>OZ038483.1:130322630-130535130 GCA_964036315.1 Acanthosepion esculentum | reverse complement strand
TTTGTTGCCGAGTCGCTCAGTGAAAGAATGAATTTCCCTACTCTTTTACTTTATAAATCTAATCAAAATCCTACTTGATTTGTTCCTTACTTCCTCTCCTGGGTCATGTAGATCATAACAATTTTTTCCTCTTGGAAATTCAGATCATGTTTTAGTATCTGTTGATGTTACTTTTGAATCGTCTATTAAAAAGAAACCCCCCATTCACAAGACTTCCTTCTGTTACCAGCATACTGATTGGGATTCGTTTTGTGACTTTATTCGAGACGCCCTTTGGATTGATATTCTTAACTTTCCTATTGAAAATTGTTCAATAGTCTTTAAGAAATTTGCTCCTGAACTGGGTCATGTTCTCTCTAAACTCTATAAAAAGGCTTCTTGCTTTCCTGCTTGTAGGACGTTCTTTTCTTCTAAATATTATGATATTAACCTTCTACTTCTTTTTGACAAAGTACTAGGGGCTTTAACTCTGAATTGGTTAAGCATCTCAATTCACAAGGTATTCTTTCAGATAAGCAATATAGCTTTCGCTTTTCTAGGTCCACTTACTGATGTGTTAACGATGATTTCTGAAAGATTTTATCAAGCTTTAGATAAGAATGGTGAAGCTCGGCCTGTTGCTTTGGATAGGATCTCTCGAAGTCATTTGGCATAGTGGCTTTCTTTACAAGTTGGAAGGCTATGGTATTTCTGGACAAATCTTTGAACTGATTCAGTCTTTCTTATCAAATCGCGAAATCATCTTGAACGGCTACTCTTCTACATCTTTTTGCATTAATGCAGGTGTTCTACAGGGCTCTATCCTTGGATCAATGGTGTTCCTAATTTTAAAAAATGACCTGCCTGATGCCATTAGTTCCCATTTCGGTATCTATGCTGATGATACAACTTTTTGCTGCTGTCTTAACAGTAAGTCTTATCAGTTCGAGAAGGTCAAATATGTAAATGATCTCAAAAATGACCTACAGATTTTTTTTTTATCGAATGGGGCAAAGATTGACTTGTTAATTTTAAAGACTCCAAAACAAAGCTCTTTTTACTTTATATTATAATGGTTTATGCTAAATTTAATGTGAGGGACGAATTGCGCCATATCGGACTAATCTATTTGGCTGACATGAAGTGGAAAGATTATCATGAAATCTGCTGATAGGAATGTCGGTTCACTATTTAGAGAGACAATTTTTCTCGACAGAATCTATCTTATATATTTATATGTCTACCATTCGTCCTGGCTTTGAATATTGTTACCATATCTAGTCTGATGCTTCTGCTATACATATAGAGATTCTTGATAAAATCCAAATAAGAATCTGTAATGTTATTAGTTCTGACCTGGCATCTTAGCTTCAGGCATTTAACCCTTGCCGTCATGAAGCTACCCTGTGCTCCTTCTATAAATACTGTTGGTAATTGGTCTGATGAAATTTCCTTTATAATATCTATACTTTATGAATTTAAGTGCAGTATTTTGTGGACCGCAAGCTCTCATTAATTTCCATGCTAACAGTTTCTTCTATCGCACTTCTCGCTTGTGGAACTCTCTTCCGGCTTCTTGTCTCGCGGTCAGCTTTGATCTTTAGAAATTTAAATTCAGTGTCAATTGTTTTCTTTCTGTCATCTTAATTCTTATTTTTTTTTATTTTCCTCTTTGCTTAGGAGTATATTTTCTCATATTTTCAAATATTTAGTAACACCTTGCGCCTTAGTGACTTTATTGCCTTACTTGGGTGAAATAAAATAGGTAGATACGTAGATACATAGATAGATATAAAAATATTTACATCGATATAAACATATATGAACCATATTTTAAAATCAGTTAATATATATATATATATATATATATATATATATTGAACAATAAAAAATATTACAAAATTAAAATCTTGAGACACACTGGTTTGTATATTAATATTCTTTCGTTTTTATTATTATTACTTCATTTAGATTCCTCGACTAGTTTCGGCTAACATGGCCATCATCAGGAGAAAAAAATTTCTGCTTGCTGGTAGCAGTGAACTACAGAAATGAATGTCTTGATGGAGAAAATGAACTTGTGTTTATCTTTTTAAGATGAATTTTGATCAGTCCTTGTGTTGGTCAAACAGTCTCTTTTAAGTTGTTATTTAAGATAAGAGCTGGATGGATTCATATATATATATATATATATATATATATATATATATAGAGAGAGAGAGAGAGAGAGAGAGAGAGAGACAGTGAGAGAGAGAGAGAAAGAGAGGGAGAGATACTGAAGTATAAAGACACACACATACACACACACACATATATATATATATATGTGTATGTGTGTGTGTGTGCCCGCGCATATGTGTAGCTGATCACTTACAGCTGTGACATAATCCTCAATACAGCGCCATTCAATTCTCTCTATACACGCGATTCTCAATAGCGCCTTTCCATCAACAACTGTCACGTAGACACTGATTCGACACATTTGGGCTTGAAATGAATTCGCCATTATCAACTTCAGGCCCCTTTTGAACCGAGCAAGTCCCAACTCACTTCTGCTGTAAACTTGACACGTAGTCGTCAGCCCTCAGCAAAATAGCGATAAGTTATTATTTGAATGTTAAACGTTACTGTCTTTACAAGCTTCGAAGTGATACCTGCCAAACCCTGATTTTCGTGGACGCTTTTGAAAGCTGACATTTGACTCCGATTACTGAGGCGCCAACAAAGACTGCATCCTCATCGAAACCAAACATTGGCACACAAGTTATATAGTCAATATAATGGCTTATATATCTCTCTATAAATCGCACTGGTTGTTAACTAATCCGTCTGAAGGAATCAATCTAATACAAAGAAGTCTGTAACCTAATAATGTTTAGTAAATAAAGCACTTATTTTACTTAATAAATAATTATGTTTTCCACTTATTCTCTTTCCTTGTCAGGCACATAATTTAATCGTGAATATTATTCATCTAGATTGAAAATTATACAGTGGAAATTTAAAATTAACATTCTTCTAATTATTACGTATGAGGCTATGGACTTATTGATCAACATTCGTTATAATAATAATATTAATAAAAATAAAAATAATAATGAATAATTCTTAATTTAATGATTGAATAAGTTTCTTGTGAGATCCATGACTATAAAATAACCATGAAAATTATATCGCATCATTAAATATTTGGGTTTCATTAATTAAGAATAGATTTAATAAAAAGAAAGATATAATGATCAGAAAGTTATACCAAGACAGATATAATGATACGAAAGATATAATAAGAAAGATATAATAATAAGAAAGATATAATAAGAAAGATATAATAACAGGAAAGATATAATAAGAAAGATATAATAATACGAAAGATATAATAAAAAGATATAATAATAAGAAGGATATAATAATACGAAAGATATAATAAGAAAGATACAATAATAAGAAAGATATAATAAGAAAGATATAATGATATGAAAGATATAATAATACGAAAGTTATAATAAGAAGGATATAATAATACGAAATATATAATAAGAAAGATATAACAACAAGAAAGATATAATAAAAGGAAAGATATAACAAGAAAGATATAATAAAAAGAAAGATATAACAAGAAAGATATAATAATACGAAAGATATGATAATACGAAAGATATAATAAGAAATATATAAAAAAGATATGATAAAAAGAAATACATAACAAGAAATATATAATAATACGAAAGATATAATAAGAAAGATATAATAATATGAAAGATATAATAATAAGAAAGATATAATAAAAGATATGCTAATAAGAAGGATATAATAATACGAAAGATATAATAAGAAAGATATGATAATACGAAAGATATAAGAAAGATACAAAAAAAGATATGATAATAAGAAATACATAAGAAAGATATAATACGAAAGATATAATAATAAGAAGGATATAATAATAGTAAAAGATGTAATAAGAAAGATATAATAATATGAAAGATATAAGAAAGATATAATAATAAGAAAGATATAATAATACGAAAGTTATAAGAAGGATATAATAATACGAGAGATATAATAAGAAAGATATAATAATAAGAAAGATATAATAATGCAAAAGTTATAACAAGAATGATATAATAAAAAGAAAGATATAAAAAGAAAGATATAATAAAAAGAAAGATATAACAATAAGAAAGATATAATGAGAAAAATATAATAATAAGAAAGATATAATAAGAAAGATATAATAATACGAAAGATATAATAATACGAAAGTTATAATAAGAAGAATATAATAATACGAAATATATAATAAGAAAGATATAACAACAAGAAAGATATAATAAAAGGAAAGATATAACAAGAAAGATATAATAAAAAGAAAGATATAACAAGAAAGATATAATAATACGAAAGATATAATAAGAAAGATATGATCATACGAAAGATATAATAAGAAAGATAAAAAAAAATATGATAATAAGAAATACATAACAAGAAATATATAATAATACGAAAGATATAATAAGAAATATATAATAAGAAAGATATAATAATAAGAAAGATATAATAAAAGATATGCTAATAAGAAGGATATAATAATACGAAAGATATAATAAGAAAGATATGATAATACGAAAGATATAAGAAAGATACAAAAAAAGATATGATAATAAGAAATACATAACAAGAAAGATATAATAATACGAAAGATATAATAATAATAAGGATATAATAATACGAAAGATATAATAAGAAAGATATAATAATAAGAAAGATATAATAATGCGAAAGTTATAACAAGAAAGATATAATAAAAAGTAAGATATAACAAGAAAGATATAATAATACGAAAGATATAACAATAAGAAAGATATAATAAGAAAAATATAATAATAAGAAAGATATAATAAGAAAGATATAATAATACGAAAGATATAATAAGAAAGATATAAAAAAGATATGATAATAAGAAATACATAACAAGAAAGCTATAATAATACGAAAGATATAATAAGAAAGATATAACAATAAGTAAGGTACAATAAGAAAGATATGTATAAATGAAGGTCATTATTTAGAACAAGAGGGTACAAATGAACAGATTTGAAATCGGCGAGTTTTTCTATTTCACTGAATTAGATGTCAAAAACATGGAAGTGTTATCTTTTCTTTCTCTCTTTCTCTCTTTCTTACTTTCTTACTTTCTTTCTTTCTTTCTTTCTTGTTATTATGTATGCTTTTTATCGCTAAATTCAGTCAGCATCTCGGATATATATGTTTTCTCAATAACTTCCCTCTCAATCAAAACGAAATGGTCCATTATTTATCTGAGGTAATGGCAGGGTGTAACACTACTACTACTACTACTACTACTACTACTACTACTACTACTACTACTACTAATAATAATAATAATAATAATACAAAAATAACAAGCTAGCGACATATGTGCACTGGAAGATATGCATGAAGGACAAAATCTAAACTACTGACTGATGGTATTGGCTCAGTTACCCAAATAACGATATAACTATCCCCTGGGTCATGTCAATTAAAACTGACTGGGAAATAAATGCCAACAGACCTAATATTATCATAAAAGACAAGAAATTCAGAAAGTGTCTGCTTATTGACATAAGCAGTACCATCTGAGATAACCACCTTCATCAAAATTATCGAGAAATTCTCCAAATACAAGGACATGGAGATCGAGATTAACTGGATGTGGGGAATGAAGACTGAGAAGGTACCAATAGTAATCAGAGCTCTGGGCCTCGTGAGAAAAGGAATGGACAATTTTACTAATAGTGTCCCAGGTAACATCAGCATACAGGTTACCCAGAAAATCGCTGTAATAGGAACATCCCATATACTAAGAAAAGTACTATCAATTAAATGACAATTCTCCTCTAGGCCCTAAGGACCATAATTTGGACGTGGATCCACAGAATACAAAACAGGACACATAACATACACAAATAATAATAATAATAATAATAATAATAATAATAATAAAAATAATAATAATAATAATAATAATAATAATCAACTGCAATTAAAGGCACAGAGAATAAGACGATATGAAAAGCGTTTCAATTTCTATCGACAAAATAAGATATTCCAAACGGACCTCAAGAAGTTTTACTGGGAAATTGGAAAAGCTTTTCTAGAAGTAAAAAAGTCACCATCTATTGAAGAAGTGCAAATATTTTGGGAGAATATTTGGAGCAGTCCAAAGGAATATAATCCCACTGCAAAATGGATCAAATGAGAATGAGAAAGAATGAAGGATAAACCTGCACAAGAATGGAAAACTATAACCAAGAATCATGTTAGACAAGCTCTGACATAATCTCCAAAATGGAAATCCACAGGTAATGACAAGGTACCCAACGTTTGTCTCTATCATCTCTCATCAATCCATAAAACCCTTGTGCAAACTTTATCAATGCTAATTAATAATTCCAATGATATTCCAGAATGGTTCACTGAAGCTCTTAGATATCTTCTACGGATGAAACAGATGATCCTCAACATTATAGGCCAATAACATGTTGGTTTACCACATATAAATTAATCACGTCTTTACTGACGAACTTGACTTACTCTTCTCGATGAAAACAACATTCTTCCCCTGGAAGATAATCAGCGACGCCACTTGAACCGGGTATTGAACTCACACTCTTTGGGTCCTGTCACAGGATCTAACCAACGCTAATAAAGGCATTAGTTAGATCCAGTGTCAGGACCCAAAGAGTGTGAGTTCAATACTCGGTTAAGGCAGTGGAGAACTTGGAGAGGCTAATTAACAGGAGATAACTGATAACTGACATCCATTAAACATGGCACGTGGGACTAGGACAGTCTACCCCAGTGAGCGAAATAAAGGGTTCAGTTCGACATTCCAACCACCTGAAGAAGGCCGGAGCGTACAACGGCCGAAACGCTGTAATAAATATGGCGACAAAGATGAGGTCAATACGCCGAATAATTTAAATAGTGCCCTTTAATTTTCTACGTTTTGAGTTTTAAGTGATGTGACCCATTCAATAAAGCCAATTTTGGGGCAAATAACATCCGTTGTTATGAACCGGACTCCTTTTCTAGCTATAGAAAACAAAACGATTTCTCGCCAATTTGGTGTAGTTAACAAGGGTTCTTTTCTTTGAAGTCTTTCTTCAGCCCACCAGACATCGTTGTAAATACAGTTCATTCAACATGCAACTCTTCCCCCTTCGGCTATAAGGATATCAGCAATAATTCCATCCATGCCCGTAGACTTGTTGTTCTTATATACAAAAAGGTGATGGAAAGTTCATTGCCAGAACCACTTCTTTGTCAGGTCGAGAACTTTTCAGTGTCCTTGTATAAGAAAGAGGTTCAATGATGAACTAAAATCTAACATTACCGGTCCAAGGGACTCAGTCGATGTTTTATGGCCTCAGAGATCTTTCAAGCTGATTGGTGGCGAACGCAGTGACTCACGGCAAGCTACAAGACACAAGACGGTGTCTTTCCCCTGTAGCCATAGATGTACTTCTGACTTCGGCCTCAGAAGTCACATATATGTCCATAGGCGTTGACAATACAGACATCGTCTTTATTGGATTACGAGACTCCCAGGAATATATATACAACAAGCGTCTGACTTACCATTTCTGTTATATTTCCTTACAAATTCACACACACACACACACACACACACACACACACACACACACACATATATATATATGTATATATATAGGGAGAGATTATAGTTGTTAAAATGAGAGAACAGGCCGCAAAATATTTTTGTTTATAATGCGAATTTTTTTTAGCATATTATATTTTATTTTATATATTTTTAATATGGAAAATAAAATATGATATATAAAAAAGTACACATTATAACCCCAAAAGTTTGCGGCGTCTTCTCTCTCTCTCATATATATATATATATATATATATATATATATATATATATATATATATATATATATATACAATATTAGTGGTTAATACACACACACACACACACACACACACATATATATATATATATATATATATATATATGAATATATATATATATATATATATATATAAATATATACACATACATACATGTACAGGCCTGACGATTGCATCTAGCATGAAACAGACTGTCGCCTTTAAGTGTTGACTTCTAAGTTTCACTTTTATATATATATATATATATGAAGAAATATAGTCTTAAAGTGTGCTATATTTATGGGATAAAGTGCTCAATATCAGAGATAGAGCGTGTGTAAATATAAAAGTGAGCATAGAAGTCAACACTAGGACCTGACGATTGCATCTAGCATAAAACAGACTGTCGCCTCTAAGTGTTGACTTCTATGTTCACTTTTATATATATATATATATATATATATATATATATATATATATATATATATATATAACGTTAATGACCTTATGATGAAGAAATATTTTCCGCAATAAGTATTTATTTTTCAATTTAATTTCTTACTTGTAATTATTTTTTTTTTTACTAAAGTTAGCACAATACAATTCCCAAGAGCCACTCACTACAAGAGCCACTCAAGTTAGAGTCTGATTGAATGATTATAAGAGGAGGAATTATAAAGTAAAGATAATGAGAATAAAGTGGATAGGTAACGATTAAACCTTGACTTGAAGAGATTATGAGTGTAGTGTTCGGGAAAGAATTCACGTGGGAGGCTTTTCCACAAAGTCGCGTCTCATAAGAAGAAACTTTCCGAGTTCGAGGCCGTTCTTACCAAAGGAATATGTAAAGAATTATGATAATTCAACCATGTAAGTTGGGTCTTGTTTGTAAATGTCTGGGCGGTGGCACTAAAGGGTAAAGTTCATTTGAACATTTACCTTGAAAATAGTGACACCGAATTGGGAAGGTTTCGCTCATCTATCACTATTTTTGCAATCTTCTGTTGCACAGTATAGAATAATGATTTTAGCATATATATATAGGGGCATGCTTACTATGTCACCAGAAGAGTCCACTATATAGAAGTAGCCAATATGTCTCTATACGGTGGACTCTTTTAATGATGTAAAAAAGTTTTATACACCGAAAAAAAGGGATAGGAAACATCAAAACAAGGTACGTAAGATGCAATTTATAGAAACCTTTTGAATGTTTAATATTTTTATTTTGTTGTCAACGTTTCGCTCTGGACGAGCATTTTCAAAACAACTGAAAAAAATTTAAGTAAAAAAAATCCGGACTAATAAGAAAAACTGCGTTTTTTTAAGCAATTCACCCCAAGCAAGGCGGGAATGCCACTCGCACGCAACGCGTTGAATCGGATTCAGAACAAGAGTAAAGAGGCGTGTTTGAAAAAAAACATACAGAAAAGGACGTGGAACAAGCTCAGGGTATCAGATATCGATTGTGATTACACTTGAATATTTGAAGATTATAGTCATCGGGGAAGCAAGTTCCACAGACGGAAAGTGTGGGAGAAGAAGCTGTTTGAGTAGAAGAGACGGTTACATTTAACTGTTTTGACAGTCTGGGAACCAGCGAAAGTAGCTCGTCGGAACAGCTGCCGTGAAAATACTTGTAGAAGAGACAGAATGATGTCACGGCACGTCTGTGGGATAGCGATTGTAGATTAGATGCCAGATCAGGATCTATCAGCTTGCATATTCGTCTCTGGATTTTGTCGAGGACCTCGAGACGTACAGCGGGGGCACCAGACCATATATGACAGCAATATTCCATGCAAGGACGGATGGTCGATTTATAGATTTGAAGAATGGACGAGAAAAACTTTGTGGCACGACAAAGAGAACCAACTTTCTTTGCGGTAGATGAAGCTATTGATTCAATGTATTTATTCCACCTCATGTCAGTGGACAGCGTGAGACCAAGCAGGCGTCACGAGGCGCTCTCAAGTAGTTGGGAATCAGCCATTCTGATGGGAGGCAGGGAGAGTTCTCTGTGATGGGTAAAGGAGAGGCATTAAAGTTTGCAAGCCATTTCCTGTCCCAGTCAGCAGGAGATTGTAGGTCATTTTCGAGATCAGCAGCGAGGTTAGTTTTGTCAACGATACCAGATTTACTATTGAGGCAGGAGTAAATAGTAGTGTCGTCCGCGTGGATGCCTACTTGGGAACTGATGACATCGGAAAATCATTGATGAAGAACAGGAACAATGTAGGGCCCAAGATAGAGCCTTGGGGAACACCAGAATTCGTGATAAATGAGCCGGAGGAGAACCCGTTTAGGACCTCCTTCATTTCACAGTTTGGCAGGAAAGATTTTATTAAGTCTAATAATCGTAATACCGTATTCATGAAGCTTACGAAGAAGGCCAACATGCCAAACCCTGTCAAAAGCTTTAGAGATATCTAGAGCCACGGCTCGTGCGTCTCCATTATTGTTGAGTGCTTGGTACACAAATTCAGTTATGGCAGTGAGCACGTCAGCGTTAGGTCGGGCAAAGCGGAAACCATATTGCTTGTTGGAGAGCAGATTATGTGAAGTAAAGTGCTTGACCACTTCATCGTTGATTAGAGCCTCAAGGACTTTACCGAAGAGTGGCAAGAGACTGATAAGACGGTAGATGGGTCAGAAGGGTCACCAGAGTTCTTAAAGACAGGCACACCAGATGAGGACTTCCAACAGGCTTGAAAGCAAGAGTCGGTGAGGCAGTAGTTGTAAAGTTTACAGAGGACAGGACCCAATTCAGGAGCACATTTCTTCAGGACAATGGCCGGTATCCCGTCTCCACCACTAGTCTTATGGGAGTCTAATTTAGAGATGATGTCCAATACCACCGTTGGGGTTATGTGCATCTCCCTCAGTAGAGCCTCAGTTCTAGGGGGAAAATCAGGTGTGGGTACACCAGATGCGTCTAGCGTTGAATTGGATGAGAATTTACGAGCAAAGCATTCAGCCTTATCAGCTGAGGAGGTCAGGACCTCAAATTGGTTCAATAAAGAGGGTATTGTGGGTTTGCTGCTGTTCAGCTCGTTTTTGTAGAGCCGCCAATAATCTTTTGAACCAAACTTTGGGGTCCTTTTTGACGGAAAAATGATTTAAACTCTCCGAGGACTTGTCCTTATAACTATTATAAACATAAAGCGGTACAAAAAAGAATTTATCGAAATTTCATAAATAAAACTTTTCTAAAAAAGAAACATTTCTAAAATAGTTTCATTCATTTCTGAATAAGTCAGGGAAATTATATTAAAATCCAAAAATTTTCTAATTTTTGCAAAGTTCCAAATGAATGTGTTTTTATCGTAAAAAAGACGCTCAAATGTCCCGCACTAATTTATAGCTACACGTTGATGCCAGAAAAAAAAAGAAAAGGTTTTTAACAAAAATTTCTAATATTCTAAAATGGATTAAAAATTACATAAAAATATACTTTGATCATTTATCTTAATAATAAGACATTAGTTTTGTCGATAAATTTTATTTTTTATCAAGTTTGTATATTTAATTCTCTATTTTAAAAATCTTGCAAAAATAAAATATATATTTCTGAAACGTTATTTGGGAAATATTAGCAAATTTAAAGTTAAATTAATCTGAGTGGAAACAAATATTTCTTATTGCATAAAATCTTGTATACAAGCATTTCTTTACCACTGGGTGTTGTTTTTATGGCGTCTTGATCGATTTATCGATACACTAACGCGTTGACAAGTTAAAAATGGTAACACAGAATTAATAGAAGACGATAAATTTTATATGATGTTTTTTCCGTAAAGGAAGACAAACCTTAAAACAGTGACCTTTTAATGATAAGGCCACGTACGAACTAGCTTATTTAGAAAAATTAGGACGTTTAAACAACCAAAAACTCGAAATTCTTTTTAAAAAATCATGGTCGAAAGAAGGTGACTTCTCGATACTGGAGAAGGTGAGCTCAGCGTGCTGTACCTTTGGAAATCTACCACAGGTTGACACAAGCCTTGTGAGTGAAACTTGGTAGAAAGAATCTTTGACGGAACCGACGATAGGTGTTCTAGTACGAAGTGACAAGTCATCGTGGCCGAGGGTTTGAGAGTGCTAGCCTTGTTCAGACTGTGGATGATGCTAGATAACATGCTCTCTCCCAGAAAACGTGACTAAGGTCCCTCAGTATAGTTGTAGTATAAACCACAGGTGGGCTCTGTGGGTGTTGAACAAACAGAAATGTGCTTGAGCAGGCGTCTAGATTAGCTAATTGACCTAGTAGACGGGTATCCTTGGATACGAGTGGCCATCAATCTATTCCTTAGATATTAACGCTTGACAAAAACACAAATCAAACTTAAAAGCAAAAAATGTTATCTATATTTTATACGTGTATCCAAATCCACTTTCGGCTTAGCTAAGTCTGGCACAAAAGATGGGGAGCACACAGTGGGTATCAAATATTTAGACAGACTTGTTACCGATTATATAATTGGGAGATGCCATTTTATATCCCGTATCAATTTAAGTATCGTGCCAGGAAAAAAAACCCTGATTAATAGCGCTAAAAAAAAACCCTAATTAACGGGGATGTTTCACACAATTAACAATCAACCAATAACCTACCTACGAACTAAACGATTAAAACCTATCTATCACAACGGCTTGAATTACGCTTCTCACTATGAAATATTTACACACACCGTTTCTTGCTTTCCAGCCAAGATTTTTAACGCAATGCCAATCGTTATCTTCTGGAATTGTGGCTTTTTATTATCCTCTCTCTCCTCAATAACGTTTTCAAAGTTCTTTCACTCTCATCTAACCCCCCTTACATCTTAGTGGCTTTATCGCCTTGCTTGGTGAGGGGAAAATGATTAAAAATATCACTTCGTGACTATCGACAGATCTCTCCACGTGGTTAACAGTTGACCGTCACACAGAATGCAACCACACAGACAAGAAACTAAAGAAGTAAAACCAAATGGAATAAATGATCAAGAGTCGACCATTAAGCCTGGGCGGGAAAGAACAGAGCAGACAAAGGAAAGAAAAAACATTTCGATGCCAGTCGGCAGTTTTCTGTCCCACTTTACCGTGGGAAGGTCGTCATATGCGCCAGGTTCTATTTGTCTACGACTTCCTTGTGTGCCACAATGGTAAAATCTTAGAGGCAGAATAATTCTTTAACTAATTTATTGTTCTTTCCGAAGCAGACGTTGTAAAGATATTGAATGATAACACGGACAATTTTTTCCTGACAAGTCTGAGAACAGATAAAGACGTGTGCATGTTTTTTTTTGTCTACACACACACACACACACACGCATGCACATACATACACATCTCCCCTTATATATATATATATATATATATATATATATATATATATGTATATATATATGTGTGTGTGTGTGTGTGTGTGTGTGTGCGTATGCATGTGTGTTTGCGTGTATGTGTGTTTCACAAGACTGGCAAGGTATATTTGCTTAGTTTTTCATTGTTTTCTTTTTTTTTATCGCACAAGTGTCATCTTCTACTTAATGAATATGAAAATTGTCCAAAACTTTGTTGGTTCCGAGTGCTTTCGGTAAAACTGTTAGCCATTTTCAAGGATTATTTTTTCACCCTACGATAATAAATGGTGTGTATGAATACAAGAAAAACAGTAAGAAAATAAACAAAACTACCTCGTCATTTTCGCTCAAGGAAACATGTACTAAAGAGGCATTGGTAACCACACACACACACACACACACACACACACACACACACACACACACACACACACACACACACACACACACATACATATATATATATATATAATATGCACTTTACGTAGTTGCTTTTACTCGTTTTGGAGGTATTTTTTTCTTTGGCCTCTGAGCTTGGACTCTGGACGATTGTTTTCACCTCAATTTCATGTTCTTAGTTCTTCCCTTTTTTTATTCCTTATTTTTCCTCGAGTACTCGTTGGTTCTACTACAAGCCGAAATACCCAAGGTTTTTCCAAGCGAGTACCACGACTTTGAATCTGCGTTTAATTTAGCGTTCCTCTCATGAGACACAGTATTTTTTTTTAAAAATCAAAAGTAATAATTCGTACCTGATGAGTTGGTAGAACAATGAAAATTTAAGTGGAACGTCGAACGTAGGTATATATATATATATATATATATATATATATATATATTTATTAATATATACTTCTCAGCTCTCTCTGACGTCATTGAGCAGCGTTTTGTTTACACCTTAAATTAAATTGAGTAAATATTTATTCGCTTACCTGTGTATGCACGCTAACGCAAGTATATACGGTTGCTAATATCTAGTTATTTGAATTATCCACATTAATTCCTATATATATATATATATATATATATATATATATATATATATATATATATATATATATATATATATATATACACATACATATACATATATATATATATATATATACACACACACACATACCCACACCCACACACACACACACACACACACACACACACACACACACACATATATATATATATATATATATATATATATATATATATATACATACATAATAAAAAGGATTAAAGACTAATATTTCATGGTCATAATTTATTCCAGTGGAATCGTAAATACGATCCAATTCATCAGACCTACAAATTCAAAAAGAAAAAAAGTATTATCCTTACTCTGACCTGGACATTGAGTTCTACCTGGATCCTATCCTCTTGGAATTATTTTTTATACATACATATATGTATGTGTATGTATGTATGCATATATATTTATATATTTTTACCACAAATATAATCAATCACTATATATATCTATCTATCTATCTATCTATCTATCTATCTATCTATCTATCTCTCTCTCTCTCCCTTTCTCTCTCTCTCTCTCTCTCTCTATTTATATATATATATATATATATATGCGATGAATGAAATCTTTGACAAATCCATTCACTCACGATATAATCACTGCTGCTATAAAAACCAAAATCGAAATACTTTACTATATATATATATATATATATATATATATATATATGTATATATATATATATATATATATATTATACATTAATTGATTTAAAATATGGGTTTTTCGCTACACAGTGAATTTTGGAGTAACTTATTTTTTATAAATATATATAAATATATATATATATAACTTATTTTTTTATAAATATATATAAATATATATATATATTTTTTTTATATATATATATAAAGAAATATAGTTTTAAGGTATGCTATATTATTGGGATAAAGTGCTCAATATCAGGGATAGAGCGTATGTAAATATAAAAGTGAACATTGAAGTCAACACTCAGAGGCGACAGACTATTTCATGCTAAGCGCAATCGTGGCCTGACGATTGCATTTAGCATGAAACCGATAAGTATATAAAATAGTAATGACCATATCTATCTATCTATCTATCTATCTATCTATCTATCTATCTATCTATCTCACTTTAATCATTATCTATCTATCTATCTAACGATTTAAATATCTCTCGAACAGGTAATGATATTAAAGAAAGATCAGTGAAATGAAATAAAACGACATATGATGATGGGAAGAACGCAAGAAAATGGAGATAAATAAAAAACAATTGCTCAAGAAGCAAACTAAAAACTACAACTAAAACAGAATGGGAAGAGAAACATTGACCAGGTTGTCGATAACACTGTAGATATTTATTTATATGTTTACTCTTGGCAACCCGCACCAATTTATATCTTTTCGTCGTCTGAGGATCGCTTCATAACGTGAAACTTGAAATCAAGGTGATGTATATTTGGATTGAATTCCATGTATGTTCTAGGTTGATTTTCTTATTGGAAATTACCAGCACTTCCTTATGAGGGAGAGATAGGTTCTTATTTTTGTCTTTTGCTTTTTTCACTGGTGTTGAGGGATCTCCCCTTTTTACACAAATGGACTTACCCACGGTATACATATACTACTGCCAGTGAATACCCGGCAGTACGTTAAGTCAAGTCGGTCAGTAGTAGTAGAACGTAGAGTCGGTTGAGTAGAATAACGTAGCGGCAAGAGTCACAGTCACGAGCACTTAGACTCAGTAAGAGGTCATACAGCGATACGTCGATACCAAAGACTTTATATATATTTATCTACTAACCCCGCATTCCTGGAACTACTAACCTGTATTACCAGTTTGTATTATTACGTTAATACATTTATTTCCTATATTCATTCTTGGCGTTTGTTATTATTTGATACCGGATTTCATCCCGGAATCCACAACAACTGGTGATTTAGGAACCGTCACTTTTTTGTTTTTAAGGTTTCATTAACTCTCTTCCTATCTCACCCTATCTTTCCCTCGGCTCTCTTTCTCTCTGGCTTTCTCTCAGAAATCAGTTTACAAGCGCCGACGACACTAAATGCCTTGATCTGATAGAGGCACGGTATTGAACCACAAAATAGTATTTCTGGTGAAGACGGAAATGGCAAATCATTCGAACTTCATCAGGAGTGCGACAGTGAGACAATGAGAGCAACCAATCTGTTTAATCCAGTGGTTCCCAAACTTTTTTTTTTGGTGGGGTGCATGCCCCACTGTTATATAGGAATAAAGTGTCACTGCCGACACTTGTTTCAACATAGATCGCCCGAGAATAAACACAGGCGATCTCATTATTAAACTTCTTTTTCTTTCTTTATTTCTTTCTTTCTTTCCAAATCCCCGACTTACAAACATTTCTTTCTTTCTTTCTTTCTTTCTTTCCAAATCCCCGATTAACGAACATTTCTTTCTTTCTTTCTTTCTTTCTTTCTTTCTTTCTTTCTTTCTTTCCACATCCCCTACATACGAACATTTCTTTCTTTCTTTCTTTCTTTCATTCTTTCTTTCTTTCTTTCTTTCTTTCTTTCTTTCTTTCTTTCTTATATACAACCACGCATATATATTCATTCACACATTCATATTAGATAAATGAATGACAGAGTAGAAAAATTTCGTGTAACACATTTCCGCCTATCGAGGGACTTCATCGGATTAAAGTAATGTTTTTTTTTATGTAATTATATATTTGTAAGAAGGAGAGGGCAGATATAAAAACGCCAGTGTCTGTTAAAATTATGTAGTAAGAGGTAACGCTGAAAGTTTTGGAAGGCTGAAATATTGAAATTTTGTTTTTCAGACCAGTCTGGACATGCAGTTTAGTCGATCTTATTCAGTTTCCCTATTTTGTTTGTTTGTTTTTGTTTCTATCACTTTTATTATTAATTGTGATAACAAGATCGGCCAAGAACGTTGGAAAGTTGTAAGAACCTGGCTTCATTCCACTTTGCCAATCTGTTCTGATATATAGAAATTTATATATCATAATCATACACTGATTTACAAATAGACCACTTGAAATCTACCTAGATATATCATGAACATAGATAGATAGATAGATAGATAGATAAAAAGACAGACAGACGGAGATAGATAAATATGTAGAGACTGAAATAAATATATGAACACACTAATATAGATCGATAGATAGATAGATGTGGGTAGTGAGATAGATAGATAGATAGATAGATAGATAGATAGATAGATAGATAGTGTTGAAACTTGACTAATGCATGGAATAATAATGCAAACACAAAATGTAGTTAGAATAAAATGTATTGAAACAAGAAAGTGTACACAATATTTACATATAGTCTTTTGTATATTCCTGGGAAGACCGTTCCTGGAGAATGTGTTGACTAAGTCGCAGTCGGGCAGAGTCTCTAGTTGGATCTCTTGATTCGCCTCCATTGTCTTCCGGTACCAACCATATTTATATCGTCGGTACTCCACTATGCAAATTAGGTGGATCCTACTACAACAGATAGATAGACAGACAGATAGATAGATAGATAGATAGATAGATAGATAGATAAACAGACAGACAAGTGGAGATAGATAAATATGTACAGACTGAAATAAATACATATGAACATACTAACATAGATCGATCGATAGATAGATGTGGGTAGTGAGTTAGATAGATATGAACACACTGAGCTAGATGTGAAGAGACTTAGACAGATATGAACACATTAATAGATAGGTAGCTAGATAGATGTGAACAGATTAATATAGATACAGAGATACAGTAAATTGTCGCCCTTTTATATTTTTAATTTCGCGCATGCGCGTTGTTTGTTTTTGATTTTGTTGACGGCACAGTATAGTAGGGTCAGTTGGGCGCCGTCTGTGAGAAAAAGAGCACCATGACTCAATTCACTCCCCCAGAAATTTGGAAACGGCCTGTTGTATTGCTTGGCATTCATTCTGGAAGCTTCAATATAAACATTTAAGAATGTTTGAGTATCAATCTAAGAACAGTGTAGAGAATTCGGAAAGAGTTGGATGAGTCTAATTGTGATTACGAAGGTACGGCAGCTCGGAAAACTCTGATCATTCTAATAAGAAAAAACACTTTCGAATTTGTTGGCGAATGCTTCAGTCTCAACAGGGAGGCCCACATCAAGTATATTGAGGAGGTAGTGCTTCCCTGGATCAAGAGGATGGCTGCTAGAAGAGCAACAGGATTCTGCACCATGCCACAAAAGCAGGAGAACCCAGTCATAGCTGACAAACATTTTCTGCGGCCACATCAACCCTTACATCTGGCCACCTAACTCCCTAGACTATAACCCCCTAGATTATTATGAGTGGGGCGCAGTTGATCGAGACACCAACAAAACTCCATTTAACGCCAAAAATAAACTGACGGTAAAGATTATGGCAGCATTCACCATATTAAACATGGCGACCATCCAGAAAAGTCGTCTGGAGGCCGTGGTTGAAGCCAATGATGATTTTATTGAATAAATTTACTTTTGGTATTTCGAGATATTTTTGTTTAATTTTGGTAAATATACCTGTTATATTGAGATGTCAGTGTTATTTTCATTTTTGTGTCTTTTAGACGACAATTTATCCATTGTACCCTGTAGATAGATAGTGAGAGAGGTAGCTAATTTACAGATTTAAAGTCAAATATGTACTGATTGAAGCAGATCTATATGGAAAACAACATATATATATATATATATATATATATATATATATATATATATATATATATATATATATATATATATATATATATATATATATTAATATTATGAAATGGACAAAGTCCGACAATTATTTTAAGACATTTTTATGTTGATACATTCTTCTTATATCTTCTTTATTATCTTTGTTAATCGGTAAAAGCACATCAGGCTAAATGACGGTTTCGTATAGGATACAGGTTCGATTCCTGCCGAGGGACGAATGTTTTCTATGACAATTTCTCGGACATTCAGGCCGGAAAATCTTGTTAATACTGTTTATTATAAACAGAGCATTTACTTAAATATTTGTATCTATAAAAAGAATGTATAAACATAAAAATGTCTTAAAATAATTGTCGGATGTTGTCCATTTCAAATTGTGTGACGTCATTTGTTTACACCTGGATACACCATGAGCAGATATAAATGTACGTGAGAGAATCATGGAAGATTGTAGTTTAAAGACAGTAATATCGACCTTGCTAACCGAACGCTCCTCTGTGGCCTAATCGATTAAAGGCTATATGACCGTTCCGTATAAGGTACAGGTTCGATTCCTGTCGGAGGACAAATATTTTCTATAACAATTTCTCGGACATTCAGGCCGGTAAATGTTATTAATACTGTTTATTATAAAACAGAGCATTTACTTAAATATTTGTATTTATAAAAAGAATGAATAGATAGATAGATAAAAATGTCTTAATATATATATATATATATATATATATATATATAAGAAGACTGGTAGACTAAAAATGATCAATAAATATAAAGAGATCGATAATTAAAATACACTTTGAGTATCTTTTTATTATATTGGAAATGAAAATATCAAATGACCAAACATCTACAAATAGGTGCTGAAAAGTTCTCAGCCCATTTCCCAACATTTGTCAAAATGACCAAACATTAGACTTTTTCTTTTTTTGTTCGAATCGACAAGTTTAAAAAACTCTACTAAGAATTTTTTTTTGATTAAGATACTTCGTTAAATGTTAGATGTTTCCCCGGTCACTCTAATCTGAACCCCACTAAATTAAATTTAAACCATTATATATCCTACCTATCCTCATAAAATATAACTCGTGCTCCCTATCTCTTGCAAAATTTCCATTCAGTAACCATTTACCTTGATTATCACTTGTTTTAGGTGAACAATTTTTTGATCGAATTCCATGAGTTTAAATGTGTAATCTATATATAAAAGTCTGTCACCGTTAGTCCGTACTTCACACGCTCTAAAATAGCTACACACTGACCGATCCAAACAAAATTTTGGGGAGGAGTGAAAACAGGTAAGGGGGTACAAAGTACGGTTGGTTTTACTAAGCTTGTTACATCGAGTTTCTGGTTGAACTTACCGTAATTCCCCATTCGCCTTCATCCATGATACGCACCTTAGTAAAATAATTTTTTTGGAAAAATTAAAGTTTTATTATTTAACATTTAAAAAAAACAATTTAATCTATATATAAAATTCTCTGACTTCCGTTAGTTCGTATGTCCGTCCATCACACTCTCCAAAATAGCCATACATTCAAAACCAAATTTCGAGGAGAAGTGAAAACAGGTAAGGGGTACAAAGTATAGCTGATTTTACTAGGGTGCGTAAAAACCGCGAAGTAGGGTATTTGTCAAAGTATTTTTCCAAACACCCATTCATCTGTGCATGGAATACAGTTGGCATATATGGTCTGGTACCCCCGCTGTTCACCTCGAGGTTCTCGACAAAATCTAAAGAGCATATGCAACGTGATCGGTCCTATCTTGGCGTCTCGACTCCTGCCACTTTCTCATCGACCTAATGTGGCTCCCCTCTGTCTTTTCTATAAATATTTTCATAGCAACTGCTCTTTTCACTGGTACCCCGGCTGCATGAATTTAAGTGTGCTACTAGGTTGGCATCTCAGTCCCACCCTTTCACTGTCGAAACTGTTAAATGTAACCGTCTCTTCTACTCAAACAGCTTCTTCTCTTGCACTTCCCGACAGTGGAACTCCCTTCCTCTTATTTGCTTCCCTGATAACTATAAACTTCAAAAATTTAAATATAATGTCAGTTGACATTAATCAGCGTCAATCTCTTGCCTTGATCTCTGTTCTTCTTTTTATCCAACCCTATTTTTACCCCCCCCCCATACTCAGGTTTTTCTCTTACTTGATCTCTCTGTAGCCGCTTGCGTACTAGTGGTACTTCCGCCTTTCTTGGGGTGAATTGCTTAAAAAATCGTCCTATTCAAATTTCATCGGCTAGTTTGTGAAATCTCGACAAAAACGTTAGCGATAATTTCAACAATAGTAAATACTGTTTGGATTTAAGTGTGTCCTAAGTTTGTTACATCGAGTTTCTGGTTGAACTTACCGTAATTCCCAATGTGTAATACGCCTTCATCTATAATACGCACCTCTAAAATTGTGCTGAAAGTGCGGCAAAATGCTTCTACTCACGCATAATACGTCCCCCTTTTTTTGGCAATCAAACCCTATAAATTGCACCTCTCCAATTTCATTACGGCCAGTGTTTTCTACTCTTATTCATTCTGTAATTTAAGATCTTTACCAAAAGTTTCCGATCATCACGATTTTAAAAGGAAACGGAAATACCCATATTGTGCCTACTGCGCAGACTCATTAACCTGTTTTTGTTCGATAAAATGTGCAATCTAACGGATCTGTATGTAGTTTTTCACAAAAATGGTTTTAAACATAGAATAATATTATTATAATTTAGTTTTATGATAATTCTTATTTTATTTTACATTAGTAAGTATTGTTAGATACATATGATTGTATTTGACATCCTTATGGGTTCGCAATCGCCGAATGTTAGAATCAATTTGTCGTATGTTTGTGGTGAGTTGTCCTTTCGCAACTTAAATCCGAACCGGCAATGTTTTGAAGATTTTTTTGTAGCTGTGCATAATACGCACTCCTAATTTTGCTTATTATTTTTTTTAGAAAAAATGCGTATAATAGATGAGGAATTACAGTACTTTTATTGTATTTTAGGTTGCTTTTAATAAGATAGTTTGTTCATTCTAGCAAATATTTGTTCTTATTTAAAAAAGTACAGATCGCCGGTAGCAATAAAACATTTGCCGTAGAAGTTCAGATTTCAAATAGAAATGCTTACGATCCAGAAAATGAATCTTCTTCATTACGTAAAAGTATATAAAAAAAAATCATGTGTCATAGGTCGATTGTAATTAAAACAGGCCCGGCCTTTAGGTAATTGAACAAGTCCAACATTGGGAATACGATGTGTCTCAAAAATATCCCAAAATGAAAGCAATGTCCGCATAGAGTGTACTTTAGTTTTTTTTGTTTAAGTCTGATTCGTGATTCGTTGTCTGTAGGGCAAGGATTTTTTCGAATATGATCAGTGGACCCGAACAATGAGCTAGTGAGGTCAAAGGTCATGAGAAAGCTTTTATTGCCGGATAAATAAAATAGAAATGGCAAAAAATCTCAATTTTTTCTTGCTTCAGCGTTCAAGGAAATCTTCAGCAGACCGTGAAAAGAGTAAAGAGAAATTTCTATTTACATAATCTCACTCAGTGCCAGGGCTTGCCTACTAATCTTAACTTACCTACCTACCTGCTTGCCTGCATTCCTATCTATCTATCTATCTATCTATCTATCTATCTATCTATCTATCTATTCTTTCTCTTTTCTTCCTATTTTTTTTGTTTGTTTTCAATCAATCTATGTATTCATATGTTCTTATCTATCTATCTATTTATCTATCTATCTATTCTTTCTTTTTTCTTTTTTTCTTTTTTCTTTCTATTTTGTTTCTTTCGTTTCAATCAATCTATGTATTCATGTGTTCTTGTCTATCTATCTATCTATCTATTTTTTCTCTTTTCTTCCTATCTATCTATCTATCTATCTATCTATCTATCTATCTTCATTCATTCATTCATTCTTTTTCAGTGAGTTTCAACCTATACAAGGCCCAGGGTCCTCCCGAATTAGAGGGTAACAAAGTAACAGGCACAGCCTATGCGGATAGTTGGGGATGATAACTATATTTCCCTTGACAAGAACAGGTTAAGATTGTAGTGATCATACGAAACAGCCTTTTCGGAGTCGGTTCGACAAATCAGCGATTCCTGCGAGGAATGTATTTGAGTGGAATTTACTTTTTACCAATGGAATACGATGGGAATGATGGTGGTTTTCTATAATGTGAGTAGCATGGCGGGTCCTTGACGTAATTTTCTATCTATCTATGGGCCTAGATACCTTAATAGCGTGATAGCTAGCTGTTTATACCCTCCCCTTCGATATATATATATATATATATATATATATATATATATATATATATATATATATATATATATAAGACATTTTTATGTTTAACATTCTTTTTTATAGATACAAGTATTTAAGTAAATGCTCTGTGTATAATAAACAGTATTAAGTAACATTTACCGGCCTGAATGTCCGAGAAATTCTCATAGAAAATATTCGTCCTCCGACAGGATTCGAACCTGTATCCTATACGGAACAGTCATATAGTCTGACGTGCCTTAACCGTTTCGGCCACTGAGGATCGTTCGGTTGGCATGGTCAAATTGAAGTTTATAAGCAGTGAAATCGACCTTGACAACCGAACGATCCTGATATGATAGTTCACCCAATCTACAAAGAATGAGTTCTGGATCCAGATCTCATACTCAGGACCATAAGTATTCGGCCAAGGTACAGCAAGAAAGAGCGAAGTACCAATGTTAACAGTGTTTCTGAGGTCTGTTCGGAAAGTATCCAGCTATTGCGAATATCCTTGTCAAATTTTACAACTAATCAGAGTGGGCCTATTGAACATATGTGGCCATAGACTTTTCCATTTGTGTAAATTAGTCGTTGGTAAGACTTCTTAGCCGGCATGTGTAACGTATGACGGCTGCTTTGCCATTCTTTCAGGGAATACTATTTAATTAAGAAAGTTATCTTGGATCGTGGAATGAATAAATCACATAAAAAAGTTTGGTTGGGTACTTCAACGGGTGTGATAGCGATTTTGTTTCGCTAGATCAATTACGAGTAAATAGTGGGTTCGATCCTCACCAAGTGCTCCACACTTTCGACCTTGTGCTACGCTTAGAAAATCATGGAGCCCTTCGACGAGGCGTAACTTTAGCAAGCTTGTCTCACTAGATCAGTTACGACTGCATAGTGAGATCGATTCTCATTTGGAGCGCCATCCCTTCGAACTTGTGTCACATCTTAGTTTAGTACGAAGTTTTCAAGCTTGTCTAGTTGGCTCAATTATGACTGACGTGTTATCTATCTATCTATCTATCTATCTATCTATCTATCTATCTATCTATCTATCTATCTCAGACTGGCCATATCTATCTATCTATCTATCTATCTATCTATCTATCTATCTATCTCAGACTGGCCATATCTATCTATCTATCTATCTATCTATCTATCTATCTATCTATCTATCTATCTATCTATCTATCTCAGACTGGCCATATCTATCTATCTATCTATCTATCTATCTATCTATCTATCTATCTATCTATCTATCTATCTATCTATCTCAGACTGGCCATATCTATCTATCTATCTATCTATCTATCTATCTATCTATCTATCTATCTATCTATCTATCTCAGACTGGCCATATCTATCTATCTATCTATCTATCTATCTATCTATCTATCTATCTATCTATCTCAGACTGGCCATATCTATCTATCTATCTATCTATCTATCTATCTATCTATCTATCTATCTATCTATCTATCTATCTATCTCAGACTGGCCATATCTATCTATCTATCTATCTATCTATCTATCTATCTATCTATCTATCTATCTATCTATCTATCTCAGACTGGCCATATCTATCTATCTATCTATCTATCTATCTATCTATCTATCTATCTATCTATCTATCTATCTATCTCAGACTGGCCATATCTATCTATCTATCTATCTATCTATCTATCTATCTATCTATCTATCTATCTATCTATCTATCTCAGACTGGCCATATCTATCTATCTATCTATCTATCTATCTATCTATCTATCTATCTATCTATCTATCTATCTATCTCAGACTGGCCATATCTATCTATCTATCTATCTATCTATCTATCTATCTATCTATCTATCTATCTATCTATCTATCTCAGACTGGCCATATCTATCTATCTATCTATCTATCTATCTATCTATCTATCTATCTATCTATCTATCTATCTATCTCAGACTGGCCATATCTATCTATCTATCTATCTATCTATCTATCTATCTATCTATCTATCTATCTATCTCAGACTGGCCATATCTATCTATCTATCTATCTATCTATCTATCTATCTATCTATCTATCTATCTCAGACTGGCCATATCTATCTATCTATCTATCTATCTATCTATCTATCTATCTATCTATCTATCTATCTATCTATCTATCTATCTATCTCAGACTGGCCATATCTATCTATCTATCTATCTATCTATCTATCTATCTATCTATCTATCTATCTATCTATGCCATGTTCGATCCTCACTGGTTGCCCCGTACTTTCTTGCGCCACATGTAGGCTATTCTTACTAAATCGCTATAAAGGTTTGGTACTGATGCTCTCCAAGTTTTGGTTCGCCACTGCTGTGGCCTGGTATTGAACTTACAACTCGTTGGGTCTAGTCACTGGATCTAACCAACGTCTTTATCCATTGGGAAAAAACTGGAGAGTTAAGTTAAAGGGAAATAACTGAGACATCCGGAAGTGGCATGGCACGTGGAACTAGAGCAGTCTACCTTGGTATAAAGGGTTCGGGTTAAAGTTCCAATCACCTGAAGATGACCGGAGAGTACAACGGCCGAAACGTTGTGAATATGGCAATGAAGATGAGGATAACATTCAGAATAATGTAAATAATGCAAGTAACCATGATACCTCATCTCAGAGATATAGACAAATTTTATTATTAAATCAATAATAATAATTGTTATACAATAATATTATTATAATATGATTATTATAACAATAATGATAAGTGTTCAATAATAATCACATTCAAGAAAATATTACTAGTGTATATTAAAAAGGACGTTCAAAATGGTGGCGCTGAAAGATCGTGGAAAATATGAAAGGAGTTTATAAGATTAAATCTTATTTAGCTTTTAGTCGTCGTGTCTAAAGTGGTAAAGCAGCTGTCACTGAAAAAAGGGTGTCGGACGAAAATGATTTGTGATTTCAAGACTCGCTGAAAGCTTTCTGATTTGCTTTTTTAAAAATAAAATTACGATCTGTGCTCTTGTTGGCAGCCATAGAGTGACGGTCTAGAAAGTTGCGGTAAAAAGCAAGTGAAATTCAGGTGAATAAATACAGAGTGTAACAGAAATACATCCCTCATATACCTCACAAAAGTACCTCCCACATCATGGTAAGACATTAGTGGTGATGGTGTCTTCATCTGCGTAATTATACTCTGCATTAGTCTAGTCTAGAATAGGTAATAATTTTCGATTTTATATCTTTCATCGAAAAAAATCGATTTTACAAATATAGATTGGTTGAAAGAAACATTCACAGCCTTCCCCAGACGACACACAAACACACGAGACGGCATAGTGCAAATATTCCATAATATAAAAAAGATACATTCTGAAAAAAAATTTCTATAATTCAGTGTGTATCAAAATTTTTTGTTGTTGTTATTTTTAATAAACTCCTTTTAACTTTGATGTAACTTTCTATATACGGAATGTAGTTGCGTTCTCCGCTATCACAATCGACAACTGATAGTCGTCCATTAATAAAATCGTTTTGTGAAATATGTTCAGACATTGTTTTAATCCCATTCACTTCCTCAATTGTCAGAGCTGCTTCAAAGGTTTGGAGTGGCAGTTTAATAAAAAGCTTCAGAATTGCCAGATTCAAAATACTACTACTACTACTACTACTACTACTACTACTACTACTGCTAATAATAATAATTGATCATCTTGTATCAGGTTGCACGGTGTTGACACCCACTGAGTATAAAACCCGGCATGACAGAGTGGGCCAATATCTGCACTGGAAAATATGCAACTTCGACGGAAAGAAATCTTAAAGAATTTGGTATGAACACCACCCAGACCCGGTTACGGAGATAGGACCTGTAACAATTTTATGGGACTACACAATACACACATTAGAGACCGCAAACAAAAATGCCTCCTTATTGTCATGGCAGTCCCTGCAGACTGCAATGTATCTTTGAAGATCTTCAAAAAGCTATTCAAATACAAGAACCTTGAAATCTCAAAAATATGGAACATGAGAACATAAAAAATCCCTGTTGCAGTTGGAGCCCGCGGATTGATTAGAAAAGATTCCAATAAACTCATCGAAGGGATTCCTGGAAGCCCATGCCTTAAAGAAATACAAAAAAATGTTCTTACGAGTACAGACCACACCTTACGAATGGCTTTAACTATGTAAAATATGTGTGATTTTTCTTTAAATTGCTCAATGGAAAATGTCTTTATGCCATTTCTGACCTTAGGACTCTAGTCGGGACCCGGAAAGAAATGAGTATACAATAGAAATCAATGGAAATAAAATAATATCCATAAAAAATTGTATTAACCCGAAATGCAGATTCTGTAATAAATATCCAGAAACAATTGACCATCTTGGAACAGGTTTCACGTTATTAGCACCCACTGAATATAAAACTCGGAATGATAGAGTGGGCCAATATCTGCACTGGGAAATATGTAACTTTTACGGGAAGGAAACTGTAAGAAATTGGTATGAACATCACCCAGACCCGATTACAGACACATAGGATCTGTAAGAATTTTATGAGATTTCAGAATACGCACAGACGGAGCAATGAAAACTAATCGGCCACACATCGCGATCAAAGACCACAAGAACAGAATTTGCTTTCTTATTGACATGACAGTCCCTGCAGACTGTAATGCATCTTTTAACATCTTCAAAAAACTAGCAAAATACAAGAGCATCTTGAAGTTGAAATCTAAAACATGTGGCACAGGACGTCAATAATTGCAGTTGAAACTGGAACTTCGGATTTATTTGAAAAGTTTCCGCTAGACTTATTGAAGGGATTCCTGATAGCCCATACCTTAAAGTATAATTAAAAAAAATGTTTTCATAACTACAGCTTACACTTTACGAAGCGCTTTACCCATATAAAATATGTATCATTTTAGGTTGTTTTATTTGACTTCTTTATGTGTGCGTGTGTTTGCGTATGTGTGTTTTGGTTTTCGTTTGTGTGTATGTGAGTTTTGTGCGCGTTTGTGAGTGTGTGTTCGTGGGTGTTTGTGCATGTATTTGTGTGTATGTTTGTCTGTTTATGTGTGTGCGTGTGAGTTTTTGCGCGTTTGTGTGTATGTGTGTGTTTTTGTTTATGTCTTTGTGTTTGAGATTGTTCCTGTGCAGCAAGAATAAAAAACTTCGGTTTCAGCTTTTCACACTGTACTACGTAACTAAAGATGGATATGGTGTTTATTATTATTATTATTATTATTATTATTATTATTATTATTATTGTTATTATTATTATTATTATTATTATTATTATTATTATTATTATTTCCTTTGATTTCTGGCGTTTACACATTTCTTTCCGGGTCCCGCTCAGGTTAGAAATGGCATCATGACATTTTCCACTGACAAAAAAAAAAAAAAAAAAAAAAAATGACATAGATAAAGCCCTTCATAAAGTGTGGGCTGTACTTGTGAAAACAATTTTTTGTATCTCCTTGAGGCATGGACTTCCAGGAATCCATTCAATTAGTCTACTGGAATCTTTTCCAACCAATCCTAGGGCTCCAACTACAACAGGGATTGTTGATGTTCCCATGTGCCACATCTATGAAATTTCTATTTCAAGGTCATTGTATTTTGGCAGCTTTTTGAATATCTTCAAAGAAACATTGCAGTCTGCAGGGACTGCCATATCAATAAGGAGGCACTTTTTTTGTTTGTGGTCTTTAATAACAATGTCTGGGCGGTTGGCTTTGATTGTTCTGTCAGTGTGTATTGTGTAGTGCCATAGAATTGTAACATATCCTATCTCCGTAACTGGGTCTGGGTGGTGTTCATACCAATTTCTTTCATTCATATATATATATATATATATATATATATATATATATATATATATATATATATATATATATATGTATATATATATATATATATATATATATATATATATATATATATATATATATATATATAAATATAGTGGGGAAAAGAAATATTCGTACACACACAAATTTTAATTTGTTGTATTTCCAACTCATGAATAAACATACTTTTCATATAATTAACTGTACACAGATGCATAATAACTAAATATGCATAGAAAACAGCAACAAATTTGATTTACTAGAAATAAATCCCAGTTATCCATTTTAATGTGTGAAAAAAAAGTATTCATACAATATGAAAAAGAATAGATAATCTTCATTTAATACTTTGTAGAATGGCCGTTATTCACTTCTACAGCAACCAACCTCTTCTTGTAGTTCACAATTAATGATTTGCAAATTTTAGTTGGTATTTTGTTCCATTCTTCCTTCGCATATGGTCTTCAGATCCGGGATGTTTTTTGAAGCTCTCTATTAGATTGGGATTTTCAAATAACGCCACAGATTCTTGATTGGGTTTAAATCTGGGGACTGACTTAGCCATTTCAGGATATTTGTATTATTTTCAGCAAACCATTTCTTTGTAGATTTTGCAGTGTGCTTAGGATCATTATCTTGTTGGGAGATCTTGTCAGGAGGTAGTTCAAGATTTTCAACTGAAATCATTAAATTTCATTCGAAAATATTTTGATATGCTGCGGCATTCATTCTACCATTTATTACTGATATGATGCCAGTACCATTTGCAGAAAAAAACATCCCCAAACTACGATGCTGCCACCGCCAAATTTCACCGTTGGAACTGTGTTCTTTTGTTTGAAGGCATTGCCACATTTCCTCCATACATGATTTGTAGAATTAGCTCCAAACAAATCAATTTTGGTTCCGTCTGTTTATAATAGACTTTTCCAATACGATTTTTCCTTATCCTTATGTTCACGAACGAATTTCAACATGGCATCTGTGTCTTTTCAATAGCAGTGGAGTTTTCCGAGGGGAGCGTGATTTTAGATTGTTCCTATGAATTTCATTGCTTATTGTTTGTTTAGTGACATAGATTCCTGATGAAAGTAAATCATCCTGCGACTCTTGACGAGTAGCCATTTATCAGTTATCGTAAAGATTGCAGAGCCGTTTCAGCATAACATTACCAAAATTCGTATAATAATTGAACAGGAGTAAGTTGCACGAAGTATATTAGTAGACTGTCTTAGTAAATTGAGTACAAATGAGCACTGCTACTTCGTATGCCTCACACGGAAATAGCAAATAACGTGTTAGAATTGCGTTCAGAACAAGACCTTTGATATCAATGAGGATGGAAGAAAGAAATTTCACCATCAAAAATGGCCAAGAAATAATCATACCGTTTCTTTGAAGACGTTTGAGCATTATAACACACCGTTAATGCTAAGTTAATGAGTGTCGTATGGGTCAGTCAGTCAGTTGGTCTTGGGACGTCAGCGTCGAATTAATATTCATAGAGAAGTATATTTTCCTTTCTGTGGGAGTGGAATCAGCCAATATCCAACATTTAACAGCTAATGGCCTTTCAAAGGGAAGAACTATTCGAACGGAAACTGCCGTATATGACAGCCTGATTGACTACACGCACACTAAAAAACAACACATTCTCTTAAATGCGCGCGCACGTGGACACACACACACATATATATAATATTAGTGGTCAATATACATACATATATATATATACATGCAAAAAAGGCTAAAAATAATGGAAGCCTTATTAATAAAAACAAACAAACCAACACTTAATAATATCAACTTTGAACATGGACATAATATCTTGACCGTGTTTTGAAAGAGAAAAATGAAAACATTTTATAAAACACACATACAACAAACTATTTCTTATTTTAACAGTTAAAATATAATCCTTGAAAATGGCTAAATGTATAGCCGAAAGCGCTCGGATAAAAAGAACATTCGGACAGTTTTTATATAATTTATCATCCGAAAAGGAAAAAATTATGAGATCGCATGAGAAATTGTATAAAAAACTAAATTAAAGCACCTTGTCTGTCGTATTCAATGAAATGTGTATGAAAGAAGAATTGCTGCCTAATTACACACACGCGCGCGTGCACACACACACACACACACACACACACACACACACACACACACACACACACATATATATATATATATATAATTTTTCAAGAGGATAGAATCCAGGTAGAACTCAATGACTATGACAGAGTAAGAATATATTCCATGGTATAATTTATTCCATTGGAATCGTAATCACGATCCAATTCATCAGACCTACAAATTCAAAAAGAAAACGGAAAATATAACTCCGGGTATGAAAGACAAAATTTTATATAACTCCTATCTTTAAAACTTCTCTCTGTTAAATTTTAATCCCCACCTTCACCTTTAGGCCTTTCCTCCTCTTCTTTCTTCCATCACACCCCTCTCTAGAGCTTTCAGACATTTCCCTCTCACACTTGTTCCCACTCCCACACATACACTCTCACTAAAATTTTATTTTTTATAACCGGAGTTATACTTTCCGATTTCTTTTTGAATTTGTAGGTCTGATGAATTGGATCGTCATTTCGATTCCAATGTAATAAATTATAACCACGAAATATTAGTGTTTGAGCTTTATTATTATTATTATTATTATTATTATTATTATATATATATATATATATATATATATATATATATATATATATATATATTTCTGGCTCCATCCTGAGATCACTAAAAATAATATTTTTGATATCGTTTTATGTATATATATATATATATATATATATATATATATATATATATATATATATATATACTCAATGAATACTTAATTATAATTATCAAATCCTCCTAACAATTTCTATCATATGTATATCATTGCTTGATCCGGCTTCTAATGCTTCAGTTTTAGCGGCTTGTTGATAGTAGTCGTGGCTCCTGGGGGCACAGTCCTATGGTTACAGAGAATTTCAGTTGAGTTCCACCACGGATTATGTGAGCGAGCGGCGCTATATTGAGTCTGATCTGCTACCTCTTCGTCACCGAGGACCGTTGGTATGGTGTTTGCTTGACAACCGAACTGTCAGGGTTTCAATTCTCTGTAGTGGATGCGCACTGCTGATGAGTCCCAAATATAGGACGAAACGGCCGTCCAGTGCTTTCTTCATTCTGTTGAGGTTTCTTTCAGACTCAATGAATTACTTACTTATAATTATCAAATCCTCCTAACAATAATATATATATATATGAAAAATGTCTCAGAGTTAACCTGTAGAAAAGACAATATTTATAAATATAAATGACAATACAAAAACTGTAATAGTTGCCGACGCGTTTCGTAAAATGTGGACTTTCTCAATTTTCGTCATTTTCAGTTGCCGTGAGAAAGTCCACATTGGACGAACGCGTCGGCAACTATTACAGTTTTTGTATTGTCATATATATATATATATATATATATATATATATATATATATATATATATATGAATAGGGACATGTGGAGAACTTATCTTAGGCAATGCGTTTCATCCTAAAAGGAACATCAGAAAGGAAAATGTGAGAATTTAATTTTGTGACAAATATTTATATACAAGATCAATGACGTAATTGTTTATTTTAAAATGGTTGATATAGAGGTGCTCATGAATATTCATCAGGTTAGCGGAAAAGTCAGCCAACTTTATGGACGTAAGGTGATAGAATTCATGCTCTAATAAACGAATTTTTACGCGCGCGCGCGCACACACACACACACACACACACACACACACACACATATATATATATATATATATATATATATATATTATAGTTTCCAGTGAGTGCTACTGGTAATAATGCAGTGCTCGATGTGAATAACTGACCTAAAATGTATACTACTAATATATATATATATATATATATATATATATATATATATATATATATATATATGCATGTTTCATTAAAAACGACAGACAAGGTACTACGATTAAGTTTTTCATTTAATTATTCTTTTGTTCGAACAAGAGCTTTCTTTTCTGGACAAAAATTATGTAAAAACTTTCCAAATGTTTTATAGTTCCGAGCGCTTTCGGCTATACCTTTAGCCATTATCAAGGATGATTCGATTTTTCAGCTTAATTGAGTGTGTGCATTATGTGTATGTTTTAGTGTGTTGTAGGGATGTTTTTAATTTCCGAATACGGTTAGCACATTGTGGCCTTGTTCGTAGTTAATACTGTTAAAAGTTGGCTTTTTCTTCCATTATTTTTAATCTTTTTGCAGGTGGATGCAGTTAATATATTTGTGTTTTCTACTAGTATGTTTCTAATGGAGTCTGGTAAGTTTTTTTTTAAATACACTACCCCAATTGACGCGAATAAAAAAATCAAATTATCTACTATAAAAAATTTAAGACAGCTAACCTTATCCTCAAAAATAACAACACACCAGCTAAGTCAAACTTATAATGAACGAACATTATCTATGCGTTCAAATGCCCCTTAAGGAACTGCGTTCCTGATCAAACCGGACTCATAAATAATTACATCGGTTACACAACTACATGCTTATCTAGACGACTTACGTTACACCTATCTGATCACAGTTCCATTAGAATCCATTTAAACACACACACAAACCTTGCTGTATAAAGTAGCTTCAGAAGGAGATTAAATGCCGAATTTCAAAACCTCCTGCAGTAGGTAGCGAAGGCGAGCGAGAAGAAAGGACTAATCACAAAATACAAGAAGACAGAATGCATGGTCATCATTAAAAGGATGAGCCCGAAATGCGATTTACAGGTCGGGGACACTAAAATCAATATCTGGGAAGTGTTTTGACTGAGGACGGTAAGTGCGACACTGAGATCCGTAGACGTATTGGAATGGCCAAGGACGCATCCCAAAAGCTGGGCAGAATATTACGAGGCAGGAGGGTTTCTTTGGTAACAAAGAAAAGAGTACTGAACTGATACGTGATATATGTCCTCCTTTACGGCAGCGAACGTTGGACAGTCTCCTCAAAGATGAAGAATAGACACGAGGCAACGGAGATGTGGTTCTACAGAAGGATGCTGTTGAAATACTTCAAATGATGCGGTTTTTGTTATTTAATAAAATTCGGTGCTTGGGATTGTGTAGCGCCAGTCTATGAGATCTGATGAAGGATAGTCTTCTTTAAGAACGACAGAAGACAGAGAAAATAGATTTCTGAACAAGTTGGTCTTCATGCATGGTATTCATGTGTGCTTTCATCTGACGAGGGGACTTAAGAATTATTAGGTTGGTGCAAAAATAATGTCGTTTTTTGACGTTCAACTTCATGTGAGAAAACGACATTATTTTTGCACCAACCTAATATTATTAAAAAATAGCTAAGAAACAAATATTATAAGATTAATTATTATTTAATAATTATATAAGATGAAAATTACTATAGTTAAGATTACTAACCGAAAGTCTGTCTTGCAAACATTTTCATTAATAAATTAATTTTTAAGTAAGAGGGTACAAATGAAAATATTTGAAATGGACAACTTTTTCTATTTCAGTGAAACGGACGTTAAACACTTCTATCTTCTCTTCTGTCTTCCATTTTCTCAGTGAAACCAAGTAGCGTCTTTGATATATCAGTTCCGTGTTTTCCGGTCAAAACGGAAAAGATCATTATTTATGAGGTATTGGCAGGGTGTAACGGTCGTGCGAACTAGCGACGGAACGAATGTGCGTTTACTGGCGCAGAAATCGGGATTGGTAGTTGGTCATCAGTTTAAGAGAATGGTAACTCTTAATTAAAAACCGGTTCGGCGAAGGGTTAGTGACTTTAAGACCTAATTGCTACAAAAAACACATTAACACCTACTGAGGTGATATTGTGGTCCTATGGCCCACAGAGTAGTCTACTGGACCTACGTATACATATACAATTCTATAAGGTAACAATTATTACAATTAGGGTCATTATGTAGGGTGCAGCAGAAATACGCTCGTTCATATGTCCACAGGAATACCACTGTCTTATTATGTGGAGAGTATTTCGGGGGCGGGGGGGTATATGTAGGAAGTATTTCTGCCGCACCATGTATATTAAAAATATAATATAATAATTATTTACATTACTTGCATTTGGAAAATTGCCCTCATCTATGTCGTTATTATCACAACGTTTCGGCCTTGTACACTTCGACCTTCATCAGGCGCTTGTCGATCCGGATAAATTTTAGGGAATTTCGAATTGAACACATTATTTAATCTACTGATATTGTCCTTGTTTCACTGTCCATTTGGGATATCACCGCCTGTTCTTAATTAGTAATTCTCAATTACTGAAGCTATTTAGTACTTCTTAGTTACTGAAGTTATTTAGTACTGCTCAGTTATTGAATTTTGAAGCTTATAAAGTGAGGGTGGTGTAATAGATAATGGTGAGAAAAGAGAATAGACGATCCGAGTTCGTTGCATTCGATTTCACGCAAACAACCTTATGAAAGGCATGAATCCATCACTCCTTCCTGCAGCTATTGATTACATAATAAAACAAACATGTCTCTTCAGTCTTGGGTGGGAACCGGTCTAGGAGAAGGACAACTCTAAATTCAAAATCGTATGCAGCCTTGCCATAGCACAAAGCATTTAGTCATCGGCAAGATAATGGGTTTATAATCTCTAAAAATCTCGACTGTGGTCCACCTACGACAGCATCAATGTTGTTATTATTATTATTATTACATCTTGGTAATGCCTCATGAATAATGGACTATTCTGTTTTGATCGAGAGGAAAGACAGAAATGTCATATCAGAGACGCTGTCTGGTTGCAATGAGAAAAAAGAGAAAGAAAGAAGAAGAAAATAAGACTAGAAGATCGAGGAGGCGTTAACGCTCTCATGTGTTTAACTCTGCTTCAGTGAAATGGAAAACTTGTCAATTTCAGATATTTTTATTTGTACCCCCTTACGCCTTTAAATAATAACCTGCATTCATACTTCTGATTGTTATTGCAATAATTTTGTTTTAAATTATCAAGTTCAAATATTTAATGATGAAATATTTTCTGTTAATTCACACCAAATAATTTAAAGATTCTTATCGCAAATATTAATTCGCCCCAAGAAATTATAAATTTTAAATCAAAGTTTGTTTTTATTAAGTTTTTGTCACTCTTTTGAAATTATAAATTTTAAATCAAAATTTGTTTAGCTAGCCTCGCAACAACTCCAACCCTTAGAATAAAAAATTACCAAAAATCAGGGAGTTATTCACATTTCGTAAGTACGGATGGTATTCGAGGTATTTACAAGGAATATTTTACAATTTAAAAAAAAATCTGTTTTGGTCTTGCTTATCGGGGTGAGTGCAAAAGCCGACCCCAGAATTAGAAATAACGCAGCCGGGTCGTCAAAATGTGGAGCGTTCGAAAAATATCAACCCAATCGGAGTGAAACAGAAGGACCTCGCTCTGGGAGAAATTGGCGTGAATTTTAATAAATATAAAATCTCTTTATTTTGAGGTGAATTTATATTTTGGGGTGAATTAATAGAAAAGATCCTAATAGAGGAATTTCTGCGGGTATTTTGTAGTTGTGAAACTAGCAAAGAGTTTAGTGATCATTAACTTAAGAATTAGGATTCATAAGGAAATTGAAATAGAAAAACTGTGAAATTTTCACGGAGACTGCTAATTATTATAAATTTCTTCTATGTATAACCAATTATTAAAAATTGAACGCATTTAGATTACACTAGCTTGGAAGAAAGCGAATTTTGTATATGCCGTTGTAATGCATTTTAAACATTGAATGCATAATCTTTTAAAAAAATCTGAAAGAAAAACATAAATGAAAACAAAGAACCGTTTTAAACTGAAATAGTACCCCCGAGAAAAAAATTACAATGTATTTATTTTACCGCTTTTTCTTTTATCATCACCCAAAAAATAACCTTAGATAAGCCCAGTAGAACTTATTTCAGGCCGACTTAAGAACCAATTCTTTTACCAGTAAAATATAGAATGTAAATAAGCCGGAATAAAGCAAGACTTTTCTGTAATCTTTTCTGCAGTCTGGTTTTATTTTATTTTGTCATTCTTCCAAAGATGGACACTGGCAGTGACATCTTAAATATTACACTTGAAAAGTCAAAATGGCGTCAGGTCTGGGCAATTGAATTCAGCTTATCCAAAGCTGTCATCACTCCTTTATAAATGCGACGAGCTGATGTTTGTGGAGCAGAGGAGAAAGGGCCGAGGATAGAGATGGAAAGCCCACATAAAAGCGTGATAGATAGGCTAGACATATTCACGTAATGGTGGCCCACAATGCATTGCACCAATGTGACAGTTTGCATCCGTACAGACATCCGGAACAATCCCACAATCCGGCTTGCCAAATCTGGGTGTCATTGCTAGACATCAGCGGATGACGTTCACAATGTGGCGATGTCAATGGCCGGTGCCAAAAGTCAGCGTTGAGCCTCTCTTCCAAATTCTGGTCACATAAGCGTTTGGCTGTGATTATGTGAAATCTTTGAAGTTTCTTTGATTTGATATCTAAATAATAGCTTATTTATGGTTTAGAAAGGAACGAACGGGCCGACAATTGCGCGTGAAATGGCCGGTATGACTTTTCAATAATGAAAATTATTAAGTCGGCCCCAAGTGGGATCTGTCAAGTAATCGTTCTGCTTGCTTAATGCTATTAGGGTGTGTGGAAAAATAAGATAACGCCGCGGAAAGTTAAAATCGGCAGGCTGAGTTCAATTTGCGGTCTACTCTAGCGTTCAATTTTGCGCTAATAAAAGACATGAATCCATCTATTCTCCCCAGCTGTCTGTAGTCTAGGCAAATGAAACTAAACGGGTTTATTGTTGAGCAAAATAAGATTTATTCATTGAAATTTGAATGAGAAATGTGGATTTTATGAAAAAATTTCACAAGTTTTCAATATTCACACTGGCTATGACATCGTACGTCAAATCGATAGTCCAGCTTCTGCCAAACAAGCTGCAGCATGTCTTGAGTAACAATCTCCAGTGTGGCGTGATTCTCTGTTTGAGTTCCTCTAAGCTTGTGCATTTTTAGTGATTTCTCTCATAAATGCATGCTGCACAGCCTTGTTTGCCTGTATTCGAGCATACCCTAACACAGGGGTCGGCAACCTATGACATACGTGTCACATCAAGCAATATCCAATGGCACACAGCCGCAAATGAGATCATGAAGTCCGAACGAATAACTGCTACAACAAAAAGAAGATATTTAGCTGTTAACTATATCCACTCTTAGGTTATTGTTTTTTGATATAATCTGTTTAGTTTCATTCTGTCACTGAGTTTTTCAGTTACTTTTAACTTTTTTCTTCTTTTTTCTCTTCTTCTTTCTCTTCTTCTTTCTCTTCTTCTTCTTATTCTTCTTCTTTCTCTTCTTCTTCTTTCTCTTCATTTTCTTCTTTCTCTTCTTCTTCTTCTTCTTCTTCTTTCTCTTCTTCTTCTTTCTCTTCATTTTCTTCTTTCTCTTCTTCTTCTTCTTCTTCTTTCTCTTCTTCTTCTTCTTTCTCTTCTTCTTCTTCTTTCTCTTCATTTTCTTCTTCTTTCTCTTCTTCTTCTTTCTCTTCATTTTCTTCTTTGTCTTCTTCTTTCTCTTCTTCTTTCTCTTCTTCTTACTCTTCTTCTTCTTTCTCTTCTTCCTTCTCTTCTTCTTTCTTTTCTTCTTCTTTCTCTTCTTCTTTCTCTTCTTCTTCTTTCTCTTCTTCTTTCTCTTCTTCTTCTTCTTCTTCTTCTTCTTCTTTCTCTTCTTCTTCTTCTTTCTCTTCTTCTTCTTTCTCTTCTTCTTTCTCTTCTTCTTTCTCTTCATTTTCTTCTTCTTTCACTTCTACTTCGGAAATCATTTCAGTGAAAGATAACATAAATGTAGGGAAAAGCTATTTTTATAAAGTTAATGTCGGTGTCCATTATTGAAATGATAGATGGGTTTTATATGCCATCAAGTAAGTTTTCAATTTTTGTTTTGGATATATTTAACTTTACAGCAAATTATACTTTGATTATTTAGTCCCAACTTGATAAATGCTGTTGATTAACAGAATTTAGATTTAAGGTTATTTAAAATTTAGTTTTTAAATATCTGAAAAGCATTAAAAACTATTTCCATTTCTAGCATATTGTTTTCTTTTTTTTTTTGATATAATCTGTTTAGTTTCATTTTGTCTCTGAGTTTTTCAGTTACTTTTAACCTTGATTAAAAACACAGGATGTTTCCAAAAACATCGATATCATTTCAGATGTAAATATCCGAGTAACTACATAGACTAGGCAATTGAAACACGTTTATTATTGAGCAAAATAAAATTTATTCATTGAAATTTGAATGCGAAATTCAAAGTTATGTGGATTTCATGAACAATTTCACAAGTTTTCTATATGCGCACTGGTTGTGACACCGCACGTTAAATTGGTAGTCCAGCTCCTGCCAAACAAGCTGCAGCATGTCTTGAGTAACAATCTCCAGTGTGGCGTGATTCTCTGTTTCAGTTCGTCGAGGCTTGCGCATTTTTAGTGAATTCTAATGAATTTTATTTTATCTATCTATCTATCTATCTATCTATCTATCTATCTATCTATCTATCTATCTATCTATCTATCTATCTATCTATCTATCCATCTATCTATCTATCCCAGTCTTCATCAATCTTTTCCGTCACAGTCTTCATCTATCTATCTATCTATCTATCTATCTATCTATCTATCTATCTATCTATCTATCTATCTATCTATCTATCCCAGTCTTCATCTATCTTTTCCGCCCCGGTCTTCATCTATCTATCTATCTATCTATCTATCTATCTATCTATCTATCTATCTATCTATCTATCTATCTATCTATCTATCCCAGTCTTCATCTATCTTTTCTGCCCCGGTCTTCATCTATCTATCTATCTATCTATCTATCTATCTATCTATCTATCTATCTATCTATCTATCTATCTATCTATCTATCTATCTATCCAGGTCTTCATCTATCTATTCCGCCCCAGTCTTCATCTATCTATCTATCTATCTATCTATCTATCTATCTATCTATCTATCTATCTATCTATCCCAGTCTTCATCTATCTTTTCCGTCCCAGTCTTCATCTATCTATCTATCTATCTATCTATCTATCTATCTATCTATCTATCTATCTATCTATCTATCTATCTATCTATCTATCTATCTATCCCAGTCTTCATATATCTTTTCCGTCCCAGTCTTCATCTCTCTATCTATCTATCTATCTATCTATCTATCTATCTATCTATCTATCTATCTATCTATCTATCCCAGTCTTCATCTATCTTTTCCGTCCCAGTCTTCATCTATCTATCTATCTATCTATCTATCTATCTATCTATCTATCTATCTATCTATCTATCTATCTATCTATCTATCTATCCCAGTCTTCATATATCTTTTCCGCCCCAGTCTTCATCTATCTATCTATCTATCTATCTATCTATCTATCTATCTATCTATCTATCTATCTATCTATCTATCTATCTATCTATCTATCTATTTATCTACCCCAGTCTTCATCTATCTTTTCCGACCCAGTCTTCATCTATCTATCTATCTATCTATCTATCTATCTATCTATCTATCTATCTATCTATCTATCTATCTATCTATCTATCTATCTATCTATCTATCTATCCCAGTCTTCATATATCTTTTCCGTCCCAGTCTTCATCTATCTATCTATCTATCTATCTATCTATCTATCTATCTATCTATCTATCTATCTATCTATCTATCTATCCCAGTCTTCATCTATCTTTTCCGTCCCAGTCTTCATCTATCTATCTATCTATCTATCTATCTATCTATCTATCTATCTATCTATCTATCTATCTATCTATCTATCTATCTATCCCAGTCTTCATATATCTTTTCCGCCCCAGTCTTCATCTATCTATCTATCTATCTATCTATCTATCTATCTATCTATCTATCTATCTATCTATCTATCTATCTATCTATCTACCCCAGTCTTCATCTATCTTTTCCGACCCAGTCTTCATCTATCTATCTATCTATCTATCTATCTATCTATCTATCTATCTATCTATCTATCCCAGTCTTCATATATCTTTTCCATCCCAGTCTTCATCTCTCTATCTATCTATCTATCTATCTATCTATCTATCTATCTATCTATCTATCTATCTATCTATCCCAGTCTTCATATATCTTTTCCGTCCCAGTCTTAATCTATCTATCTATCTATCTATCTATCTATCTATCTATCTATCTATCTATCTATCTATCTATCTATCTATCTATCTATCTATCCCAGTCTTCATATATCTTTTCCGTCCCAGTCTTCATCTATCTATCTATCTATCTATCTATCTATCTATCTATCTATCTATCTATCTATCTATCTATCTATCTATCTATCTATCTATCCCAGTCTTCATCTATTATTTCCGTCCCAGTCTTCATCTATCTATCTATTTATCTATCTATCTATCTATCTATCTATCTATCTATCTATCTATCTATCTATCTATCTATCTATCTATCTATCTATCCCAGTCTTCATCTATTATTTCCGTCCCAGTCTTCATCTATCTATCTATCTATCTATCTATCTATCTATCTATCTATCTATCTATCTATCTATCTATCGCTGTTCATCTGCCTCTCTCTTTGTCTATCCTGGTCCGTTTGTCTCTCTTTTCTCTCTTTTCTCGTGTATCTATCTCTGCCTTTCTTGTTCATTTCTGTCGAGGAATGCTTGGTAATTAAAAATGTTTTTCTTTCCTTTTTTTTCTACCCCCTCCCCACACTCTCTCTCATTCTTGCTTGTTTATTCCTTTATATAAGGAGTGTTTGATTCCCCCCTCCAATGTTTTTATCGAATGGTTTTATGACCGTTCTTTGGAATCGGTGTTGGATGCATACATATTAGTTTACAGATTTATTGATGTATCTAGATATCTATTTATTTATTTTTAGAGTTTTGTGCTTTATTACGAAATATAATTGCTTTGCATCATTCATTATTTCAGAATGTCTTTTTTTTGCTTTTTTAACACTTGAAAAGCTAGCATCAGTTTTCATGATAAAACTTTGTCAAACTCGAACGCATTTTCCTCCAAGAAATTTTCTTTTAAAATTGTGTTCCTCGCAAATTTCTAAATATCTTGTATTAATTATTATCTTTTTGTCTCCGAAATTAATTAAGAAGTAAAAACTGTTTAATAATTTTACACCATAGTATCAATCACAAGTTTACATAACCAGCTACCTATTGAATGAAATAGCATAACAAAAGAAAGAACTCTTCAATGTGGAGTTAATTTTCTTGTATCAGAAGATCATTTGTTTTAGCTTAGGTAATTTGGTCATGCAACTCATACCCATAGGAAAATTCACGCGATCACATAGTCTCCAAAAAAAACTTCACATAATTATCGTCTGCATTAGTGAAATTGAAATGTCAACTTTCTTAAAGGACAAATACTTTTATTTCATTTTATATTTAAAAAAATCAGACAGACATTTAATGTTTGCGATCATTAAATAACTCAGTGTTTGATCAATGCTATTCGATTTTGTATGTGTTAAAAACATTGGCGAAAAGGTGACATTTCTAATAAAGAAACCGCTGGTCACTGGGTGGATTTGATTATCTGAATTATGTCCCTTGATTTATTTACTTGAGGTTGAGCCAAATATTGGCCAACGGAAAAAGAATAACGACTTTAAGAATGTAAAACCAACAGAAAGTATTTCAAGTAGAAAGGTCAGTCAACTCTGAATGGAAATGAAAACGTGATTATTTAAATGAAGGCTTTTATTTGTAATAAAAGAAGACACGAAAATTGTTTGAAAAAAATTAACACCACCCAGCTCCTCGTGCGATCAATGGGTGATAGTATATACAATTTTTAGATTTTGAAAAATTTTGCTTTTGAAAGATTTCTCTGGTCAGCTCCCAGAATTTCAAAAGAAATAGTTTTTGATTCTAAGTATAACTGCCACTTTTGTTTCCATTTTGCTTAAAACTTTCTCGTTGCTTACATGCTCCGTTCTTTGTATTCTCACGTCCTGGGTAAGATGATAAACTACATCCGCGTCCTGGGTAAGACGATAGACTACATCCGCGTCCTGGGTAAGACGATAAACTACATCCGCGTCCTGGGTATGATGATAAACTGCATCCGCGTCCTGGGTATGACGATAAACTACATCCGCGTCCTGGGTAAGACGGTAAACTACGTCCGCGTCCTGGGTATGATGATAAACTACATTCACGTCCTGGGTAAGACGATAAACTACATTCGCGTCCTGGGTATGATGATAAACTACATCCGCGTCCTGGGTAAGACGATAAACTACATCCGCGTCCTGGGTAAGACGATAAACTACATCCGCGTCCTGGGTAAGATGATAAACTACATCCGCGCCCTCGGTAAGACGATAAACTACATCCGCGTCCTGGGTAAGATGATAGACTACATCCACGTCCTGGGTAAGACGATAAACTACATTCGTGTCCTGGGTAAGACGATAAACTACGTCCAACAGCAAGGCCTCTGATCAGGAGGTTTTGAGGAGCGTGGAACCACCTCTTAATTGCTGGTGTTCCCAGGTCCATCCTGACACGGAGAGGTAGCACCTGTCAGGTTCTCAGCTATGGACAAATAGCTAACCCCCAAACTGGGGTCAAAACACTATGAAAGTGTAAAATAGCTTTTAATACAATATATTTTTGTAAAAAAATATTACCAGTAATACATTTTTTAAGGAAAAAATGGTACCAGCCATACATTTTTGAAAAAAATATTAGCAGCAATAAAAATGTTGTCCTCATTAAATAACCCATTGAGGTTGATATACTGTAAAACAAACTAAGCCGATCACTACAATCTTTTCAATTCTAGGATCAACCTTTATCTATCCTATATATCGTACCACTTATTCTCCCCTTGTACGCTCTTACAACAGCCTCATTCCCTAAGCCTCTACTTTGAGTGGCTATTGGGCCTTGTATTGGATGATTGGTAATATTCATCTTCCACCTGTAAAAATGTCTTTTTACTGATGGATTTTTGGAGAAAAAATATTAGCAGCAATAAAAATCTTGTCGGCATTAAATAACCCATTGAGGTGTTGATATGTCGTAAAACAACCCAGACCAAACCAAACCTTTGTATTTTCAGCAGCTTTGATATTAATACGTCTTTAGGAAATTCACTTTGCCTTGGCTGTCGATGTAGTGGGTTGGTGCATAATTATCAAGCGTTTTTTAAACAATATTTTTTATGAAAAAAGAAAGATAACAATTCAACAATACCATTTTAAAATGAGTATGATCATCTACACGCAGTTTTTTTTTAACCTGAAAATAAAATAATATTTTTATTAAAGAAGTAAACAAAACAGCATTTTTTATCAAGAAATAACTCGCCTACAAAAATGCCTGATAATTATGCACCAGCCCAATATATACGAGGAATAATAAAAAAAAAGAGTATCGGGTTGTTACAATGGTAACGGATCTAAAGTATGCATAGTGAAGCCGTTTGGCACAGTTCGAACTTAGACTCTGTCTGGCATACACGCTAAGAATGTTCTCGATTACTTCCTTTGTCTATAGCGGGACTTTGAAAGATAAATGTTTCGCAAGAGCTTGCTACCTTGTGGAACAGATTTCCGCGTCGATGTTCCCTTGAATACGAGAATCTTGGCTTCTTTAAAGTAAAGGGGAAATCTATCCTCCTTATCCTCATAATATTCACTTATTCATATCGGGATGTGCGGCTGGTGTTATAGATAGCGGCTAGGAATGAGAAATCGGCGATCCCAGTTCGAATTCTAGTAGATTTACACGCGAAAATCCCCATCTTCCCTACCCCAGGTTTAATAGTATCATTATTATTTTCCAAATATTGTTAATGCATTAGTCACTGACAGAAAAAAAAAGATTGTTCTTACGATCTAAAAATATTTCAGCTTTAAATAACCGACAATGCGTTGATAAGACGTGAAATAAAAACAAACAAATCAATCAATTTATTCATATCACATTCATTATAGCTATTTAACAGAATTCCTCTAACCGGAGTGGCTTTTGGGCTTTGTATTGGTTGAATTATACTATAGAATATATATCAGATTGTAATATTTAAAGTAATCTTTCCCTAATAAAATTGGTATTAACTAACCTATGTTAAAATTTCTAGGATATACTGAAATCTATACGAGCCATATACAAGCTCTGATCAAAAAGTATCGGGGCTGTTGCTATGGTAACGGAGCTAAAGTACACAGAGCGAAGCCGCTTGGCACAGATTGACCTTGAACTCCGTCGAGCATGCGCGCTAAGTCATAACGTTCCCTCTCACTTCCGTTGTTTATAGCAGTGCTTAGAAGAAAAGTATGTAGAGTGTTGCGACGCAGAGTTTCCATCAGCGACCATGTTTTGGTCAGCACTTTTTGGTTAAGGACAGCATCCCCCAAGCCCGACAAGCACCATATTCCCTAGATCTCACACCTTGTGTCCTTTTCTTTTTCAAAAATCAAATCCTACTTGAAAGCAACAAGATTTCAAGACATCGTGGAAATCCAAGAGAATGTTTCCGTTATCCCTCCCCCAAAAGAGTTCCAGGAATGATTCCATTGATGGAAACGAGGCTGGATAAATATGTGTGACTTCAGAAGAGGACTACTTCGAAGGAGATTACATTTTGAATTGATATATGTTGTAGTTTTCTTTTTGTAGCAAAAGTCCCTTTGATCAGGTCTCGTATATGTTTTCAAGTCACCGTAGAATGTCGGTCTGTAGCGTTTGTTCTATTAACTAACTAACGCTTCGTGCTGTTTCCAGACCAGGGTTAGCCGTCCTGGGTATGACGATAAACTGCATCCGCGTCCTGGGTAAGACGATAAACTACGTCTAACAGCAAGGCCTCTGATCAGAAGGTTTTGAGGAGCGTGGAACTACCTCTTAATTGCTGGTGTTCTGATATCCACCCTGACTCGATGTGGTAGCACCTGTTAGGGTCCCAGCTATGGGCAAATAGTTAACCCCGAAACTGAGGCAAAAATCATTATAAAATATTACCGGCAATACGTTTTTGAAAAAACAAACTATTGCCAGCAATACGTTTTTGAAAAAATAATATTACCAGCTATACATTTTTTATGAAAAAATATTAACAGAAATAGATTTTTGACAAAACAAAAATATTACCAGAAAAAAAAAGTTGTCGGTATTAAATGACGCATTGAGGTTAATATGCCGTAACAAAACAAACCAAACCAAACCAAATCAAACCAAACCAGGGTTAGGGTTAGGCAGGGTTAGGGTTAGTACCATGCAATACGGCCTGTTGTCTGTCCTATTTTTTATCATATTGTCTGCTTGAGATGTTGTTTAGCTTAGTCTGTACTAAAATGCATTCAACTGAAATAAAAATGTCGTCATCCACGAGGAATTGCAGACAGCGTTTTCATAATCATTTATTTCCAGTAAATGGCATTTTTCCTATTTTCCAAAAACGGGCCAGCATAGCCAGGCAATAATGCTATGACAATGCAACAATTAAACACTTAAGTCGATCCAAAGGTTTCTAGAAAATTTATGATAAAATAATTTTATTATAAATTGATATCAGTATTCAATTCTAAAAATATTTTTCATTATTTTTTATGACGTAGAACATTTAATTTGTGTATTCCTTCATAAAAGAAAGATTCCGGTTTGTATTCGTTAAATACTTTAAGCCGGTAGTGCACACAGTTAAATTTAGGAAAAAATTGACTGGCTTCTATGGTGAGAGAAGAGAATTAAGCCTAAGTTGCAGTTAAATCTTTAATTGAAAACGGATTCCATTTTTTTTCTTGGTTGTAGGTTTCATGTATTCTTTTCTTAAAGATATTATTTTCTAATTCAGTTCTTCCAACTACAGGTAAACATAGTCTAATATATGTTGCTGCCATATATGGTCTGGAGCCCCTGCTGTTTGCCTCAGGGTTCTTGATAAGATCCAGAGATGGATATGCAATGTAATTGGCCCTGATCTGTCATCTCGTCTGCAGTCGCTCTCTCACAGACGCGCCGTTGCCTCGCTCTGTCTTTTTTTACAAATACTTTCACGTTAATTGCTCTAATGAGCTGCTTTCGCTTGTCCCCAGGCCTCATGAATTTAAGCGTCCTACGAGGCTGGCATCCCGTTCCCACCCCTTCACTGTTGAAACTGTTAGATGTAGACGTCTCTTCTACTCCAATAGCTTCATGTCTCGCACATCTCGCCTGTGGAACTCACTTCCTTATTCCTGTTTCCCTGACAAATATAATCTCCAACTATTTAAGTGTAACGTCGATCGACATCTCCAGTTGCCTTGATCTATCCACTTCCCTTCTCCACATCCTTTCCCCTTTCATTCCTATCTGCTCTCGCTTCAAATCTTCTGTAACCCCCTTGCTTTGATCGATCCACTATCTTTCTCCACATCCTTTCCTCTACCACTCCGATCTGCTCTTCCTCCAAACCTTCTGTAACCCCTTGCGTGCTAAGGGCTTCCAGCCTTGCTTGGGGTGAAAAGCTAAAAAAAAAATGTTCAGTTTACTTCTATTTCGCCTTTTTCGAAAGCCCTCCATTAATACATTTACTCTGCTCTCCGAAAGAGTGTAAATCGAAGAAAGAAATTATCATCTATTTACATAAGAAAAAAGTTTGAGCGTTCTCAGGCGCAACAGATAAACTTTTTCTTTGAGATCAGAGATCAGGATTTGACGTGTGAATTTGTTGATGTGGAAAAACTTGGAATAGCTGGGACCCTAACTGGGTTAGGGTGAACCTGGGAACATCAGCAATTAAGAGGTGGTTCCACGCTCCGTTTTTGGTAACCAATTGTAGTTACGAATGTATAATTAGGGCAGGTTGATTTTTCACGTTCTTTAGAAAATCAACATTGGATTCGTTGTGAAAGCTGACGTTGCTCACCAAATCCAATGTTGATTTTATAAGGACAGAGATGAAAAATTAGATTAATATCTTTTACCAATTTCTCAGCATTTACTTTTAAAAATCGTCTGAAAAAACGTACAGAATGAATTAATTTCCACAGGATTTTCTTTACAAACTGTTTTCAGATTTTTACTATTTCAAGAATAAATACAATATAAAATTGACATCTTTTGTATTAGATATGCTGAATACAAAAAAATACTAAAACCAGAATTCTAATTAATCACCACAAGCAAAATACACGTTTTTTTTTATTGTAATCAATAATTAAAAATGTGTAAAAATGTAAAAATACCACTAATATTGCTGGTTCCTTGTATTTTATCTAGGATCTCTAGATATATAGCAGGAACACCAGACCATATGTGGCGGCAATATTCTAAGCATGGACGAATAGTAGATTTATAGATATGTAAGGGAGATTCTGCAAGGATATGCACCGTTGTTAAGAAAGCTTGTCATCATTTCCCGTACACTTGGACGTGGTGCTCACGCCCAGGAGAGCAGGTTGATTTTTATTTTATCCAGAAAATCTACATTGCACTCCACGTGAAAGCTGGGATTTGAGCAAATAAGTACTAACATTAAAACTTAGATTCATAGCTTTTACTAATCTTTGAGCATTTAGTGATAAAGTTCGTCTGAAAAATGTCCAGAAATACCTATTTCTCGCAGCTTTTTGCTTACGAATTGATTTTAAAATTTTACTATTTCTAGAATAAATCCAAATAAAGTTAATATCTTTTGCATTAGATACATTGAATGGAAAATATATTCAAACCAGTATTTTAATTAATTAACACAAGCAAAATATTCATTTTTTTTATTCGATAAATGAAAACTGTGTAAAAAAGTTGTCAAAGATTGCAAAAAAGGTGACTCAATGAATAAGAATTGTCAGATCATTTGTTAGATCATAATTAATAAAAAAATAGATAAAAGTATATATAACAATTTATTTTACTGCATTCGATAAGTAAAAATTGTAAAACAATTGTAAAAGATAAAAATGGCTACTCAATGAATAAGATTTGTTAGGTATGAACAGGCTGAGATAGATAGATATGGACAGATTGATATATATATATATATATATATATAGATATAGATAGATAGATAGATAGATACGAACAGACTGACAGACAAAAACGGTTTGAGATAGATAGATAGATACATACATACATACATACATACATACATACATACATACATAGATAAATAAATCGTTTTATAGATGATAAAAAACGTTCAATACATACAAAAATATAGATAAAAGTGCATATAACAAACTGCTGGTCACAAATTATAAGACAAAATGTTTTAAATTTGTATTGTTTATTGAAAATTGCACTAAAACTATTGCACTTTATAATATATTAAATTATATATAAATTGTTCAGTATAATTTCTCTTTGAAGTAAATTACGGTCTTATTTGTTGGGATAATTATTTAATAATATTGTGATTCTATTTTGATTCTTGCCTATATACAATTTGTGAAGCTTCATTAAATTATAAATTTTATAAGACTTTCACTGATTACCGGAATGAAATTCTAACGCTACAATTTTGAAACTAAACTTCATCTTCAAACTCATTTCCTCAAAAAACGGTAACGACGTGGAAAGAAATATTTTGTGTCATTATTTATCATGTCAAACCCCTACTAATAAGTTGAGTGCAATACCACGGTTCTAAAATCGACCTGCTCTAATACCATCCGGAGTAAAACGACGATAAACTACATCCGCGTCCCGAGTAAGACGATAAACTAAATCCAACAGCAAGACTTCTGATCAGGAGGTTTTAAGGTGCGTGGAACCACCTCTTAATTGCTGCTGTTTCCAGGTCCATTCTGACCCGGGGTGGTAGCACCTGTCACGGTCCAAGATGTGGGCAAATAGTTAACGTCCTTCAAAAGGGGGGTGGTCAAAGCACTATGAAAGTATAAAAATAGATTTTAATACCAGCAATACGTTTTTGGAAAAATTATTTCCAGCAGTACATTTTTGATGAAAAATATTATTACCAGCAATAATAATTTTGTCAGCATTAAATAACCCATTGAGGTTGATATGCCGTAAAACAAACCAAACCAAACCAAACCAAACCTGCTCTAATGTATCTAACCTAACTACCAAGCAGACATGGCAGTTAAGAATATATTTAGAGTCTCTTAATATCCCTTAGATCTTGCACTGAACTGGTAGTGTACACAGTGAATTAAAGGAAAAATGTTGTTGATTTCTATGACATTGCAAAATCTTACGCAGCAATATTTTGAAAACTCGCGGAATTATTTGAGTGAATTTTCTTAAGCGAGATGTTTTGCTGGAAAATATGATATATATATATATATATATATATATATATATATATATATATATATATATATATATATATATATATATGTTTCTTCAATCAATCAAAAACTGTCGTTTCCAAGATGATTTGCTGGGAAATATGATGCAAGGTTATTTTTGAGTCTGGGAACTCTCAGAATATTTTCCTATATCAATTCGGTTTACGAAAGATTTCATAGGAAAGCTGCATTTTCGGATAGGCAGAGAAATGTGTACTGATTAAAAACAAACTACATCCGATTATCAGTGCAATATTCAGACGAGTAAAGCCCTTGCGAATTTGAATATTCACAGTTGAAATCGTTTGGCTGTATAGAGATTTGTCTCTTACGGGTGATTAAGTTTCGATAAGGGCATCTATCAGGCGTGGAATTACTCACCTCTTGTCAGGATCAATGTCGCAGAGAGGCTTTGTTTTGAGGCCGATAATCGCGCCGTCATGCCGTCGCATTAACGGAGGTAAAATGTCTTCTGTTGGCGATGTGAAACGCTTTAATGCGCACACGATTTTTATTGGTTGATGGTGATTACAAGTCAAAAGTATTTAATGGCCTGCATTTCTTACGTACAATTTACGATATAGAGCAGAAAGGTAGACAGATGTACGGAAAGAAAACAGGAAAAGAAAAAAAAAGAAAACAATTTAAATAAAAAAAAATTGTTGTCAAGGTTGAAAATGCGAATAACAGCTTCCTGCTGTTAATATCTAGATAGATAGTTGCAGGAATTTACAAAACAAGCTTTTCAGGGACAAGGCTACAAAAGTGAGGCATCAAGTTGAAGATTGAATAAATGCTGTGGTAACGGTCTGGTAAACACCATTCGATGGTAAATTTGAGAGGACAGTTTGCTTAAATATTTACTTGAGTCAGTCTTTACTACGTCAGATATTGAAATCTAGTAATCTATAGTAATCTAGTGACGAGAAAAATTGTTACTATATATCGCCATGGACATTATTTACATTATTCGGACTATTGTCCTCATCTTTGTCGCCATAATTATTACAACGTTTCGGCCTTTTTCAGGGGGTTGGAATATCGAACTGAACTCTTTATTTCGCTCACTGGGGTAGACTGTTCTAGTTCCACATGCCATATTTAATGGATGTCAGTTATCAGTTATCTCCTGTTAATTTCACTCTGAAAGTTCTCCACTGCCATAACCGGGTATTGAACTCACACTCTTTGGGTCCTGTCACTGGATCTAACTAACGCCTTTATCCACTGTGACATGTGTCCTTGAGTGTGTATGAATTTCTGGTTATTATAAACCTAATGTCTTCAGCAACCATTTTTACCAGTGCTCATATTGCAATTTTTGCTGTTATCATGGCACGTGGAACTAGAACAGTCTACCCAAGTGAGCGAAATAAAAGGTTCAGTTCGACATTCCAACCAACTGAAGAAGGCCGGAGCGTACTACGGCCGAAACTTTGGTAATAAATATGGCGACAAAGATGAGGACAATAGTCCCAATAATGTAAATAATGTACATAATACCTCATCTCAGAAATATAGACAGGTATCTCTATGGAATATAATGCAGGGAGAATGTGTTGCATGCCTTTTTTCAGTATACTATAAGGAGGTGTACTTGTAGACTGCTTCTAATTAATTTTTCAATGCAGATAATTGTCAGGTCGAACGACACTTCCTTAAAACATGCATTTAAATGTACATGTACTCTTAGCACTTATCACCCACTCTCTCTTTCTCTTTTTCTCTCTCTTTCTCTCTCTCTATTTATCTCAGTCCTTCTATCAATTTTACTCTGGAGATTTTTCCCATGTCTCTATCTCAGCCTTTTTCGATACATCTTACTCTGTTAATCTCTCATATATTCATATCTATCTATCTATCTATCTATCTATCTATCTATCTATCTATCTATCTATCTATCTATCTATCTATCTACATATATATATATATATATATATATATATATATATATATATATATATATATATATATATATATATATATATATTTGATAATAAGCAGACGGGGTCTTTAATTATCCATTTCGTTTATAATTTTTATTTCGTGGACACCGAGATGCTGAGCGGAGAAATTTTCGATCTGATAAGCTGAACATGTCGGTGTTCACGAAATAAAAATTCAAAAACGAAATGGATAATTAAAGTCTCTGTCTGCTTATTATCATTGTAATGATCTGTAGTCTACATTGACCTCTCCCTGGATTTATATCCTCCTTGAAATTATCACTTTCGGTCGCAAACTAGTAATACACACACACACACAGACACACACACACACACACAACACACACACACACACACACACACACACACAGACACACACACATATATATATATATATATATATATATATATATATATATATATATATATATATATAGTGCACGGTGGAGTAATGGAATGGATAATTTAATTTAGGATTCGGGGAGGCGAGTTCGAATTCCAGTCGAATCCATTACATTCACTTACGTGCTAATCCCATTCTTATGAATCCTCCTCTCCTCCCTCCAGCTCTGGGTAAAATACCAGGACAGGCTGGGTTCTATAGCCTTGGATGGCAACTGGTCTAGGAGAAAGACAACTCTGAAATCAAAACCTTTGGAAGGCTGTCTGGGGACCTTGTGGCACGTAATGCACCATGTCTCTTCAAAAAGTGTGGATGGTCCTGCACACAACCTTCACCACTATAATCAAATCTCATGTGCTGGTGTCGGCCTTTCGGTTCCTGGGAACTGATCTGCTTGACCCTCATACGTCGAATTCGACGGGAGAGTCGAGTATATATATATATATATATATATATATATATATATATATATATACATACACGACTCTCCCGATATCTATCTATCTATCTATCTACCTATCTATCAGTTTTTCTGCTTCGAGGAACGTTGGTTCACTGTGTCGTGCTACCCAATTTCATGGCTTTATCTAGATATATTTTTATACTTTCAAGGGTTTTGTTTGGGGGTTCGCTATTAGCTGGGTCCCCTAACAGGTGCTACCACCCCGGTTCGGGGTGGACCTGGAATCAACAGCAATTAAGAAGTGTTTCCAGGCTCCTCAAAACATTCAACCTCCCGATCACAGGTCTTGCTGCCGGATGGAGTTTATCGTCATGCCCATGACTTAGGGTCTGGAATGGAATATTTAAATGATCGGTGCCATCTTTTGTATTCCGATCAGATACATTGTTCGACGAATTTTCTCATTAGTCAACAATGTTTTCTTCAATCTTCTTTCGTCAGAAAGTATGGAAAGTAGTCAATGCTTTTCATTCAATTTACGATCATTAAATCAACAAACAGCAAAAAAAACAAAAAAATACTTGGCCAATTTCTTTTCATACCTGTTTTCGCTTTCATCATTTTTTTTACATCTTTATACTAATGAGGGAGTTGGTAATCTCTCTTAATATATCATGGCTTGGCGTCGTTCAGTTTTGATTTCATTTCGTAGCTTTAAATGGTAACTCCAATTTTGCTTTTATCTGATACATCTTGCTCCGATATTAAACAAATATACGAATCTCCACGCGCGCATACACACATAAACACCTAAACACACGTACGAAAACGCGCACAAACACACACACGAAAACGCACACAAACAAACATACGAACACATAAACAAACACACATGCCCAAACACAAACACACAGAGACATATATAAAGGGTGTGTCAAAAATACTTTTACAAATTGTGTGGTGGATTCCTCAAACCAAAACAATGACAAACGTCCATATTGAGGCAAGTAGTAAGTTAATATTAAAAATTAAAACAAAGATGGCAGGTAAGAAAAAAATAGAATAAAAAAAATGTCTGCAAACTTAATAAGTCAAAAACGAAGGATTTGCCAAAAAAAAAAAAGAAGAAATATCCGAATTTTGCTAATTCCCAAAACCATTCTGCCTTAACTAATATACCCTAGTTTAAGGTAGAATCAGCCCCCGCCTACAAAAATGTATTTTTGGATTGTACATGTAATAACGTCTACCGTAAACTCTAAACTTAAGAACGCAAAAACGGAGGATTTGCGGGCATTTTTTTTCCTTTTTATCAATTTTCTATGCCATCCTATCGCCGAATTTTATTGCATTTTTTCTTACCTGCCTTCTTTGTTTTAATTTTTAATATTATCTTAATACTTCCCTCAGCTTGTATGTATATTTATATATATATATGTATATATATTGTATGCATATGCATATATATGGACGCGTGGCCGAGTGGTTAGAACGTTGGCTTTCTGACCATCAGACCCGGGTTCGAATCTCACCATGGTCGATTTGTCAAGAAGCAGATGATAAAAAAACAACCGGCTGACCGGTTTCGCCCTCACTCAACAGAGCTGGAATCGATGGAATAAATATCACAACATAAAATATAAGACATATAATGTGCAATATAGAATCTAGAATTAACGTCAATAAGCAGAAGGAGTGCTTGTTAGGACTTGACGTTATTTCAATCTAGATTGTTACGCCTTTAATATTAAAGGCCGAACAATCTAGAATTAACGTCAACACCTAACAAACACTCCTTCTGTAAACAATCTAGGTTGTTCCGTCTTTGAACCTATTTTTACACGCTCTGACCAGTTTGGAGAGTTAACTATTTACCCGTAGCTGAGACCCTACCAGGTGCTACCACCCCGGGTCAGAGTGGACCTGGGAACACCAGCAATTAAGAGGTGGTTCCACACTCCTCAAACCTTCTGATCAGAAATCTTGCTGCCGGATGTAGTTTATCGTCATACCCAGGACAGCATGTAATTCATTGTTTAAGTCTTCTCGCTGCTAATTGAACAAAGAAGTAGACGACATATTGGCCTCACATCATGGTGTTTCATATAATACTCATGCTTATTCAATTATTAGACCATGTAAAACACAATTGTATATTGATTATTATATTTGAAGTTTCCCCGTCATAAAACAAGGCATAATTAAATTTGATCGATAAAAATAATATGAAGATAAAACTGATGACAGAAATGTCTATATTGCATACTCTGCTCTCAATTAAACGCTGTCATTATTCGCGGGTGTCAAGATTTCATTTTCATCCAGAGCAACCATGGGAATGTAGTGTCTATGATTCTCTTTTAAAAATATTCATCAAATACAAGGCCCAAGAACCACTTAAGATAGAGTGTTACGAAAAGGAGTTGCTGTATGAACGTAGAAGGTTGAAAGGAGACGTGCACCTCATAAGGTACGATAGGCAACGGTTGACGCCAGACACGAAGAGGTTACGGTTGTAGTATATGGGGAAGTGGTCTCTCGGGAGACTGTACCTTAAGATAGAGGCTTTGGGGAATAAGCTATCCGAATGTAACTTCCTCCTTGCCAATGGAATATGAAAGGGATGAAGATGGTTCGATCTTGTGTATATGGCATGGCAGGTCTTAGCTGTCAGTGTCCGAACTGGTGGAACTAGAGAATGTGGACTGTAAGAACGTTTTTCATGGAGTTACGTTGTTGCGTCTGTGAGGGAGGGGTTCAAGTTGGAAAATAAATCATCACCTATAAGATCGCGTAAGAGCGTTTCAAAATTGTCAAGGCTAGGAAGAAAGGATTGGGCAGCAATACTCTATTTTCGATCTGATATGACTTGTAAACCGGATAAAAAAACCCAGAAATATAATAATAATACCTAACAACGCTTTAACATCTAATATGCAAAACAATTTACCCAGTCTAAACAATGTTGAAATAATTACGACCACATTCAAAACGATTATGGATATGATCAGAATAAAAAATAACAATAACAACTATGAAGCAGGTATATATAAAATAACCTGTAACAATGGCTCTTCAAGATACAGTGGTGAAACTTGCAGAAATTAAAAAAAAAACGTATCTTTGAACATAAAAAGATTAATTCATAACAATTTATCAAATGCATTAGTTATACATAGAAATAGTTTCAACCACAACTTTGGTCTAAATAATACACTTAGTAAGAGAGTAAAAGAGAAAGTAACTTACTTAGACGAAAAATTCCCAAAAGTGCCGTTATGGAATCTTAGCAAAATATAAATCTGCGCCCGAATTTTAAAAAGTATCTCCATTCCAGAAAGGATTATTCCTCTCCCAAGCCAACATACGTTACTATAAAAATGTTAATCAATTAAAAGAAAACTGTTAAAATTCATTACCTTGTGTTATTCAAAATATATAATACATCTATTTTAAATAAATATAAATTAAATATTTATCCCATAGTAAAATAATTTAAATATTAATTGCATAAAAAATCAATAACAACATCCTTGACTTACTTTCGTTTATTAGACGTTAAATTATGTCACTTAGCATATTCCATACTTTAGACTTTTCAGTTAAACTTAAATTAAAAAATTAAAAAAACTATGGTCATTTTTACTTTGGCTTATAAATGCATGTTGCAAAATAAAATTCTGATATTTGTCTTGATAAAGTCCATCAGAGGACGAAACGCATCGTCTAAGGTAAGTTTTCCTTTTCTCTTTATTAGTATTTCCCTTTTACAGATATATCTGAAATTTTATACACACACACACACACGCACACACACACACACACACACACACACACACACACACACACACACACACATACATATATATATATATGTATATATACTGAGTGTATCACAGATACTTTTACAAACTTTGGAGTGGGTTCCCACCCCAAAACAAGCATAAAAAAACATATAAACACATGTCCGCAAATCCTTCGTTTTCGAGTTCTTAATTTTAAAGAAGGTATACGGTAGATGGCGTTGTGTTGCCATACAGACTGGCTTACATTTGTCATTCGTGTACATTTGTAGCTAGGCTGTCTTCAACGTTTAACGTGTGTAGTAGTAAGTTGACTGAGAAGTGTTCCGTTTGACAATGGCAGGGTATTCATATTGTGAGCAGGCAGATACGATTTTGACATACGGCCGCGCGAATGGTAATGGAAGCGAGGCTGCACGGCTGTATCAGATTGCATTTCCAGACCGAAGTCAGCCGATTCGTCCAATCTTTGCGGCTGTTTATTGTCGCTTGCTGAGACAGGATCCGTGACACCACAAGTTATGGATCGAGGAAGACCGAGATCCGCTCGTACGCCTGACCACGAAGAACACATTGTACAGGCCGCCGGTGACGATCCAGGTATCAGCACACGTCAAGGGGGCCTAGCTTGTCGCTCATCTCCCTGTACTTCATGGGGGATACTTCAAGGGAAGCTTATGTATCCGTATCATTTGCAACGTGTGCAAGATCTTTCACCCTCTGTTCACTCACCATTTGTGGGCGAATCGGAATCCCTATGGTACAATACAGGCGAGACACCAGCATCACTTTACGATTAATGTTTAGGCTGCAATTGTAGTTGACTGTCTGGTAGGTCCATATGTTTTCTCAGTACGTATTACAGAAGCTGTCTACATGGACTTTGGATCGAACACGCCTCCAGACCTGCTAGAGGATGTATCACTGCTACTACGAAAACGCATGTGGTTCATGCGTGATGGGGATCCTGCACATTTTATTCAGATTGTTCGTGATGCCTTGACAGACATTTACCATGAAAGATGAATCGGTAGAGGGGGCAGTTCCATGCCTTGCACATTCCCTGAACCTCATTCTTTGAATTTTTATCTGTGGCACCACGTAAAACAATCAACAGATATTAATAATGCAGAGTTATTTCATTAACGTGTCATAGAGGCCTGCGAGACCATTTGACACCGTGTATTTGAACGGGTCCACCAGTCAATGATCCAACGGGTGCATGCGTGTGCAGAAGTAAGCGAGGGACATTTTAAACATTTGTTATCAGTGGCTGTGTTGAGGTATAACGATGGCCTTTTGGACATATGTTTATATGGATATTTTACCTTGTTTTGGTGTGAGGAAGCCACCAGCCAAATTTTGTAAGAGTATTTCTGATAAACCATATATATATATATATATATATATATATATATCAAAGGTAATAAATCCATTGGTATATAATCCAAGTGGATCCTAGTAATATAAAATATTCAAACTGATCCACAAAAAGAGCTCAATGTATTTATTATTACAGAGCAAATAATTAATAAACAATAGAATCCCAAATGAGCTCATATGGGGAATAGCCTATTTCAGCAGACGAAAATATCGGTCGTCTGTCTTATCAACCACGGTGTGGACTGAGTTCGTGTGAGAAGTAGAAATTTAACTGTGAAAAAAAAAAACATACCATAAAAAAACAATACAGAATTTATCCATTTCACTGTTTCAGTCAGACGAGAGAGGAGGGTGGAAGGTATTTATCTTATAGGGAAGGAGTTTTATAAAATTAAACCCGGATATTAACCTTATGACATTAATTTGGCGTTATATGAAGAATTAAATATTAATTTAAAATAAAGGGGTTTAAGGGATTAAACGAAAGAGAGTTGTGGAGATCTTAGAATAGGGGAGGGTTTATAAATTATAATTAATATAGTGTAAAGAAGGGAATATAGAAATTAGAATTAGAATTAGTTATCTATCTATCTATCTATCTATTTATTTATCTATACACTCACACACACACACACACACACACACACACACATATATATATATATATATACTATTTACATTATTCGGACTATTGTCCTCATCTTTGTCGCCTTTTCTATTTCAACGTTTCGGCCGTTGTACGCTCCAGCCTTCTTCAGGAGGTTGGAATGTCGAACTGAACGCTTTTTTTCACTCTCTGGGGTAGAATGTTCTAGTTCCACGTGCCATGTCTAACGGATGTCAGTTATCAGTTATCTCCTGTTAATTTCGCTCTCTAAGTTATGCACTGCCTTAACCGGGTGTTGAACGCACACTCTTTGGGTCCTGTCACTGGATCTAACTAACTCTTTTATCTACTTTGGCATGGGTCTTGAACGTGGAACTAGAACAGTTTACCCCAGTGAGCGAAATAAAGCGTTCAGTTCGACATTCCAACCACCTGAAGAAAGTCGGAGCGTACAACGGCCGAAACGTTGTAATAAATATGGCGACAAAGATGAGAACAATAGTCCGAATAATGTAAATAATGTACATAATACCTCATCTCAGAAATATAAACATATACTGAAAGGCCGAAACGTTGTAATAAATATGGCGACAAAGATGAGGCCAATAGTCCGAATAATCTAAATAGTGTACATAAACCCTCATCTCAAAAATATAGACAGATACTGAAAAGGTGGAAAGGTTGTAATAAATATGGCGACAAAGATGAGGGCAATAGTCCGAATAATGTAAATAGTGTACATAAACCCTCATCTCAAAAATATAGACAGATACTGAAAGGTGGAAACATTGTAATAAATATGGCGACAAAGATGAGGGCAATATTCCGAATAATAAAAATAGTGTACCTAAAACCTCATCTCAAAATATAGACAGATACTGAAAGGCCGAAACGTTGTAATAAATATGGTAACAAAGATGAGGACAATATTCTGAATAATATAAATAGCCTACATAATACCTCATCTCAAAATATATATATATATATATTAGATCTAAAATACTAGTTCACTGGGGTCGCGGATTTTCCTAACAAACTGGTACAAATTAAAAATAAATCTATTTATTTCTGTATATTTATATAAGAATTTTATATAAGAATTTTTTCTTATTTTATATAAGAATGTTATATAAGAATTTTCAGCGTTTTTGATAATAGCCTATGCGTTTTATGAACACTAAATTAACATTTTATATGCGGTTTAAATGGAGTTTTTGCTTATTTTTTCAACCACTCGCCAGAATGTTTACTCGCAACCAGTTTTTGATAAAGGCACTGAAAATGCAGTTTTGATTTGAGAAATCACAATTCAAAGACTGAAAGAATCAACAAAGAAGCTTTCGAGTTTACCAGCCTCAGTAATATACAGAAATATACTGGGATAAATATTGAATACTTATTGAAAATAAGTATTGATTTTGAGCAATCAACCGTGGCGGCATTACATTCGCCATTATGACAGCGGGGGCAGTACGCCAAAATTATAGTCGAATGCTTACATTTACTTTCAATAGTGAAATATATATATATATATATATATATATATATATATATATATATATATATATATATATGTATATATATATATATATATGTGTGTGTGTGTGTGTGTGTGTGTGTATGTATTGAATCATTTCAACCCAAGCAAGGCAATGTAGTCAATAAGTCGCAATGGGTTACTGAGTGTTAGAGAATATGAGAAAAAAGAGAGAGTAATAAAAGATTAATAATTAAGAAGACGGAAGATAACGACTGACATTTCATTTAAATTTTTGAAGATCATTTTTGCAAACAAGAAGCCAGAAGAGAGTTCCACAAGCGAGAAGTGCAAGGAAAAAAATTGTATATATCTCGTTCAAATGTAAAATGTCGAGATCTTGTCACCAATCTCGTACTGAACTTAAATTCAAAAAGTCAAGGTACCAAATAGGAAATTTCATGAAAATAATTACCATGAAAGTATTTTTATAAAAAAGGCACAGGGAAACTACGTTACGACGGTGAAAAAGTCACTGAAGGCGAGATGACAGGTCGGGACTGGTAAGATTGCATTTTATTTATAATCTCTAAATACATAGCAGGAACACCAGACCAGATGTCACTGCTATAGTCAATTCATGGACGAATATATATATATATATATATATATATATATATATATATATATATATATATATATATATATATATATATATGTATATATATATGTATATATATGTATATATATATATATATATATATATATGTATATATATATATATGTTTATGTATATATATATATATATGTATATATATATATATGTATATATATATATATATGTATTTTTGAATTGGACATAGTCCGACAATTTATTTAAAGACATTTATAATATGTTTAACGTTCTTTTTTTTTAATAGATACAAGTATTTAAAACAGAGCATTTGCTTAAATACTTGTATCTATAAAAAAAGAACGTTAAACATATTATAATTGTCTTTATATGTATATATATATATATATATATATATATATATATATATATATATATATATATATATATATTATAAATTAACTGATTTAAAATTTTTAATTTCGCGTATGCACGTTATTTGTTTTTGACTTTGTCGACTGCACAGTATAGTAGGGTCAGTTGGGCCCCGTCTGTGTGAAAAAGATCACCATAACGCAATTCACTCCGCCAAGTTTGGAAACGGCATATTGTACTGTTTAGCATTCGAGCCTAAAGCTCCAACATGAACATTTCAGAGGGATCTGAGGACAATGCAGAGGATTCGGAAAGAGTTGGATGAGTCTAATTGTGATTACGAAAGTGTTTGGAGCAATCACTAGTGATGACGACGTTATGCTTTCATTCATCTTCTCACAAGGACCCGGACTCAAAACGAAGGCCAGCGTCAAGTACCTTGAAAAGTTAGTGCCTCCCTGGGTCAAGAGGGTGGGTGCAGAAGTATCCAGTCATGGGTGTCACACAATTTCTGCAACCACATCACCACTTACATCTTGATTATTATGAGTGGGTCGCAGTTGAGCGAGAGACCAATAAAACAACTCGTGACACCAAAGATGAACTGAAGGCGAGGATTATGGCAGCATTCACCAACTTAAACAAGGAGACCGGCCAGAAGAGTTGCAAGAGATTCCGAAGTCGTCTCGAGGCCGTGGTTGAAGCAAATGACGGTTTTATTGAATAAATTTACTCTTTAGTATTTCAAGATAATTATACGACAATTTATCCATCGCACGCTGTATAATATATATATATATATATATATATATATATATGTGTGTGTGTGTGTGTGTGTTTGTGTGTGTGTGTGTGTGTGTGTGTGTGTGTGTGCGTGAATTATAATTAAGTAGCTAGGATTAATCCAAACAGATTTTGTAACAATCAACCAAGAAGATATGTCTAATATCTTATTGTGTTTTTCGAATAAGATGTACATCGAAAGGAAAATTGTGGATAAAATTTCCGAAGTCTCAGGTTGTTCTGTTGATTTTGTCCAAAAACCATTGACCGCCACAGTCATTATCAAGACCAAGAAGTTGCCAGTATGGTAGACAAGATTTTGTCGGTTATATCCAGACATTTGTCAGCGAGAGATTTCAAGTATACGCGTTTCTTTTAAGTGATATCATGGAGAAAACGGTTATACGGAGCTAGACCAAACCAGCGAAGAATGTATAAAATATTTACAATTATTTTTACACATATTAAATATTTTAGAAACGTTTTTTTTGTGGTGAATGACATTTTATTTAATGCGGTTATTTCTTTTGTAGAAATGGCTTCCAATTTGTAGTATTTTTTGTATATTAAGAAAAGGCAGTGAATATCCTTGACTTGGTAGTGAATGCTGAACAGTTATCTCACAGATGAATAGAAAACGTGAGGCAACAGAGTTATTAGCGAATCAAGTTCAAATTTCGAACTCGTCTGTGGCATTCACTTTCACACAACCGTTTTTCGGAAAGGCATGAATCTATCTCTTCTCCCTTTCAGCTATGGGTTAAATAACAAGGTATACGGAAGCCTCTAGCCATGGTTAACAGCCAGTTTAGGAGAATAACAATTCTAAATTACAAAGTCAACGAGCAACTACTCCACTATCTTTTCCAAGAAGTCTTGAGAATTCACAGATAATGAAGATGAGGAAGCTGTAGAGAGCCGTGATCGCTGACTTCCTAAAGAAATATTTTAAAAAAATCTGTTCTCAAAAATCATAGTTAGTGAGTTCGATCCTGACTGGATGACCAGAAGATGTTTGCTAAAATTCAGTTTTGGAAACATTGTTTTGTCGAAAAATACCGCGAAAAATTAAAATTGTCAAATTCGATTTGTACTCTTGTGTACCAAATAAAAGTGCCTGTGGGATTAAATTATTTTCTTCCATCACCTCCACACTCACGTACTAACATCGGTGCTTATTTAGCACGCTTATTTTTCAAATATTTTTTCTGCAACACGATTATTTTTTTTTCGTGTTTATTAAACGTATATTAAAATTCCCAGCGGAACGTTTATTTGAACTGAAATGCTTATTTTATTTGTATTCCAGAAGGCATTTCTATTTGGTACAAAAGAATAACAGTATTCGTGGATACATTTAGGCCAATCGGAAGAAGTTAATTCTATGAAATGATGTCGTCTGAGTTGGTGCGAGAAAAATTGAAAGTGAAGAGAGAGAGAGAGAGAGAGAGAGAGAGAGAGAGGGGGGAGAGGAAGAGCGTGAGAGAGAGGTAGGAGAGACGATGAGTGAAGAAATAGGTTGAGAGAGTAGTACAGGAGAAGAAGGGCAGGGAAGAGTGGCGTAAGAGAATAAAAGATAGAAAGAGAAGGAGATGTCAAGGGAGAGAGAAGGAAAGAAAGAAACAGAGAAGAAGAAAGGGACAATAGGACAGAAAAAACGTGAAGAATGATATATACAGAGAGACCAGGAAGGCGAGAGTGAGAAAAAACATGGGAGAGAGAGAGAGAGAGAGAGAGAGAGAGAGAGAAAAGGATAGAGGCGAGAGAGAAAAAGAAAAAGAGTGAGTAGGGAGAGATAAAAAAGAAACGAGTTACTAGAGAAAAAGGAGAAAAGAGAAAGATACAGGGAGACGAGAGGGGAGATAGAAAAATGAGATGAAAAAGGGAAGGGAAGGAAGATAGGGAGAAGAACAAGAAAAGGAGATGAGAGTGAGAGAAGAAAAGGAGATGAATGAAGAGTGGGTCGAGTGGGAAGAGAACAACAAGAATAGCAAACGAAGATATAGATAGGGCAACGAGAGGAGAGAGAAGCAGAAGGAAGAAAAAGGAGAGAAAGGAGTAGCCGTACGCAAATAATTAGGTGACTATTTCAAGGAGCGCCAAGCGGACAATAGAATATGTCTAAACTTTGAAGTTCTTTGCTGAAGTGAGATTGATGAATATCAATCCGAATCCTTATAAGGTTTCGATCGTCAGTCATGCCTGAGGGAATGATTAAAACTCGTGTCAATTTAATGAAATATTAACGGATTGGTGAGCGAATTCTATTTAAACGTAAACTCATACCTCGCCGTAAACATACAAATATAGGCTAACAGACAAACACATAAAATAAATTGTGATTGTCTTGAAATATTCAAAACTGATTACGCTTTCGATTCCAGTCGGAGATATATTTCCTTTCAACAAACTTGTGATCTCTAGAACGGTAGACATTAATTAAATTTAAAAAAAAATAAACGAAAAGATGACAGTGAAACACATCTATTAACCCTTGGAGCCCTGCGTTCCTGAACATATTTAACCCTTCTACCAGGACTCCTGAGTCAAAATTCGCAAATCATTGCTATGTAATGTTTCACGGTAGATATAAAAATAGTTACAAAAAATAGAAGCATTATACTTAGCAGTGAGAGACTATGAATTCATGCCTTCACTTTATCACCAGAATTCTTTCTTTGTGTCCCAGTCTACCCAAATAAGACAACTAAAATTCCCATGCTTCTTTTTTTCTTCTTTTTAACCCTTTGAGCCTTGCGTTCTTGAAGAATTCTTAACCCTTCCGCCTGAGCTCCTGATTCAAAATTCGCAAATCATTGCTATGTAATGTTTCACGGTAGATATAAAAATAGTTACAAAAAATATTAGTATTATACTTAGCAGGGAGAGAGTATGATTGCATGCCCTTTGCTCACTCACCACGGGATATCTTTTGTCGATCCGTTGTTTGTTTCTTCAGTCTTGTTTACGGATGAGGCAACATTTTGAAGAGATGGAATAACAAATTTACACAATCAAAATTTGTGGGCGTATCTGAATGCCTGTGGCGAGACACCAGCATCACTTTACGATTAATGTGTGGGCTGGAATTGTAGATGATATCTGGTAAGGTCTATATGTTCTGTCATCACATATCTACACTATTTACATTATTCGGACTATTGTTCAAATTTTTGTAGCCATATTTATCACAACGTTTCGGCCGTTGGACGCGCCGGCCTTCTTCAGGTGGTTGGAATGTCGAACTGAACCCTTTATTTCGCTCACTGGGGTGGACTGTTCTAGTTTCACATGCCAAATGGAATGTCAGTTATTAGTTATCTCCTGTTAATTCTCCATTCCAAGTTCTCCACCGCCTTAACCAGGTATTGAACTCATACTCTTTGGGTCATATCACTGGATCTAAACATTCCAAACACCTGAAGAAGGCCGGAGCGTACAACGGCCGAAACGCTGTGATAAATATGGCGACAAAGATGAGGCCAATAGTCCGAATAATGTAAATAGTGTACATAATACCTCATCTCAGAAATATAGACATATACTGAAAGGCCGAAACGTTGTCATAAATATGGCGACAAAGATGAGGCCAATAGTCCGAATAATGTAAACAGTGTACATAATACCTCATCTCAGAAATATAGACAGATACTGAAAGGCCGAAACGTTGTAATAAATATGGCAACAAAGATGAGGACAATAGTCCGAATAATGTAAATAGTGTACATAATACCTCCTCTCAGAAATATAGGCAGATACTGAAAGGCCGAAACGTTGTAATAAATATGGCAACAAAGATCAGAACAATAATCCGAATAATGTAAATAGTGTACATAATACCTCATCTCAGAAATATAGACAGATACTGAAAGGCCGAAACGTTGTAATAAATATGGCGACAAAGATGAGGACAATAGTCCGAATAATGTAAATAGTGTACATAATACCTCCTCTCAGAAATATAGACAGATACTGAAAGGCCGAAACGTTGTAATAAATATGGCAACAAAGATGAGGACAATAGTCCGAATAATGTAAATAGTGTACATAATACCTCCTCTCAGAAATATAGACAGATACTGAAAGGCCGAAACGTTGTAATAAATATGGCGACAAAGATGAGGGCAATAGTCCGAATAATGTAAATAGTGTACATAATACCTCATCTCAGAAATATAGACAGATACTGAAAGGCCGAAACGTTGTAATAAATATGGCGACAAAGATGAGGACAATAGTCCGAATAATGTAAATAGTGAACATAATACCTCATCTCAGAAATATAGACAAATACAGCACATATCTATGTTTAATCTTAGTATAAAGTGGTTTTATGTCTACTTTTTGATTAATGCAATAACTTTATTTTTACTTTTGTGTAAATCGATCTCATGTCTATCTTTTTAGGGATGTAATATAAAACTGTCTACTCATCAGTCTACACTATCTACTCTAGTGTAAATGGGAGCTATTTTTACCTTTTTGAATCTAATGTCTAATTTCTTTTTACTCTAGTGTAAAGTGATTCTATATCTAACTTTGACTCTAGTGTAAACTGGACTCGTTTATACCTGTTAGAATATTCTTTTTTGAATGTTTATGTAAGTCGGTCTAACGTGTATCTTTTTGACCCGTGTCGACATTTTTGTTCTAGTTTAAAGATAACCTATGTTTGCATATATGTTTATTTTGATTTATTCCTATAAGATTTATATTTGAAATTAAATCACCTAACAAGATTGACTTGTTAAATTAACCATATATTTGTAATTGTCTACATGTTCTGTCAGCACATATCTACACTATTTACATTATTCGGACTACACTAATAAAATATGGCGACAAAGATGAGGCCGAAATGGGTTATTTAATGCAGGCAAGATTTTTATTGCTGTTTATATTTAACCCCCCAAAACAAACCAAACCACGCATTTCAAAGAGCTAGTCTTAGGTATGACGATAAACTACATCCGACTGCAATCGGCAGATTGGAGGTTTTGAAAAGTCTGGAACCACTTCTGAATTGTCGTTGGTCACAGATCAACCCTGACCCGGGAGCTGTAGCATCTGTTAGTGTCCTAGTTATGGGAAAATAGTGAAACTCAAACAAAAACCAGGAAAGTATAAAGTACATTTTTATAGTAAAAGTACCATTTTTGTATAAAAATAATTACCAACAAAATGCACATACTAACAAAGTATGGCAACTTCACTTAAATCTGTTTAAAAGACTACCAAACAACCAACATGAAACATTCTTTTATGACATTAGTTCATATAATATCCGACAATCTTTTAAAGAAATCAAACTGTATTCCAAAATATAACTTCAACAAAACTACAAAATAAAAAACATATAACCGCTTGTAGTAATTATGTCCTCACAAACATGTATATGCAGAAAAAGCTGAGTATCATCTACCATGGATTCAATTGTGAAAGCAGAATAACATTTATATTTATTACTTCCAAGCTCCCAAGAAAATTAAATTTCGGTATTAAATGACCCATAAGGATGTTGATGTGTCATTAAACAGTCAATTCAATCAATCAATCAGTCCAAAGAGCAGCCCGCTAGTATCGTAGATATGAATTAGACAACAGGCACAGATACTACACTGATCATCTGCCTAGGATAATTCCGTAACATTTTTTGTTGTCGCCAGAGCTCACAGATAATCTCATAACAGGTTGAAGTTCCGATTTATAAATACATTTTCCAGTCATATTATTTTCAAGTATAAAATTCAGAAACAAATAATTCAATAATCGAAACGAAGTGTCTGGAGTAAGACGATAAACTACATCCAACAGCAAGACCTCTGATCAGGAGGTTTTGAGGAGCCTGGAACCATCTCAATTGCTGGTCCCAGGTTCATACTGAGTCGGGGTGGTAGTACCTGTTAGGGTCCTAGCTATGGACAAATAGTTAACTCCCCAAACTGTGATAAAAACGTGTAAAAATATGTTTTTAATACCAGCAAAACATTTTTGTAAAAATATTATTACCAGTAATGAATTTTTGACAAAAAAAATTATTACCAGCAATACATTATTACCAGCAATTCTTTTTGGAAAAAATATTACAAACAATACATTTTTGGAAAAAAGTATTACCAAAAATACTTTTTGAAAAAAATATTAACAGCAATAAAAATCTTGCCTGCATTAAATAACCCATTCAGGTTGATATGCTGTCAAATAATCCAAACCAAACCAAACCAAACTAAAAGAAACAAAATCAAACAAAAAAAAAACACCAAAAGAAACCAAACCAAACCAAAAGAAACCAAACCAAACGAACTAGAATTCCTGTTTTCATGCACAAAAAACCCCAAACCAAACCAAACCAAACCAAACTTAAAAGAAACAAAATCACCCCCCCAAAAAAAACAAACCAAACCAAATCAAATGAAACCAAACCAAACCAAACCAAACCAAAAGAAACCAAACCAAACAAACTAGAATTCCTGTTTTCATGCACACTCATCCCATAATCTTGGAAAATGATATGAATCCTTTCCTCCGTATGATTGTCACCTTACCAGTTTTATTGACAAAATGTCTTGTCACTTTTATGCCATAATATTTGATTGAAAAACTGAGCGTCCATTTTGAAAAAACTGACCTCTCCGCATTATACCAGATATGCTCTTGATTGATTGGTTGATTTGTTTTTTTGATAACTTATCAAAGTCGAAGCATATGAATTGTAAGACTATCTATCTTTTTGCGAGTGAATATTGCATTGAAATATATTTTTTTATAGATACCAATAGTTTTTCAAATGACATGCTTACTAAGTATCAACAAAAAGCTGCTACTGCTATTTCCAACCTTTTTTTGGCAATGCGTTGAGTGGCTTTTTAATAGTGTTACCGTATGCGCATATGAATTTCATCGCACGTTTATTCTTCTGTCTTGTCTGTTTTGATTATTTGCTCTTTTGACTGCAAAAGGGCCGAGACTCAAAAAGTATTCTGTAAACTCGTGTAACCTGTTATGAATTGGTCGACTTTCATGAAATTGCTTTAAATCTTTGCCTCCGACTAGAATTATTCGCATCCTCCCGATTGCATCAACGATCAAAGAAACGAGAGAAAAAAAAATCTGGAAATGAATGAAAAAAAGAAGCTTTCTCTTCATAGAATACAAATAAATAAACCAAACATATAAATTTATAAAACACCTTTCTAAATAAGTAAGTAAATAAATAGCGTTTTTTTTTCTCCTTTTGAGAAGTGATCACTTCAGAAGTCAGAAGACGATAGTGTGGTCACATTTAACTCGGTTCAAAGTCGGCTGCCAATTCACTTCTTCTGATTTATCACACTTTCGCCCGCTCTTTGATTTAGTCTTTTTGGCTTTTCAGAGGCAGAAATTCCGCTTCGATACCTCACTGTCCTTGTTCCTCTTCTAAACACACAGCGCCGAAGTTCTGCACCGATCGCCCCCTCTGTTCAATGACTTCAGCTTTCAAAGTAGAACATACCCAATTCCCAAAAGTGAATAGACTCGATTCTCAATTGCTTTCAAAGCCGAAAATACCGAAATAAATTAAATGTTCTGACCCACTTTTCAATTATGACAGTTTTCAGAATTCATCTATTCAGAGGCGGTCGAGTGGCGTGACGGCTATCGACTCCGTAAATGGAATCGGCGAACTGATTTCGTGCCCAATGTTCGTAACGTTCACGTCGCGCTAGTTCGCCCCATTATGAAAAGCTTTTCTTTCTTAAATTATAGGTAAATAGCAAGGTAGTTTGAAACCTTTAGCTCTGTAAGTTTTACCTTAATCTTTTGACCCCTGCGTTCATGAACAATTTTAACACTGCTACCTGAGCTCCTGATTCAAAATTCGCAAATAATTACTATGTACTGTTTCACGGGAGATATAAAAATAGTTACAAAAAATATAAGCATTATACTTAGCAGGGAGAGAGAATGATTTCATGCCTTCACTTTATCACCAGAATTCTTTCTTTGTGTCCCAGTCTACCCAAATAAGACAACGAAAATTTCAATGATTCTTTTTTTTCTTTTTAACCCTTTGATCCCTGCGTTCCTGAACAATTTTAACCCTTCTGCCTGAGCTCCTGAGTCAAAATTCGCCAATAATTAGTATGTAATGTTTCATAGGAAATATAAAAATAATTACAATTGTTTACCCACCTTCAACCGGTGTCTGGGCATTAAGTCATTTTTCTCTAACACTGTTCAACCGATGGTTCAGCATTACGTCATTTTTCTCTACCTAGAAGGGTTAAGACTGATGTTTTTTACGGCTTATCAACCTCTATATGCACAAAATCTGAGTATCATCTACCATGTATTCAATTGTGAAAGCAGAATAAGCGCTTCTAAGTAAATTAAATTCTGGTGTTAAATGACCATAAAGAGTTTATATGCTATTGTCCTCATCTTTGTTGCCATATTTATTACAACGTTTCGACCGCTGTACGCTCCTGCATTTTTCAGGTGGTTGGAATGTCGAACTGAACCCTTTATTTCGCTCACTGGGGTAGACGTGCTTTGTTTAATGGATGTCAGTTATTCTGTTCCACGTGCCATGTTTAATGGATGTCAGTTATCAGTTATCTCTTGTTAATTCCCCTCTGAAAGTTCTCCACTGCCTTAGCCGGGTATTGAACTCACTCTCACTGGATCTAACTAACGGCTTTATCCACTGTGCCATGTGCTTTTGAGGACATCTGTGTATGAATTTCTGGGTATTATAAACCCAATGTCTTCAGTAACCATTTTTACCAGTGCTCATATTGCAATTTTTGCTGTTATCATTGCCGTTTATACGCCGTTAAACAAATAAATCAAATCAAACCTTTGTCAAAGTCCGTGTCGATCATTTTGTAGTTCCTAACTATGGCGTCAATTATGTTTCCTTTTTTAATGCCAGTAGCGAATTTGGTGTCCCAAGCTGGGGGCTTCAGTCCCTGTTTTTGATAGTTGCATGCTAGATAGGTTTTGTATAATGTCTGGGCTTCCGATATGGTCCCATTTATTAACTATGCATAAGGTTTTAAATTTTTGATGTTGGTTGTTGTTCTCCTTAAGTTTTATGCTATGTTTTGTCTTTCTTTCATTTTAAACTGAAGAAGCCAGAGAGAGAGAGAGAGAGAGAGAGAGAGAGAGAGAGAGAGGGAGAGGGAGAGAGAGAGAGAGAGAGAGAGAGAGAGAGAGAGAGCAGACGCTATCGGCGAAACGTGTCGTTTATAGTTTTTCACTACGGTTCATTATATTATAAATTCTTGATTGGGTTTAGGTCAGGAGACTGCGGTGACCATACCATAACATTGACATTATTTTCGGAAAAGTAATTTTTCATCTGCTTTGATGTTTGGCAGGTAGCATTGTCTTGCATAAAAATTAGATTTCATTGATCAATTTCGAGTTTTTTGGCAGATTGCAGCAAGCAGGTGTCCAACATTTATTGAGTACTAGCAGCATGGCCCGGCGTTGCCCGTGCTTGATTCAAAAATCGTACGACTCATACAGCAATCGCTATCACTTGACTTAAAATATTTTTCCCTTCCTTGCCTTTAAAGGAGTGCCCTTTGCCTTGCTGATGTTGCTACATGGCTTACTTCTTGCTATCTCACACTGCGAATTTTTTCTAAGCTCTATACTAAACATTAAATCTGTTACTAAAAAAGAACTAAACAAAATGAACACAAAACAATCAGCTTTAAAAAAGGACTCGTAACTGGAAAAACCGAATGAAAAAAGAATGTTAACAACAAATACTTTTTCACGCCCAACACAGTTCTGCGGAATCAGAATCAACGTTGAGTTTAAGCAAGCGAATGAGACAATTGGAGTAAAGTGCCATGCAGATTAAAATTTTTTCCCACTTGTGACGAATGCAGCTATCGATTTTTTTTGCATGCTAGCATGCTAGTTAACATTTGTGTCAGTCGACTGTTGGCTCTCACGCTGGCCAATAGAATCTTCCTGCCTATTTGTGGCAGCCAGTTATAGGCTCTCACTCTGGCCAGTAGAACATGGCCGCAAACTACATGAAAACTGCCATAGAAGCATGAAAGAATCGATTATTTCCACTATCGATGGGAGTTGGGAAATGCAACGTCGGTCTTGGCCTTCCCGCTAACTTGTAGCATGTGCATGTAAATTTTGGTGCAAATCCGTCGAAAATTGCGGCCGTGCATTCGTTACACGCACACACACACACATCCTACCTTTTATAGATAGAGATTGAGTGCTGTTCAGCGTTTTGTCTACTGGTTTGAAAAATCCAGTCCCACTGATTGAGAAGCAAACCCAGACGATAAAATTGACAGGATGCTTCACAGTATTAAGTGTCATTTTCAATGGGTTTTCTTTGCTCCTCCATCTCATTTTCGTTCTTTTGTCTTTTGAAAACATATCAAGTTTTGTCTTGTCAGAGAAAAAAGAACAGTTTTCCAATCAGACTTAGTGAAGAACTTGTAAGTGTTTGTTCGTGCTAAACCTTTAGTCTTATGTATTTTATTTAGCAGTGGCTTCAAAACTTTTGAATATGCTTTGTAACTTTCGTTCAAGAGCCATCTGTGTACAGTAGAGGAGTTGACACTCACTTCGAGATCATTTTTCAAGGCTGTAGCAATTTCTGTCCTGGTAATTGACTGGTTTTGGTTAATTTCTCTAATGACTTTGCAGCCGGTTCTCTCATCGATCTTGTGTTTTCTACAACTGTTGTCTACCTTGATAAATGTTTCAGTGGAATTGAGCCTTAACAAAACCCTCGAGACAGTTGACTGACAAGTGTTGACACTATTTGCAATTTCTCGAGTCGAGTTACCAGCTTTTGATAGGGCAACTATTACGACTTTAAAAGACTGCGGTATGTGCTTATAGGTTTTTAGAACAAATCACTAATTAATTATATTTTTGGATTCTTTTATTTACTTTAAATAATTCTAGGACTTTCTAGAATTTTTAAGTATATTCTGGAATAAAATTATGGAAATAAAATTACAAGGTGTTTTAAAATAATGATACATCTTTTAATGGGTTGCTTTTTGGCACAGCAGAAAACTTGTTAAATACTCAAAAATCGTCCTTTCTTATGTTTTTATTTTCCAAAAAATAATAGTTCCGAATTATTTTTTAATTTTACTAACAATATGTATATTAATTTTTAGAAAATAAATAAAAAATGTTATTTTTAATTAAAGTAAAAAATAATTGAAATTATTTATGAGTTACTTTTTTTGCACAGCATTATATATATATTAATCTTAAGTGGCGAGTAAGCTGAATAGTTTTTCTATTCTTTAAGTCGTTATACACACACACGCAAGTAATTCATCGAGTCTAGAAACATCAACAGAATACAGAAAGCACTGGACGGCCGTTTCGTCCTATATTTGGGACTCATCAGCAGTGCGAATCCACTACCAAGAATTGAAACCGGGAAACTTACGTTGCCAGGCAAACGCCATACCAACTGTCCCAACGGGCCTCGTTGACGGAGAGGTAGCGAATCAGACTCAATATAGCGCCTATAAATCACATATTCCATAGTGAAACTCAACTGTTTCCGTTTTTGCCCCCTCGAGCCAAGACTACTATCACCAAGCCGCTCCAACTGGGGCATTAGAAGCCGGTTCAAGCTTAGGATATATAAGTAATTAGGAGGATTTGAGAATTATAATTAAGTAATTCATCGAGTCTAGAAACCTCAACAGAATACGGCCCGTCCTATATTTGGGACTCAGTGCTTTCTGTATTCTACCACTATATATTTCGGTTACAATAACCAATCGTTGTTGGTAAATTTCCATAATATATTTTTTATATAAATATATCTATATATGGAAAAACGCAAAGCAGAAGATGCCTATTTGCATGTTTACATTAAGCCATTGGCTCTATTTATTTATTATTTTACACGACACCCTAATGTTCAAATTTTGCAATCTAAAATTTTCTCTCTCGGTATAATCTGCAGTACCCCATTCTATCCATTTTTATAATTCCCTATTCTCTCGATGGAAAAGTATTTATTTTCTGTTCCGGTAAATTTGACAACGTTTTTATTCTTTTATTTGTTTTGCATCGATCTAAAATATTATTATATTGATCACACTTTAAAATTTCTTGGAATATTTTTGGTACGATGTGGCTGTTCCATACCGATTTCATAATTTCTATCTATCAAATCATGCAGAAAATGGTTGGAACTCGATTTCGAATAAGACCATCGCTAGACTTATCTTCAAATATAGACAAATCAAATTTGCCTTTTGAGTCTTGTAGGGTTTAGCATTCTAATTCTTCAACACATTTTGCCTTTTTCTGCTACGCCCAGCCATAGTACGCAACACATTAAAGAAAACAATTAACCATTACCTCTGTTTGAAGCTTTCTTTTAAATGAGAACACACAGATATATATATATATATATATATATATATATATATATATATATATATATATATATATATATATCTTTGAAAAAAAAAAATCAAAACATAGTTTAAAACCTGAATCCCCTGAACACTGAAAATTTTAGCAAGAAACTTCGAAATCGGGATAAAAATGACATCTAAGTAATCTTTTCATATATATATATATATATATATATATATATATATATATATATATATATATATATATATATGTAACGTAAATCATTCAAACGAAAAACAAATACTTTTTGAATGATTTACGTTACATAAATTGAATACGCACTACAAAACCGATATATATATATATATATATATATATATATATATATATATATATATATATATATATATATTAAATAATACAACATACTTCCTAAAAAATCGAAAAGTACATTTTAAATAATTTAAATGGCTTTTTTGAAGTTAAATTCTGGTTTTATATTTGGCAGTTTTAAAACAGTCGTACGGTCACTAACCCCTAATCGACACATCGAACCAAAAAATGATAACAAGTTGAAAAATCCCTTAAAATTCCAACTTTTCTCCTAGAGATTTGTTTCAAAGTAAATTAGTAAAATCATAGATTAATTAACTTGGTTTTCTAAAAGTAATGCTTCCTTTTTGCTTAAAAAAGTAAAAATAACGTTTATTTACGCATCGTAGTTCATCAAAGTCATAGATCAACAGTAGTAGTCTCCTACTGTCACCCATAATTATAAAACTAGCACGAAATATAAAAAAATACATTAAAAAAATATGGCGGACTATAGGAACAACAATCAAGGGTTTGGTATATTTTATGCTTAAAAATATATTTTCTTTAACTTCACATAGACAATAGTTTAAGAATATCATTTTTATTCTATACGATTTTATCAAACTTAGAATAATAATTTTATTTTATAATACATTAAAAGTACAAAACAGAAATTAATTAATAACTAATTAAATGATACTTTTCAGTTTAATTCATCACTTTTGTTTTTTTTAGTATTTTATTATCTGTTTGACGCTATAAAATATTTAACTACATCCAACGGGGTCATTTGAAATTATTCCGATTTTAAAATTTGTTAAATTAAAGGAAGTGCTACAAAAAAGGGAAAATAAATTGATACTGTTAATTGATTGTAGTCAGAGAATTATTACTTTCTTTTTGAACTTCCGTATAAAAAAAAATCTAACAGTTTTGATAAAATAAAATAAAATTCTTTTAAAATTGTCAACACTCGAAAATGGTATTAAACTTTACAATTTTTTCATTTTTCAAACATATCTTTGTTTAATAAATAAATAAATAAATAATAATAATATTATATGATTGTTATTTAATAATATTAATAATAATTTAATAATAATAATACATATATTAATAAAATAATAATAAATAAAAAAATAATAATAAATAAATAAAATAATAAAATATTAATAATAATAATAATATTAGATTATTGCCATTTAATAATATTATTAATAATAATAATTTAATAATAATATTTCATAATATTAATAATAATAATTATAATTTAATAATAATATTTAATAATAATAATTTAATATTAATAATAATATTTAATATTATTAATAATAATAATAATAATAATAATATATATATATATATATATATATATATATATATTATAACAGGTTATAATAAAAAGATTTTGAAATCGCTACACAAAGGCTTTCATGTTTCAATACTTTGATTGTACTTTTTCAGGAGATGGTAAGTAACTAGTCATTAAATGTTTAAATGTATATATATATATATATATATATATATATATATATATATATATATATATATATATATATATATATATATATGTATGTATGTATGTGTGTGTGTGTGTTCTCACTTAAAAAAAGCTTCCACTACATTTATTCTTTATTTTAGGATATTATATCAAAAACATATCAAAATCGCTACACAATTGCAGTCGTGTTTCAATGCGTATAAATTATATAATTTACAATCGTCTGATAAGATGCATTTGATACGCATTGAAACACGACTGCAATTGTATAGGATTTTGATATGTTTTTGATGTTATATCCTAAAATAAACAATATTGCTCTATTTGTATTGACCCTTCTTTTAAAATAAATGTTACGAACGTTGCAATTGTACTCTATTCGTTATCATCTTACCTGGATATATATATATATATATATATATATATATATATATATATATATATATATATATATATATAACAGAAAGTTTCTACACACTACAGTAATATATGAATATCTATACTCAAATTATTCTTTAAACTTATATATCTATCTATCTATCTATCTATCTATCTATCTATCTATCTATCTATCTATCTATCTCTCTATCTATCTATCTATCTATCACCGCCTGTTCATGTACATGAAAAGCGAAAGGAGAGGAGGTGAACGCGGGAGGGGAGAGTAAGGCAATCGTGGTGGCTGAGAGAGATCTGAGTGAATAACGCCTTCAGAAATGATGTTGTATTTTCAATAAAAGCAAAAATGTCGAAATTATTTGCTGTGTCATGTAAAAACCGTTCGCCCACAAGTGTCCAATGTAAAACTCCCAGGAAACATAACGTCCCTTCTATTTAAGGTGCCAAGTTGACAATTGAATTTCATCTATCCTTACTCGCTGATGACGTGGCCCTGTGGTCATCCAATTAGTTTGCTAACTTACTGTTGGCCTTCAAGATAGAACCTACGCTGAGACAAAAGAATGCACTTCGAGCTGGCCGGGAAAAAATTCTGCCCTATAAAGTGTAAGAAGCAGTATTAATTTTGTGTTTGCTATTTTGCTTACAACTATGGAATTTGGACAATAAAAGGTTGTATGTTCCATAAGAACTGATCAGAAGTAGATTCGAAAGAATAGGAGGAAATACAAAGAATGAAGGCCTTCAATGAAAAAAGGTCGACAGTGCGGAGTAATAAAGATGCTCTTTAGAAGTAAAGTATTTTTAAGCAGAATGTAGAAAAGGCGGTTTATATCAAGTATCATTTGGTTACATCTCCATTAGGGACACGATGTCAATAGCAAAGAGTTTAAAAGTTTTACAAACACATATGTGACAGTTAATGACTATGTTAATCTTTTTCGAGACCTTTTTTTATTAATTCATAAAAGATACATATTTTCAAGCATTTATAATTACCCTTCGTTTCTAAATATTTATCGCAGTCTATTCATATCTATCTATCTATCTATCTATCTATCTATCTATCTATCTATCTATCTATCTATCTATCTATCTATCTATCTATCTATCTCAATCTGTTCACATCTATCTATCTATCTATCTATCTATCTATCTATCTATCTATCTATCTATCTATCTATCTATCTATCTATCTATCTCAGTCTATTCATATCTATCTATCTATCTATTTATCTATCTATCTATCTATCTATATTGTGCTTCATTGTAATTTAAAATGAGTACCCCTACGATCCCACCACACGCACAATATTAACTTTCTTGCATGGAGCTCAGATTTTAGATTGTGGAGGTTTATCCTTGTAAATCAAGTGTCTTTGCTCTGAAACTTATCGTATATTTCTGCCAAATATGGCTATAATTTTAGAGATTCCTTGATAAAATCCAAAAACGAATCAGCAATGTTATTGGTTTTGACCTGGCATCTCGTCTTCAGTAACTTTCTCACCGACGTTAAGTAGCATCCCTGTACATTTTCTATAAATACTTTCAGGGTAATTGTCTTGATGAACTCTTCGCTTTGGTGCCTAGACTTTATGAATTTAATCTCAGTACTAGATTGGCGGCAATGTCTCATCAATTCGCAGTTGAATTGGTTAGATATAACCTTTAAGTTCTATATTAGCAGTTTCTTTTCTGGCAGTTTTCACTTGTGGTACTCTTTTCCAGCTTCTTACTTTCCGGCCAAATTTGATCTTCAAAAAATAAATGCAGTGTCAATCGTCATCTACTGTCTTTTTGATTAATCGTCTATTGTCCTCGTTCCTTAATAATGTTTCTCTTTTTTCTTATTCTTTCACAACCAGTAACCGCTTGTGTCTTAGTGGTTTTACCACCTTGTATGGAGTGAAAAGATTACTCCCCCAAACTCTGTTTTTCAACACCTGTTATGATATTTTTAAGGTACGGTTAGTTAGGATGATCCATTAGTCATTACAATTGGATCCTCGAAATGGAAAAATTCTCCTAATTCAACCAAATATTTTATATTTATTTATGTGGAGCAGATTCTTCGATTTTATTGTCTTTATCACAACGTTCAAACATCTCTGCGCTTCAGTCTCCTTCTTTCTGTCTGAATTTCAGAGTAGTTGGTTGATTGATTTGTTTAGCGGCATTTATTATTTAGTTTTTACTTTTTCCTTCAGTAAGGGTAGATAGGTTCGCTTATCGTCCGGTTCACACTCCTCTCCGGTCTTTTGAACAGGAGGAGTGGTTTATCCCTTGTTTCCTGTTCAGGATTCGGTTTCCAGTCCCTTCTAAAGTTTTCGCATTCTCTTTCACTCCCAGTAGCCTCTCGTGTCTTAGTGGCATTATCGGTTGAATTGATTTTTAAAAAAAAAGAGATGAAATGTATCCAATCATAAATTCACCATTATTTACAATGTCTTTATCGCTTGGGGAACTCTTTTCCAGCTTCTTACTTTCCGGTCAAATTTAATCTTCAAAAAATAAATGCAGCGTCAATCGTCATCTACTATCTTCTTGATTACTCGTCTATTGTTCTTGTTCCTTAATAATGTTTCTCTTTTTTCTTATTCTTTCACAATCAGTAACCGCTTGTGTCTTAGTGGCTTTACTACCTTGTAAAGAGTGATATGATTACTCCCCACCCAACTCCGTTTTTTCCACACCTGTTATAGTATTTTTAAGGTACGGTTAGTTAGGATGATCCACTAGTCATTACAATTGGTTACCAGAAACGAAAATTACAAATTGCAAATAAGAATCTTTTCTGTAAAATGGAAAATTCATTTAATATATCTGGTTTTTCTCTAATTCTTTTTAGTGATAACTTGGAAAGCATTAAACCCTAACAATATCGATAAAAACCACTAAGAAATCGAAGGGTTATTGAGAGCGAAAGAAAAGATTATTGAGGAGAAAAAGGACAATAAAAGGACATAATTAAAAGGCAGATGATGACGACTGACTTCGCATTTCATTTTTTGAAGATCGTTGTTGACAGGAAAGTCAGAAACCAGAAGCGAGTTCCACAAGCGAGAAGTGCGAGAGAAGAAACTATTAGAATAGAACTTACGGTTGCATCTACCTATTTCAGCGATAAAGTAATGAGATCTAGTTGCCAATCTAGTACTGCGTTTAAATTAGTTGAGTCGAGATACAAAAACAAATTATTCAAGGAAAGAAGGTCGTAAAATTTAAATTTTATGGACTGAAGTCGACGGAGTGGTTTTGGGAAGACGTCAGTATCGTTGATTGATATTCATCAATCGACTTAAAAATACGCTCGCCGGAACACGTCGACGTCTGGAAAGTTAATTTAAAACTTTTTGTTATATAAAAGAAACAACATAATAAATGAATAGAATAAAGCAAAACAGAGAAGTGTCTAATTTTTAGGTGGTTGGGTAGAGGGTTAAATAAATAGGTAGGTGAATAAACATGTATTGTCTTTTTATTTCAGTACCAGGATTTGTCTTTGTTTCTTTTAGTTGGAGATTTTAGGGCTTTTCAGAACAATTACCATGAAAAGAGAGGCACAGAAAAGCTATGTTAAGACGATGGAGAGGTGAATGAAACCGAGATGCTATGTCAGGACCGATAATGTACCAGATTCATCGTTGTATTTCTTCATGAATCACTAGAGATATAACAGAAGCACCGGACCACATGTCACAGCAGTGGTCCATACACAGCGATTGGTAGACATAAATATACAAGATAGATTCTGGTAAGAAAAACTGTCTAGAAAGATATATATATATATATATATATATATATATATATATGTGTGTGTGTGTGTGTGTGTGTGTGTGTGTGTGAAATCTCCACAAACATACTTAAATGCCTATAATTTATAGCAGAAGCCATTGGTTTATACCAACGTCTTCCCATACTTAATACTTCTCGTTTTTCACTCTCGCGTGGTCATGTGTGACGTCACGAGCTGCGACGCGATTTTTGCTTCCTCGTCTCGTATATACGAGTTTGTTGTTACTTTGAGCTTATTCAAGCAGCAAGGGCGGACTATTATTGTATTTTCGTCTGTGTGTTGTTTGATTTATTGAAATTGTCATCTTTGATAATGGCTTATGTAAGCCGAAAGCTTAGAATGGATTTAAACATGGTGTTTTCCTTTCGTCTTTCAACGATACTGTTATTAAGCTTATCAGACAATATGAAAAGAACTTACTTAAAATAAATAGACAAAACTTGTCTATATTATTTAATGAAACATGCATTAATGAAAAATTGCTGCCAAAATATACACAATATATATATATATATATATATATATATATATATATATATACATATACATATATATATATATATATATATATATATATTGGACGAAACGCGTCAGCAGTTACTGTTTTCTTATTGTCATTTATTTATAAATATATATATATATATATATAAAACAAAAAAAAACAAACACAAAGTGATTTCAGTGATTATTATCCTACGCTATTAGCCATTACTGTAATTGTGTATTTAACTGACTAATACACACATTGAATCTAGAATTTCTCCATAGTTTTGCAGTGCTAATGATCGTAGAATACATACATACATACATATATATATATATATATATATATATATATATATATATATATATATATATATATATATATGTATGGTGTCCATAAAGTTCGTCTTCACTTTAAAAAAATTATAACTTTATTTGTATTTGCGATAGAAATAATTTGTAAAAAGGATTAGAAAGAAGTAAATCTATGTTTTTTAAGGTTTTATTGAAATTTTATTTAAGTTACCACATGTCCTCCATCATTAGCAATACAAAGGGTAATACAATTTTTCAGTTCAAGGAAAACATTTGCCAACTGATTTACAGTAATGCCTGAAATCACATTAGTTATTTTAACTATACTTAAATCTAGATACATTAAACTTTATAACATTTTTCAAAGATTATTTCTATCGCAAATACAAATAAAGTTAAATTTTTTTTTTTAAAGTGCACACGAACTTTATGGACTTCCTGTATATATATATATATATATATATATATATATATATATATATATATATATATATATATATATATATAATATGTATATACGTTTTTGCCGGAAGTGTATGTTCAGGTATGCGTCTGGTAGTCACCACTCGGTTACAAAAAGGGTGGCTTAGTTTCTATATGAAAAAAAAATTGTCTGAAAATGAAACGTTTTCCAAAAATAATTGGCGGTGAAGGGGTTAAAGTTTCATTTTCAGTTCCTAACCTATTTTGAATTCAACCAAAAGCAAGGCACTAAAGCCACTAAGACGCAGTGGGTTACTGAATTTGTAAGAATCTGAGAAAAAAGTATTAAGGAGCGATGACAATAAAAGAACAGGGATTCGAAGAACAGATGACGACGACTGGCATTGCATTGACATTTCTGAAGATCTATCTTGACTGGAAAGCAAGAAGCCAGAAGAGAGTTTCACAAGCGAAAAGTACAAGAAAATAAACTGTTAGCATAGAACTTACAGCTGCATAGATCAATTTCAACTGTAAAATGATGAGACCTAACTGCTAGTCTAGTACTGCACTTAAATTAGTAAAGCTGAGGTACCAAAGAGGAAAGCTCATCAGAACAATTACCATGAAAATATTCATAATTACACAAGTTGCATAGTAATGGCCATTGTTTTCAATTTAACTGCAAACAAGATTGTTCTTTGTCTCTTCTGAACTTAGAGAGAGGAGGACACATTCTTATTTGCATAAGTTCAAAGATTTTTATTCAAGGTCGTTTATGTGGCTTTTTTGAGGATAACTTATCTCCTAGCAAAAAAACAAAAAACAAAAAAGCATCTTCACAAACAAAACGGAATAGATCTCTCGCTACTTTATTGCTACGCCCATGACAAATACTCAAACGAGCTTCAGTCTTTCGGGCAGCCAATACAGTCCTTTAAAGCTAAAATACGCCTTGCTACATCTACAGAGTTAAATCGAGCCCATTCCCTTCATATTCCATAGATAAGAAGGAAGTTCCACCCAGACATCGTCTTTCTAATTACCGTTACTTCATGAAACACACGCTCACGTAGGATTCTTTCATAAACACTAGTCTTCGCCTCTTCATATCTCGTGTCAGTCGTTATACATGCTACATACCTATAGATTCTTCGCTTCCTAATTCTTCCCCTTACATTCATATCACACAACTCATTCAGTAAACGTTTACCTTGGCTGGCTCTTGAGCCTTGTATTGGGTTAACATTACTTCAAAAAAGTGAACTATTTTTTCTTGGAATCAGAAAATAGATTTGGTCCCATTTTAATTTTCCCAACAACATATGATCTTCATTGAATTGCTTCTCAGGCTCTAGCACCCGAATACACTAATTAGAGCTAACTTAAATCAAACCCTTAAGCTGTTTATACAGAATTATCCAAGCTGATCTTAGTCGGATTTCAATCACTTATTGTCACAGATTACAATTTCCATTAGGGGATAACAGAACATAGCATTCTCTTTCTCGCCGATAGATCTTGTATCCATTAATGCCATATCATTTGTGATTTGGCGCCTATCGTAGCCAGCGTCCTTAGATTGCCTGTCGGATTGAACACTCTGCTGTCAGTTATGAGACAGACGAAAAACTCGGACCGACGAGTGTCTGTTTACTTGCCCAATCTCCTTCGCTGTACCATAAAGTTGAAAAAAAAAGTGCGAATTGAACCGGAACTATATTCTGCACCAAAAATATATTCCTACGCATCTGCTTGGAGACTTGATTCCGAGTATCATCAATAATTTTTGACAAGTGAATCTTTTAACTTAATTTTAATTGCTTTTCAGTGCAACAATTCAGACGGTCAGTCTACAAGATGAAATAATAAAACTATTTAAAATTATTTTTAGATGAATCATTGTCAGTCATTATTAAATTTTGACTAGTATTTCTTACATTCCCAATTATTGCTTTATTTCTACTAATATTATTATTAGTAGTAATATTATATTGAACTTTATTATTAGATAAAACATTGTCAGCTATTATTAGTTTTTGACAAATATTTTCGGCTGAATTTCACTGGCTTTATCTTCATTTATTAGTTGTAATATCTTGAATTTTATTATTAGATGAAGCATTGTCAGCCATTATTCATTTTTGACTAGTATTTCTTTCATCTTACTTTCAATTGCTTTGTTTTCATTAGTTGTAATAGTAGTAATATTATCTTGAATTTTATTATTAGATGAAGCATTGTCAGCCATTATTCATTTTTGGCGCGTATTTCTTTTATCCCAATTTCAGTTGCTTTAGTATTCTTCTTTCTTTTTATGTGCTGTGTCCTTTCAGGACGTAGGCGATCATGGCTCTCCACTTCCCTCTATCCCTTGCAGCTCTCAACAAATTCCTTTCCTCTGCTTCCTCCCCCAGACCACATTCTGTCATACACTTCCTTAAGTCCTCCAGGTATGTCACGCGTTGTTTTCCCGTGTCTCGTTTTCCCTCTATTCGACCCGAGAGTATCAGATTTTCCAGGCCCTCCTTCCTCATTATGTTTCCCAGAAACATCAGCTGCCTCTTCCTGATATTAAGTATAAGCCTCCTCCGAGTTTGCAACATCTTTAAGATCTCATCGTTGCTCCCACGCTCGGTCCATGATATTCTTAGCATCCTTCTGTAGAACCACATCTCCGTCGCCTTGTGTCTCTTCATCTTTGAGGAAATCGTCCAAGATTCGTTACCGTAAAGAAGAACAGATGTTACGTAACAGCTCAGTATTCTTTTCTTTGTGACCAAATAAGTTCTGCTGTCTCGCAATACTCTGCTCAGCTTTTGACCATCCCAATACGTCTACGGATCTCAGTGTCGCAATTACCGTCTTCTGTCAAGACGCTACCCAGATATTTAAACTTTTGCGTCTGCTTGATTCTCGTGTTCCCGACCTGCAAATCGCGTTTCCAACATTCGCTGCTGTAAAGAAGGACAGATGTCACGGAACAGTTCACTATTAGTATTAGTAATATTATTTTTAATTTTATTTTTACATGAAGAAGTATTGTCAGCCATTATTAGTTTTTTTCGTATTTATTTCGTCTTACTTTCACTTGCTATGTTAAACTATTATTATTAGTAGTAATATTTTATTGAATTTTATTATTAGACCAATCGTTACTAGCTGTAACTTTTGACTTGTATTTCTTTCATCTTAATTTTACTTGTTTTTTTATCGCATCTCTTCAGTCCGTCAGTCTTTGATAATAATAATCAATGAAAATGAAGGATAATTCTAAGTAATATCCGAACGTGCTTTTTCTTTGGTTTGTTACTTCGGGAAGTTTGGTTAATTGTTACACTTGCTTCATCATTTGAGTTATGACCGACCGACAGCGAGGGGAATATGAAATTTAACCATATATAGACTTATTTTGCCTTTTGCCTATGTCTGTTTTCGCTGTATTTGTTATTGGTTTTATTTACACTAAGATTATTTTAGCAATAATAATATTCTCATAACGTTATCTTTTATGAGATTAAGCGTTGTCGATGTATTAATTAATAATAAAAAAATGAAATCATAATAATATTAAGTCAGAGTACTTTAGTAATCGAACCCCCGGTCCTCATCTCCAGTTTTCACCGAAGAACAAACATAATTCACTCACACTGGCGATTGTCACTTCTCTGATATTTGGAGTGAACACGGCGACTCCAAAGGCGGATATTTGGAAGTCATTGCTGCATAAAGAGCGCCACTCCATTATTTTGCCAGTAGCGTTATAGATGAATAACTATTAGCGTACCTTACAAGGCCGCACATATGAGACATTCAATGCAGATTCACTTTCTTTCTTTCTTTCTTTCTTTCTTTCATTTGTAACATTTTAATTCTTATAATTCTAATTTCCTTCCTTTCTTCTCTCTTTTCTTTCTTTTACATTTAATATTTTCTTCCTTTCTTTTACATTTTCATTTCTTTTTACTTTTCTTTCTTTCTTCCTTTTTCACAGTTATTACTTTCTTTCTGATGATTTTCAACTTTATTTTTTGTTGTTGTTTTGTTTGTTTCTTTCCTTGTTTGTCTTCTATTTTACGTTTCTTTCTTTCTTTCTTCTATGTTATGTTTCTTTCTTTCTTTTTTCTTTCTTTCTTTCTATTTTACGTTTATTTCATTCTTTCTTTTCTTCTATTTTACGTTTCTTTCTTTCTTTTCTTCTATTTTACGTTTCTTTATTTCTTTCTGTTATGGTCCAGGTTCCTTGTACCCCGGTGATGGTCCAAGGTAGAACCAATGAAGAATAACTCGAACACAGGCATGGAATAACACAGATATATTACAAACAGAATATGTACAAAAGAAGTAGAAGTGTTAGTAATAACAATCAGGTCAGGTTAGAGAGAACTATGTTGTCTCGACTAGTATCACTATTCCAATGTCTGACAGTAATCGTCTGACGCGACTCTGTCTCTGACTCACTGACTGACTCACACTCCCTGCTGCTTCCTCTTGAGAAGCAGTTTTTATGAGGTACGGAATAGTCTATTATTATTATTGGTAAGTGCCTATAACACCCCCTTCCGAAGCTTTTGCGTAGCAGGGGGTTTTAAATACTTTTTTTTTTTATCTATTTCCAAACGTTCTGTAAATTTTCTTTTTCGAGACGATTTTCTTGGTTCTGGCATTGTTTGTGGTCTTTTTATATCAAACGTATCGAAAATCGTGCCCATTACCTCTTCTTGATGTAGACCGTTAGCGTTCTGTAACAGTCTTTTCCTTAATTGGTTTTTCGTTTCTTCTGTGTGAGAATTTTTGTCCCTGAACTATGTAAACCATCTTGTCAATTCTTTTGTCAATTGTCCCTTGCTCCCAATACGATGTATTATTTTTGTAGGCTTTAAAAAAGACTTTTTCTTCTGGGAGAAATTTTCTTTTTGTTTTGTTTTACTTGGTATCAATTTATCAAATGCAGATCTGATCTTTCTAGCAAACATCACTTCTGCTGGTGATAGTGTTGATGGTGTAGCATTATTTGGCGTTATTCGATATACCTGAAGAAACTGCTGTAGTGCTTTTTCGGTAGGCACATCATAGGCTTTTCGTAACGCTCTTTTGAGTGTATCAACGAATCTCTCCGCCTGCTCATTTGATCTTGGGTGATAAGTCGGGGATTTTATATATTTTACTTGATAAATTTCGCAAAACTCTTGGAAATCTGCTGACGTGAATTGCGTTCCATTATCTGTGACTAGGCAATCCACTACACCAAACCGAGCGAATAGCTCGTGGAGGCAATTTATAGTAGTTTCTGAAGTAGGATTTTGCAACGAAACACCTCCGGCCATTTGCTATAGCTATCCACTATGATTAAATAGTAGAAACCATCAATTGGTCCTGCATAATCTGCGTGTATTCTTGACTACGGACGATCAGTCTCTGGCCATGGCTTATGTATGATTGGCGGTACTTTGGCTGCTAAGTTACAACCCTTGCACATTTCCACCATCTGAGTAATATCCTGGTCCATATTCTTCCAATATACATAGCTTCGCTTTAGCGACTTTATTCTATTTTTACCAGGATGGCTCCTATGGAAATCCTTTAAGATCCGCTTTTGTAATGTTTTGGGAATTACAACCATTTCGTTGTAAAGTAACACATTGTCGTATAGAGAAAAACTGTCCGAAATTTGCTCATTTTTTCTGCTATTTTTGCTTTTGTTTCATTAATAAATTCGTCGTTTTTGGCCTAATTTTTTATGTCTTGCAATGTGACTGGGAGGTTTCTAACTGTACAACATAGTACTGTCCTAATATCTTCTTCGTTTCTTATGGCTGCGATTACCGTATCTTCCAATGGCTCTGTCTTTGTTGGTATAAGTCTCGACAGACCATCCGCATGCCCGATCTTTTTCGTTGGTAAGTATTCCAATCTGAAATTATAGTACAGAAGAATTGTTGCCCATCTAAGTAACCTATTTGCAGTGTAAACCGGTAGAGCTTTTTTTGAACCGAAAATTGTTAGTAACGGTTTGTGATCCGTCTGAAGAGTAAAATGTCTACCATAGATGTACCTATGAAACCTCGTGACTGCGAAGATAATTCCTAAGGCTTCTTTCTCTATTTGTGAATAATTTTTCTCCGCTGGTATCGGGGTTCGAGAAGCATGTGCGATGGGTTTTATTGTCCCATCTGGCATTTTATGTAATATACACGCTCCGACTCTGTAGGTGCTAGCATCACTTGCTACAATAATTTCTAGTTTGGGATCGTAGTGTGCCAAAAATAAATCTGAAGTTAACGTTTTGATTATTTCGTCAAATGTTTTTTGGCATTGATCTGTCCACTGCCAAACTTTTTCTTTCTTTAGGAGCTCGTTCAGTGGTGCGCGAAGTTTATGCATTTGAGGTATGAATTCCTGGTAGTAACTTACTAATCCTAGAAAACTTTGTAGTTCTGTTATGTTTTTATGAAACTGGCATTTTTTTAATTGCTGTTGACCTTTCAGGGTCTGGTCGTCTACCTTCTTGATCTATGATATGGCCAAGGTATTTAATTTTCTTCATGAAACAATAGCACTTGTTTTCTTTTACTTTGAATCCATAACTTTGTATTCATTTAAATACTTCCTGTACATGTTCTCTGTGTTGTTCAACGGTTTCGCTATTAATCAATACGTCATCCAGGTATGCAATTGTGTACTCTAGTCCGGCAAGCATCGTATCCATTGTCTGTTGGAATATTGCCGGCGCGACCTTAATTCAAAAAGGTAATCTTTGGTATTTGTACAATCCTTTGTGTGTGTTTACGCATAGTAGTTTTGAACTTCCTCATCAACTGGAATTTGCAGGTACGCTTCACTTAAATCAATTTTTGAAAAATATTTTCCGCCATTTAATTTAGTAAATACTTCTTCTGGACTGGGTAGAGGATAATGGTAGTCCTTTATTGTTGCGTTCAAACCTGTAGAAAAATCAGCGCAAACTCGAATTTCGCCTGATTTCTTTTTGACGTAGACCGTCGGTGCGGCCCATTTACTGTATTCTACTTTTGTCAATATGCCAGTGTTTTCGAGTATGGTTAATTCTTGATCAATTGACGCAAACGGTACGCTCCTTTAAAAAAAATAGGCTGAACGTTTTCCTTAATTTCGATATTTGCTGCCATTTTGTTACATCTTCCTAGGCCTGCTGAAAATACTTCGGGGAAACTCGTTTTTAGTTTCTCTTTTAATTTGTCTGCCTGAGTTGGTAAGCTTTTTACATTTTGGCAGTACGTACTCATAGGTAGATCCCACAATTCGAATTTTTGCATCCAGTCCGTTCCGAATAGGTTTTCGGTATTTCTTAAGACGGACATTTTTAGTTTTTTCGTCATTCCATTAAATGTTACGTTTGTAATTAATTACTTCACCCTCGAATTTTATCTTTCTCCCCGTAACTGATCTAGCAATTTTATCCGTTTTTAACATGGCAGGTTTGTTCAATTTTTTACATGTTTGTAGGCTTATAATCGTTAAGTCTGAGCCAGAATCCAGCTGTAGCCTGACTTTTCTATTTTGCATTTCAACTTGTACGTATTTTCTTATGTTAGTCTCATCTGTTTGGTCAGTCCTAGTAATTCTTATTCTGCTTTTGTTTTCTCTTCTAGACCAACAATGAGAACTTTTGTTTACTATTTTTTTACATGAGAGACAAGCTTTAAAACGATAAGTACAGTCTTTAAACCAATGCCAAGTCCCACAACGATAGCATGGAATGGGTGATAGTTTTTTTAATATTGATTTTTAGAGTTATAAAATTTTGTTTTACCTGTTCTTGAGGGGGGAACTCTGTTTCGTTTGTCTGTGAGGAGGGTAAGTTGGTTTGTCTTCGTACTTTATGTATGTGCGCTATGCCAGCTTCTTCTATGTCTTTTGAGTCTTTCTTCACACTGATGCATCTCTGGCAGTTTTCGGCTAGCTTTTGAAGTGTCAAATCAGTTTCACTCTCCAATTTAGTAAGGATTCTGCGTCTCATTTCCGCGTCTTTAGTTGAGACCAGGCTTTGGACGTAAATTAAGCATTTGAAATTGTCCGCGCTGAGTTCTGATAATTTGAAGTCGTCACAATATTTGTTGACAATGGACGCGAACCTTATGTAATCTTCGTTGTCCTTTTTTGTAAGGTTCGTGCATTTCCATCTTTTGTGGAATAGTGAAGTATCATGGCTGAAAAGTTCTGTTAGCAGTTTAATGGCTTCTTTGAACGTTAACTCACTCGTTTTTATGGGAAGGATATAATCTACGAATTTGGTATATTCGCATGTGCCTAATTTTCTTAGCAATAGGCGTACTTTACGTGCGTCTGACCAATGTTTGCAGTCAAATTCATATAGATCTTCGTACCTTCGGAAGTAGTTTGCAAAAGTTTTATCTTCGTCGGGTGCGCACTTGAAATCTTCGATATTACTCCAAATAGCGTCTTGTGAAAGAACTGTTTCGTTCTCGGATTTTTGCTCCTTATTTGACATTACACGTAGCATTAATTCTTGCAATTCCAGATATTTCTGTTCGTTTTTTTGCTGCTGTTGAAATTGGATTTTGATAAGCTCCAAAATGGTTGACTTAAAATCTACCATGTTGACGTAATTTTGTGTAACCTGATATTTTGTGTCCTGTGGACGCAAAGAAAAAATTCCTTTGTTGCCAGTGAAATTTGATATCCGAAAAGAAAATTCTTTTTTTTTCTGTGTGTTCGCGTAGAACTATTTTTTTTTTTAAGAATCTCGCGTAGAACTTGTTTTTTTTTAGAGTTTACTCGTCGACCACATATATAGTTATAGTTCGTATTTCCTTGGGGGTTCCACTGTTATGTGCGACGGATAGCAAAAAAGTATGGTCTCCGCGTATAGAGTTCGGATTTCCTTGGGGGTTTCCTCGTCGCCACTGTTATGGTCCAGGTTTCTTGTACCACGGTAATGGTTCAAGGTAGAACCAATGAAGAATAACTCGAACACAGGTATGGAATAACACAGATATATTACAAACAGACTATGTACAAAAGAAGTAGAAGTGTTAGTAATAACAATCAGGTTAGGTTAGAGAGAACTAAGTTGCCTCGACCAGTATCACTATTCCAATGTCTGACAGTAATCGTCTGACGCGACTCTGTCTCTGACTCACTGACTGACTCACACTCCCTGCTGCTTCCTTTTGAGAAGCAGTGTTTATGAGGTACGGAACAGTCTATTAATATTATGGGTAAGTTACCATAACACTTTCTTTCCGCTATGTTACGTTTCTTTCTTTCTATTTTACGTTTATTTCATTCTTTCTTTTCTTCTATTTTATGTTTCTTTCTTTCTTCTATGTTTTTGGTTCTTTCATTGTTTATTTTCTTCTATTTTACATTTCTTTCTTTCTTTCTTTCTTTTTTTCTTTCTTTCTTTCTTTTTTCTTTCTTTCTTTCTTTCTTTCTTTCTTTCTTTCTTAGTCTGTGAAGGTTCTTTTGTTGAAGCCAGGCCTTACCTGAATCCATGGGGGTGGGAGTAAACCATTCGCCAACCGCGCTGGCCCAATGCGTGTTGCAAGTACGGATGTGACACGCTTCCGTGTCTTTTCCAGCTATAGTTCGTCCAAGGGTGTCTGCGCGTAAGTGAATGTAAGGAAGCCGAGTGAAATTCGAACTCGGATCTCCGATTTCACAATTCGAGTCGTAATCCATCACACCTCTCCAACGGTATTCCCAAGTGGTTACCCATCTAGGTATTGACCAGGCTCGACTTTGCTTAACTTCGGTGCTCGAACGATAACGAGCAAGTAATAATGGTCGTTAGGGAATACGGCAGATAAAAGAAGAACCCTTCATCCCCAATGAGGCTCTCAGTAACAACTGCCGACTTAATTTGATCAATTTAGAGACATTTTATGATTCGTGTATGTCATTGGGTGTGAATATATCGGTTAGCGTTTCGGAAACAGAAAGCAACGAATTGAGTACGAATTCTGGTCAGGTTCGTTATGTTTATTTTTTCACAAATGACTTCGGTAAAGGTATGGGGCAGCTTTTCCTTACATTACCATCTATCGTTCAAATCGTAGGGCTGACGAGGTTCTCTTGATTTCAGGTTGAAACTCATCTAGGAAAAAAAAACTCTGAATTCAAAATTAGCCTAAAGAGGGATGGGCTCCGTCAGATCATCTTACCCTAGATACCATTGCTGCTAGGGTCAGTAATGGCTTAAGGGATACGTAATATTTAAGCTACTATTTTGTGTGCTTGTTGTTGGATAATAAAGCGCCTTGGGTAAGACGATAAATTACATCCGACAGCAAGGTCTCTGATCAGGAGGTTTTGTGGAGCGTAGAACCACCTTTTAATTGCTGGTGTTTCCAGGTTCACCCTGACCCTGGGCTGGTAGCACCTGTTAAGGTCCCAGCTATGGGCAAATAGTTAACCGCCCAAACTGGGGTCAAAATACTATGAAAGTGCAAAAATAGATTTTAATACCAGTAATACATTTTTGAAAAAAAATATTACCAGGAATACATTTTTGAAAAAAAAATATTACCAGGAATACAATTTTGAAGGAAAAAATATTACCAGCAATACACTTTTGAAGAAACAAATATTACCAACAATACACTTTTGAAGGAAAAACATTACCAGCAATACATTTTTGAAGGAAAAAATATTACCAGCAATACACTTTTGAAGGAGAAAATATTACCAGCAATACATTTTTGAAAAAAAAAAAATATTACCAGCAATATATTTTTTGAAAAAAAATATTACCAGGAATACATTTTCAAAGGAAAAAATATTACCAGCAATACACTTTTGAAGGAAAAACATTACCAGCAATACACTTTTGAAGGAGAAAATATTACCAGCAATACATTTTTGAAAAAAAAAAAATATTACCAGCAATATATTTTTTGAAAAAAAATATTACCAGGAATACATTTTCAAAGGAAAAAATATTACCAGCAATACACTTTTGAAGGAAAAACATTACCAGCAATACACTTTTGAAGGAAAAAATATTACCAGCAATACATTTTTTTGAAAAAAATATTACCAGGAATACATTTTTGAAGGAAAATATATTAGCAGCAATATATTTTTTGAAAAAAAAAAATATCAGTAATACGTTTCTGAAGGAAAAAAAATATTACCAGTAATACATTTTGAATGAAAAATAATTGCCAGCAATACATTTTTGAACAAAAATATTTCCAGCAATAAACATCTTGTCGCCATTAAATAACCAATTCAAGTTGATATGCCGTAAAACAAAACGAACCAAATTAAACCTGGATAATAATGTTAGATAATCTCAAGCTGATGATTTTTACTGAGTGCCCCATTATGGCAGCTTTATTAAATCAAAATGAATAAATATTAGATTGGCCAAAACCTTCGCTTGTTTTTATCGTTTGATATTATTAAGAGAAATTAGTTTCAACCCTATTGTAGGCAATGAATAGTGATTTTACCCGCGAACAAATTTTAGTTGACAGTGTTCCTTTTGTAGCTGGGGTATTGCCTTGATAATTTACTAAAATCATTATTACAGAATGAAGTTTTGTTTTGATAGAATCAACCCCTATTTTTGCAAACAAACGAAAAAAATACTCTTTTATTTTAAAGATTACAACAAAAAATTGTGCTGTGAACAAGTTAAGAGGAGTAAAGAGATTAGCCTATCGCCTGGTTCACAGTCTTTTGGACAGGGGTAGAAATGTATCCCTTGTTTCCTGTTTATGATCGGGTTTCCGGTTCTTTCTAAATTCTTCTCATCCTCTTTCACTTCCAGTAGACCCCCCCCCATTGCGTCTTAGTGGCATTATTGCATTGTTTGGGGTGAAATGATTTACTAAAATATAGAATATTGTGATAAATGTTGTTAATTCTGCATTAGTCACTTTGAATTTCCGAAAAGGAATAGACCCATCAACTGTTTGCACACCGAAATACAAAAATTGCTTATATTGTTGCAATTATCTCAAATGTTGTCGTACTGCCGAAAGGAATCACGGGACAGAAAAATTTCTGTTAGAATAGACATTAAATCCAAACTTAAACCGAAGATGAATTTATTCATTGAAATGAAAATTGTAATAAATTTATTTTATAAACATATGTTGTAAATTGTAACTTAAACATACCAATACAATAATAAAGATATGGCAGTCCCTGCAGACTGCAATGTATCTTTGAAGATATTCGAAAAACAGTCAAAATACAAGGACCTTGAAATAGAAATCTCAAAAATGCGGCACATGGGAACATCAACAATCCCTGTTGTAGTTGGAGCCCTTGGACTGGTTGGAAAAGATTCCAGTAGGCTGATTGAAGGGGTCCATGCCTCAAAGAGATACAAAAAATTGTTCTGACAAGTACAGCCTACACTTTACGAAGGGCTTTATCTATGTAATTATTTTTTATTTTATTTTATTTTTTTTTGCAATGGAAAGTGTCATGATGCCATTTCTAACGTTAGGTCCCTGGGCGGGACCCGGAAAGAAATGTGTAAACGCCAGATATCAAAGAAAATAAAAATAATAATAATTATAAATCTTTATATTCCTGTGTTTGTTTTGACACAAGGACATTAGTATGGAGCATCCGAGAAATATGAAATTTAATGCACTACTTATGGTGTATGAGATTAGCTTGTTAACCATCATTATTTGGTGCCTTTATCTTGGCCACGATTATTTCAATATATGAAAAATAGTATCCATGTATACTCTGTGGCTGATAAAAAATGGCTAGAAACCAATGAATCCTATAAACCTGCGTTAGTCACCTTAAATTTCCGAAACTGGATAGGTCCATCGACTGTTTGCACAGCGAAGTACAGAAATAGTGATACAATTATGGCAAATGTTGTCGTGCTGCCGAAAGGAATCACGGGATAGGAAAATCCATGTTGCAATAGACATTAAATGCAAAACCGAAGATTTAATTATTCTTTAAAATGAAAATTATTATAAATTTGTTTCATAAACATATGTTGAAAATTGTAAGTTAAACATACCAATACAATAATAAAGAAAAGTTTTATTCATAAAAAAAAACATTGCCAAAACATATTTTCATGAACAGAAAGAAAAATATAAATCATAAAAACTTACCTTCGTTAGTCAGGTGTGGGTGACAGGACCCCACCCGAAGACGACAAAGCGACGTCTGCCTCCTACAACAACGGCGCTACTACTGCGCCACACCATGTGCTACACACCCTAACTATGTCAGAAAAAGTTTTATTCCTTAAATATAGGTACAATATATTTCCATGAACTACCTTCGCTAGTAAGTTTTGGGTGACAGGACATTAGTTCATTTCGTTTATCTGCTTAATAAACGAAATGAACAAATCCTAGGCTGTGATCATAGAAAAACTCTCTCTTAAAATATTTTACTTGATAAATATCCAAATTTCGCTTACCCTTCACGTATTTTAGGTTATATATTGATTACCCCCCTTTAACCATTTTAACACATATTATCTCTCAAAGTGTCACCCGGCCTTCCTTTTTTAAACTTTTAACTTACTTTTAATATTTTAATTTCTTTTATAATGCCCCCTACCTACAACCTATTTAAAACCTATTTAAAACCTATACAACCTATTTATATATTTACACCCCAATATTAAATTTAACCCAGTATATTATTATTTAAAAAAAAATTATATGTAATATTTCGAGGCTGATGAGTTGGTAAAACAACGAAACTTAAGTCGCACCCCAAACGTAGGTATATGCATATATATATATATATATATATATATATATATATATATATATATATATATATATATATATATATATATAACTATGAACCTAAAGAGCGAGGCAAATCTAACTATGAACCTAAAGAGCCTGGCTCTTTAGGTTCATAGTTAGATTTGCTATACTTAGTGTATTGAGCACTTTGCTTAGTTACTTTTGCTTTACTCGTGTTGGAGTTTATTTTTCTTTGGACTCTGAGCTTGGATTCTGGACAATTGTTTTCGCCTCAATTACATGTTCTTAGTTCTTTCTTTTTTATCCTTTATTTTTTTTTATCCCTTACCCTTTTTTTGGGTATTGGTTTGTTCATTTACAAGACAAAACACCTAAGGTTTTTCCAGACCACTATAATTACTTATATATATATATATATATATATATATATATATATATATATGTATGTATAAACCCTTACACTTTGTAAGTTGCCGTTCTAGTTATCATTAACAACCCCGGTCAACATTACAAAATAACCACAGACCAGATTTGGGAAATAAAAGCATAAACTGGTGCTCATACACACACACACACACACAGACACACATACACGCACACAGATATATATATATATATATATATATATATATATATATATATATATATATATATAATTATGTGGTACATGCATGCGCGTATTTAATTTTCCATTTTCTATTGAATATGGAATTATTTACACTATTTACATTATTCGGACTAGTGTCCACATCTTTGTCGCCATATTTATTACAACGTTTCGGCCGGAGCGTAGAACAGACGAAACGTTGTAATAAATATTGCGATAAAGATGAGGACAATAGTCCGAATAATGTAAATAGTGTACATACTACGTCATCTCAGAAATATAGACAGGCACATATGGAATTATATATATCTTAACACGTATTTTAGATCTGTCAACTTTACACACGCACACGTATATAAAAAGCAAGCACAAAAATATATGCATACACACACAAAACAAAAACACACAATGCATATATATATATATATATATATATATATATATATATATATATATATATATATATACCTTCATACATCCTCTTTGTCCCGTCTCTCTTACTCATTTTTCTATCTCTCTCAAACACCATAAATTCTATCTATCTATCTATCTATCTATCTATCTATCTATCTATCTATCTATCTATCTATCTATCTATCTATCTATCTATCAACACTCCTGATCAAAAATTTAAGACAACTTGAAAATTTTTATAAGAGACTGTTTGTCATGGATACATTATAAACTTTTTCTTACTTAAGGTTACTAATTATATAATCTAAAAGGTTATGTAGACAAAATGTTATAATCCAATCAATTTATTCAGAAATGGACATTTTTATAAAATGTGGCGTTTTAGACTTGATCAAAATTATAAGACCAGGGGGTATAAATTGTTAGATCTAGGGTAATTTCAATGTTTTTAGTTCAGTTAGAGATTAGCAATCACTGCGTAAAGGTGTCACCATGCCTAAAGCAAGCAAACTTACCGAAGTTGAGCGTGCTCGAATTCTAGATTTCCATAATCAAGGTTTGTCACAGCGGCGATCGCAGCTAAGGTAAATCGCAGTAAAACTGTGTTTTGCAACTTTCTAAAGAACAGTGCGAATTATGGAAACATAAAGTCTAATGGTAGGCCTCCCAAAATTTCTCCGGCACTGAGTAGGAGAATAAGACGGGTTGTTGTGAAAGCCAGTGGACGTTCTTCTCATCAAATTAAGGCAGCCACAGATGCTTATTGCAGTCCAGTAACCATCAGACGACACTTACGACAAAAAGGCATGGTAAATAGAAAGCGCAAACAAATTCCTCGGCTGCTTCCAAGTCACAAAGTGAACCGTTTAAGGTTTGGTCGTGAATACCAAACATGAGATATTGAGAAGTGGAAGAAAGTCCTGTTTTCTGATAAGAAAAAATTCAATCTAGATGGTCCTGATGGCTTCCCACGATATTGGCATAACAAAAGCTCCTCCTGAAATTTTCTCCACACATCATAGTGGGAGAGGGTCCCTAATGGTATGGGGTGCCTTTTCTTACAGAGGGACGATGGAGCTCCAGGGGCTGCAGGGTCGTCAGACAACGGCTGGTTATGTTAGCATGCTACAAAAAGCATCGTTGGTGACGGGGGGGGAGGCATCGTTTCTGTGGGGATGGATGGTTATTCCAACAGGATAATGCTGCAATCCACGCTGCATGCCGGACCTTGACGTTTCTACAAGAAAATGGGGTCCATCTTTTTAGAGATCCTGCATGCTCACCGGACTTGAACCCAATTGAATATGTTTGGGGATGGATGGCAAAAGATGTTTATCGAAATGGCAAACAATATTCAACAAAAAATGAACTTTGTGAAGTTATCTTCAGAAGCTGGGGCAATATTCTCGCAGCTTAATGGAAACACTAATTTCTAGCATGCTCCAAAGAATTTTTGAAGTCATCAAAACCAGTGGAGGTAGAACTCATTATTAAATTTGGTTATTGAATGTTTTCGTACACTTTTCGTAGAAATTTTATCTCTGGTCTTATAATTTGGATCAAGTGTAAAACGCCTCATTTTATAAAAATGTCAATTTCTCAATAAAATGTTCGGATTCTATCTATCTATCTATCTATCTATCTATCTATCTATCTATCTATCTATCTATCTATCTATCTCAATCTGTTCACATCTATCTATCTATCTATCTATCTATGTATCTCAATCTGTTCACATCTATCTATCTATCCTTCTATCTCAATCTGTTCACATCTATCTATCTATCTATCTATCTATCTATCTATCTATCTATCTATCTCAATCTGTTCACATCTATCTATCTATCTATCTATCTCAATCTGTTCACATCTATCTATCTATCCTTCTATCTCAATCTGTTCACATCTATCTATCTATCTATCTATCTATCTATCTATCTATCTATCTATCTATCTCAATCTGTTCACATCTATCTATCTATCCTTCTATCTCAATCTGTTCACATCTATCTATCTATCTATCTATCTATCTATCTATCTATCTATCTATCTATCTATCTATCTATCTCAATCTGTTCACATCTATCTATCTATCTATCTATCTATCTATCTATCTATCTATCTATCTATCTATCCGTTTGTAAAAAGAACAACAGTTTTTTTTTGTTTAAGTATATTTTAATATGATTTTTCAATATTCGGACCAAATTTGTCTTGTTTCCGATGATACCAGAGACACGCATCCTGTTTCGATTCTTCGCGCGTCAAAGCACATCATGTCGACGTGATAACGTAATATTCGTTTAACCGATGGACACGCAAAAAGCAAAACAAACGAAACGACATCACAAAGCAACGGGCGGAGGATCATGACTAGGAAAAAATTCGATATGATAACAACTGATGATCGACCACGTGACACTTGCAAACCATTAAAGAAACAAAATGCAAACTGTTATGGTCCAGGTTAGGACCAAGGAAGAACAACACGAACACAAGAGTAGAAATAATGACGATATATTACACGGAATAATAATACAAGATGTGGAAGGTGTTAGTATGACTGTCAGTCTGGTTTGGAGTGAACTACTATCGGCTCGACTCGATTCGTCTCTCTCTCTCTCTTGAGAGGCGTAGTATACATAGTGTTAGGAAGAGTTCAGTCTGTAGTTATAGGTAAGGACCCATAACACATACTTAATACAGAAACGTACCAACCCACGAAAAAATTATCCGACAATGGCTTTTGAAAGGCGAAAGTGATCACAAGACATTGTAAAATTTATGTTCAATTCATTCCTGGAAAGCATAAAAATGGTTAGCATTGAAGAAAAATCAAATCAAATAAATGTTGTTGGTTTTCAATGCATTCAATACACACACACAGGCACACACACACACACACAAACACACACACACAGATATATATTTCGTTAAAAACTTCTGACAAGGTACTGCGACTAAGGTATTTATATAATTTTTTCTTGTGTTAGTACAAGTCTTTTCTTTTCTGGGCACAAAGTGTGTAAAAATTGTCCTTAAGGGACTGTGCTCCAGATCAAACCAAACTCATAAATAATTATATTGGTCATACCACTACATGCCATTCTAGAGGACACACGTTACACCTACCCGACTATAGCTCAATAAGGACTCATTTAAACACACACACAAACCTACCAAGCCCCCATCCACAACATACTAGTAGAAAATACATCCACATGTAAAAAAGATTAAAAATAATGGAAGCATTGAAACACTTAACAACATGAACTAGGAACACGGCCACAATGTGCTAACCGTGATTGGAAAATAAAACATTCTTATAACTTATAACACATTCATAAAAAAATCCACACATTCAGTTAAAAATAAAAAAAATAATGGATAATGGCTAAAAGTAAAGTCGAAACCGCTTGGATATGCAGAACTTTTGGATAGGTTTTACACACTTTGTGCCCAGAGAAGTAAGCACTGTCACGAACACAAGAACACGTGAAGAAAAAGCTTAATCTCAATACCTTACCCGTCATCATCAATGAAACTTGTATAAAAGGGGGATTGCTGCCCAAATACGCAATATATATATATATATATATATATATATATATATATATATATATATATATATATATATATATATGAGTGTGTGTGTGTGTGTGTGTGTGTGTTTTCGCCTTGGTTTAATGTTCTTGGTTCTTTCAATGAAACTTGTATAAAAGGAGGATTGCTGCCCAAATACACAATATATATATATATATATATATATATATATATATATATATATATATATATATATATATATATATATATATATATACAAATGAGAAAAAGAGCAAAACTCACAGTTCGAAGCATTTACTTTTTAAAATTTTATAACCAGTTACCTGCCATCACCTGAGGAAGTACAATCATAGTATTGAAACATGAAAGCTTTTGTGCAGCGATTAAAAATTTTTTTTATTATAATCTCTTATAATATATATATATACATACATATATATATATATATATATATATATATATATATATATATATATATATATATATATAAACATTATAGTTAGTGGTTACCCGTGTTTGAGTAGACATACTTGGTTTTAAAGAGTGGAAATGTTTACCGTCTTAAAATGAAAATGGGCCAACATTTTCTTTTGTAGGATTTCTTGTTCTCTAGGCCGGTAGACTTTAATTTCCTTGTTTGTAAAAACACGAATATCTCCTCAAACCCGTGTGCCTATTAAATAGCAATAAGAAATAATGTCTGGTTGAAAGATCAAAAATTAAAATTACACACACACACACACACACATATATATATATATATATATATGTGTGTGTGTGTGTGTGTGTGTGTGTGTGTGTGTGTGTGTGTGTGTTTTTATGTGTATGTCCGTGTGTATGTCCATGTGTGTGTGTGCCGTTAGTCAATAAGTTACTTTATTGACTGCTATCGATGCAGTTCTGTATTGGGCACTAATAAGTTAAATTCTAGTAATATTACCTATTTTGATTATATATATATATATATATATATATATATATATATATATATATATATATATGTATATATATATATATATATATATATATATATATATATATATATATATATATATAATTAAAAAATGTCTTAAAAAGTAATTGTCGGATTTTTTTCCATTTCATAATGTATGACGTGATTTGCTTACATTTGGATACGCTTTGAGCAGATATGAATGTACGTAAGAAAATCATGGAAAATTGTAGTTTAAAAACAGTAAAATCGACCTTGCTAACCGAACGATCCTCTGTGTCCGAATCGGTTAAGGCACGTCAGGCTATATGACGGTTCCGTATAGGATACAGGTTCGATTCCTGTCGGAGGACGAATATTTTCTATGAACATTTCTTGAACATTCAGGCCGGTAAATGTTATTAATACAGTTTATTATAAACAGCGCATTTACTTACCTATCTGTATCTATAAAAAGAACGGACAAACATTAAAAAATGTCATATATATTATAAACGAGGGAGCGTTAAAAGTTTTTGTTCGATCCAATACCCTAAATTTGACCAAATATAAATATTTTTTAAAACTCTTTTTGCTTGGGCCGAGTATTTTCATTATCCCTTCGTATTCTCTTTCTCTCTCTCTCTCTCCCTCTCTCTCTCACTCACACACACACACATATGTATATATATATATATATATATATATATATATATATATATATATATATAATCAGAAACAATGTATATATATATATATTGTTTATACATATATTCATATCTGTAAATATTGTATATTTATGAAAAAAATATGTAGATGTATGTATGTGTGTAGATAATGATTGTATCAGAGATCAAAATCAATAATCGTTTGCTATTGAAATGAATGGTCTGGTTGCAGTCTTTTTGATAACATTTTCTATTTTTGCCTGACGTCTGAGTCACTGAACTGACTTGCTGCCAATATTCGTCTTGGCCCAGTTTGACTGGACGGATAAAGCCTCCTGTCTTTATAATGTCTTGTTAGAGCCGCTTGTTGTCATTGTAGTAGATCTTTACTCGCTATGATTACTTTGGATGATAATTGAGAATAAACAATTGAAACCTTTCCAAAAGTCGACATCGAAACTTATTAAAAACAGGTTAGGATTTTACGTTGCTCTTTGTTCATTTTTCTGGCATTTTTTTTCGCTTGTTTGTTGATTTAAAGAGTCAACCCAGTTCTATTCAGTTCCTTTTTTGTAATTTCGTATTATTTCACGCAAACTGAGCCGATCTCGCCATCTAAAATTCATTCATTATCTTTTCAATGTCTCGTTTTCATCAGATCTTGTAGACGCACAGTTCCTAACTTTGTTCTTTCTTTCTTTCTTTTTCTTTCTTTCTTTCTTTCTTTCTTTCTTTCTGTTTTATTTAAAGATAAAAACAAAACAAAAAGAATAAAACATATTTCTGTTCCTTTTTTTCTACCTCTTTTTTATCTTTCTTTCTTTCTTTCTTTCTTTTGTAACATTTTAATTCTTATAATTCTTTATTTCCTTCCTTTCTTCTCTCTTTCTTTTACTTTCTTTTACATTTAATATTTTCTCCCTTTCATTCACGTCTTCTTTGTCTTTTTCTTTCTTTCTTCCTTTTTCTCAGTCAGTTATTACTTTCTTTCTTTCTGATGATTTTCAACTTTATTTTTTGTTGTTGTTTTGTTTGTTTCTTTCCTTGTTTGTCTTCTATTCTACGTTTCTTTCTTTATTTCTATTTTGCGTTTATTTCATTCTTTCTTTTCTTCTATGTTACGTTTCTTTCTTTCTTTTATTTTACATTTCTTTCTTTCTTTCTTCTATGTTACGTTTCTTTCTTTCTTTCTTTCTTCTATCTTACGTTTCTTTCTTTCTTCTATTTTACGTTTCTTTCTTTCTTTCTTTCTTCTATGTTACGTTTCTTTCTTTCTTTCTTCTATTTTACGTTTCTTTCTTCTATGTTACATTTCTTTCTTTCTTTCTTCTATGTTACGTTTCTTTCTTTCTTCTATGTTACGTTTCTTTCTTTCTTTCTTTCGTCTATATTACGGTTCTTTCTTTCTTTCTTTCTTTCGTCTATGTTACGTTTCTTTCTTTCTTTCTTCTATGTTACGTTTCTTTCTTTCTTTCTTCTATGTTACGTTTCTTTCTTTCTTTCTTCTATGTTACGTTTCTTTCTTTTTTTCTTCTATTTTACGTTTCTTTCTTTCTTTCTTTCATTTTTTTCATTTTCTTGATTTTTATTTTCTAATTTCTATTCTTTTGATTTTACGTTTTGTTTTTGCTTTTTCCTTCCTTCCTTCCTTCCTTCCTTCCTTCCTTCCTTCCTTCCTTCCTTCCTTCCTTCCTTCCTTTACCCATTCTACCGCTCCCCACTCATTCTTTGCATTTTTTAAATGAATTCATTCATTAAATTGAAGTTCCTCTTTAGAATTCATTTTCTTCTTCCGTTTTTGTTTCAGCTTGACATTCAACACTTTCAGTTAGAATCACACAAATCGAGCCATCGATTCCCAGGTTCTGCAACAGCCACCCCCGTCAACCTTGTTAGCTTGGTCACTCCTCCCCACTTCTACTCCGTAAATTCAGTTCTCTTCTTTGTTTTTCTTTACTTCGCCAGTTCACTCGCATTTTTTCTCTCGACCTTTTCCCCTCTTCTTTCATCGAAAACTCAACTTCCAACGTTGATGACGTTTTAGTGACCTAGAAAGAGCCTCCATAAAACCATCGATAAAAAAAAATATTTTTGGGGAACAAACACTCTTTAAGAATAATAGGGGAGAAGGAAAAAGGAAGGGAGAGAGGGAGAGGGAGAGAGAGAGAGAGAGCTTAAGATGGGGAGAGAAGAGAAAGAAGAAAAGAAAAATATGCTGAATTATTAAGCATGCCTTGATAAAAAAACAAGAGAGGCAGAGACAGAAATGTCATAAGATAGATAACAGAGAGAGAGAGAGAGAGAGAGAGAGAGAGAGAGAGAGAGAAGTGTGCGAGAGACACAGAGAGAGAGATAAAGGAGAAAGCTAAGCGAGAGACATAGAGAGATAAGAGTAAAAGGGAGAGATAAGTGCAAGAGAGAGATAGAGAGCTAAGAAAAAGTAACAGAGAGAGATAAGAGTGTGAGAGAGAGCTAAGAGAGAGACAGAGAGAGATAATATAGTAATATAGGGAAACAGGGAGAGATACGAGTGAGAGAGACAGCGAGAGGTAGCGAGAGAGAAACAAAGAGATAAGAGAGACAAGAGTGCAAGAGACAGAGAAAATATGAGAGAGCTAAGCGAGCGACAGAGATAAATACGAGAGAAAGAGAGAAATACGAGCGAGAGAGAGCTGAGAGAGAGAAATCGAGAGAGATAAGAGTGAGAGAAAACTAAGAAAGAGAAACAGAGAGTGATAAGAATGAGAGCGCGAGAGATAAGAGTGTGAGAGAGAAACAGAGCTAAGAGTGTGCGAGAAAGCTGAGCGGCAGAAAGAGCTAAGATTGAGAAACAGAGAGAGATGAGTTAGAGAGGTATCGAGTGCTAAGAGAGAGAGAGAGAGAAACAAAGAGAGAGATAAGGGTGAGGGAGACAGAGAGAAAGATAACAGAGATAGATAAAAGAGAGAGAGCTAAGAGAGGTAGAGTGAGATAAGAGAGAGGCTGAAAGAGAGCTAAGAGCGACAGGGAGAGAAGAGAGAGAAAGAGAGATAAGAGTGTGAGTGAGATAAAATAGAGTGAGATAAGAGAGGGACAGAGAGGTAAAAGTGAGACAGAGAGAGAGATAAGAGTGAGAGATGGAGAAAAATAAGAGAGTGAGAGAGAGAGAGAGAAAAGAGAGTTAGCGACAGGGAGAGAGAGAGAGAGAGATCTAAATGAGCAGAAAAGAAAGATAAATTTAGAGAGAAATATATAGAGCGGAAAAAGAGAGTGCAAAGAGAGGAAGAATGACTGTTAGAAGAAAAAGTAAAAGAAAAAAGATAAAACGGAAAATAAAATAAAAATAGTGAATGAATAGGAAGAAAGAAAAAGAAAGAAAAAGGAATTAATTCTTAATAGAAAGAAAGAAAGAGAGAAAAAAAGAAAGAGGAAAGAAAGAGGAAATAAATAAATTTCGAAAAAAAACAGATTTATTGTTATATATAAAAATGTGGAAAGAGAGAAAATAAATAAAAATAAGGAAAGAGAGAAAATAAAGAAAAATAAGGAAAAAGAGAAAATAAAGAAAAATAAGGAAAGAGAGAAAATAACTAAAAATAAGGAATGTGAGAAAATAAAGAAAATAAGGAAAGGGAGCAAATAAAGAAAAATAAGGAATGTGAGAAAATAAATAAAAAAAGGAAAGGGAGCCATTAAAGAAAATAAGGAAAGAGAGAAAATAAACAAAAATAAGGAAAGGGAGCAAATAAAGAAAAATAAGGAAAGAGAGAAAATAAAGAAAAATAAGGAATGAGAGAAAATAAACAAAAACAAGGAAAGGGAGCAATTAAAGAAAAATAAGGAAAGAGAGAAAATAAATAAAAATAAGGAAAGGGTGCAAATAAAGAAAAATAAGGAAAGAGAGAAAATAAATAAAAAATAAGGAATGAGAGAAAATAAAGAAGAATAAGGAAAGAGAGAAAATAACTAAAAATAAGGAAAGAAAGAAAATAAATAAAAATGAGTAGAAAGAGAAAATAAATTAAAATAAGGAAAGGGAGCAAATAAAGAAAAATGAGGAAAGGGAGCAAATAAAGCAAAATAAGGAAAAAGAGAAAATAAATAAAATTAAGGAAAGGGAGCAAATAAAGAAAAATAAGGAAATAGAGAAATTAAATAAAAATAAGGAAAGAGAGAAAAAAAATGATAAAAAAGAGAAAATAAATAAAAATAAGGAATAAAAGAAAATAAAGAAAAATAAGGAAAGAGAGAAAATAAATAAAAATGAGGAGAAAGAGAAAATAAATTTAAATAAGGAAAGGGAGCAAATAAAGAAAAATAAGGAAAAAGAGAAAATAAATAAAAATAAGAAAAAGAGAAAATAAATAAAAATATGGAAAGGGAGCAAATAAAGCAAAATAAGGAAAAAGAGAAAATAAATAAAATTAAGGAAAGGGAGCAAATAAAGTAAAATAAGGAAAAAGAGAAAATAAATAAAATTAAGGAAAGGGAGCAAATAAAGTAAAATAAGGAAATAGAAAAAATAAATAAAAATAAGGAAAGGTAGCAAATAAAGAAAAATAAAGAAAAAGAGAAAATAAATAAAAATAAGGAAAGAGAGAAAATAAAGAAAAATAAGAAAAGGGAGCAAATAAAGAAAAATAAGGAAAAAGAGAAAATAAATAAAAATAAGGAAAGGTAGCAAATAAAGAAAAATAAGGAAAAAGAGAATATAAATAAAAATAAGGAAAGGGAGCAAATAAATAAAAAAAAAGTTAAGAGAGAAAAGAAACAAAAATAAAGAATGAGAGAAAATAAACAAAAATAAGGAAAAGGAGCAAATAAAGTAAAATAAGGAAATAGAAAAAATAAATAAAAATAAGGAAAGGTAGCAAATAAAGAAAAATAAAGAAAAAGAGAAAATAAATAAAAATAAGGAATGAGAGAAAATAAATAAAAATAAGGAAAGAGAGAAAATAAATAAAAATAAGGAAAGGGAGCAAATAAAGAAAAATAAGGAAAGGCAGCAAACAAAGAAAAATAAGGAAAAAGAGAAAATAAATAAAAATAAGGAAAGGTAGCAAATAAAGAAAAATAAGGAAAAAAGAGAATATAAATAAAAATAAGGAAGGAGAGAAAATAAAGAAAAATAAGGAAAGGGAGCAAATAAATAAAAAAAAAGTTAAGAGAGAAAAGAAACAAAAATAAAGAATGAGAGAAAATAAACAAAAATAAGGAAAAGGAGCAAATAAATAAAAATAAGGAAAGAGAGAAAATAAAGAACAATTAGTAAAAAGAGTAAATGAAGAAAAATAAGGATGAAGAGAAAATAAAGAAAAATAAGGAAAGAGAGAAAATAACTAAAAATAAGGAATGTGAGAAAATAAAGAAAATAAGGAAAGGGAGCAAATAAAGAAAAATAAGGAATGTGAGAAAATAAATAAAAAAAGGAAAGGGAGCCATTAAAGAAAATAAGGAAAGAGAGAAAATAAACAAAAATAAGGAAAGGGAGCAAATAAAGAAAAATAAGGAAAGAGAGAAAATAAAGAAAAATAAGGAATGAGAGAAAATAAACAAAAACAAGGAAAGGGAGCAATTAAAGAAAAATAAGGAAAGAGAGAAAATAAATAAAAATAAGGAAAGGGTGCAAATAAAGAAAAATAAGGAAAGAGAGAAAATAAATAAAAAATAAGGAATGAGAGAAAATAAAGAAGAATAAGGAAAGAGAGAAAATAACTAAAAATAAGGAAAGAAAGAAAATAAATAAAAATGAGTAGAAAGAGAAAATAAATTAAAATAAGGAAAGGGAGCAAATAAAGAAAAATGAGGAAAGGGAGCAAATAAAGCAAAATAAGGAAAAAGAGAAAATAAATAAAATTAAGGAAAGGGAGCAAATAAAGAAAAATAAGGAAATAGAGAAATTAAATAAAAATAAGGAAAGAGAGAAAAAAAATGATAAAAAAGAGAAAATAAATAAAAATAAGGAATAAAAGAAAATAAAGAAAAATAAGGAAAGAGAGAAAATAAATAAAAATGAGGAGAAAGAGAAAATAAATTTAAATAAGGAAAGGGAGCAAATAAAGAAAAATAAGGAAAAAGAGAAAATAAATAAAAATAAGAAAAAGAGAAAATAAATAAAAATAAGGAAAGGGAGCAAATAAAGCAAAATAAGGAAAAAGAGAAAATAAATAAAATTAAGGAAAGGGAGCAAATAAAGTAAAATAAGGAAAAAGAGAAAATAAATAAAATTAAGGAAAGGGAGCAAATAAAGTAAAATAAGGAAATAGAAAAAATAAATAAAAATAAGGAAAGGTAGCAAATAAAGAAAAATAAAGAAAAAGAGAAAATAAATAAAAATAAGGAAAGAGAGAAAATAAAGAAAAATAAGAAAAGGGAGCAAATAAAGAAAAATAAGGAAAAAGAGAAAATAAATAAAAATAAGGAAAGGTAGCAAATAAAGAAAAATAAGGAAAAAGAGAATATAAATAAAAATAAGGAAAGGGAGCAAATAAATAAAAAAAAAGTTAAGAGAGAAAAGAAACAAAAATAAAGAATGAGAGAAAATAAACAAAAATAAGGAAAAGGAGCAAATAAAGTAAAATAAGGAAATAGAAAAAATAAATAAAAATAAGGAAAGGTAGCAAATAAAGAAAAATAAAGAAAAAGAGAAAATAAATAAAAATAAGGAATGAGAGAAAATAAATAAAAATAAGGAAAGAGAGAAAATAAATAAAAATAAGGAATGAGAGAAAATAAATAAAAATAAGGAAAGAGAGAAAATAAATAAAAATAAGGAAAGGGAGCAAATAAAGAAAAATAAGGAAAGGCAGCAAACAAAGAAAAATAAGGAAAAAGAGAAAATAAATAAAAATAAGGAAAGGTAGCAAATAAAGAAAAATAAGGAAAAAAGAGAATATAAATAAAAATAAGGAAGGAGAGAAAATAAAGAAAAATAAGGAAAGGGAGCAAATAAATAAAAAAAAAGTTAAGAGAGAAAAGAAACAAAAATAAAGAATGAGAGAAAATAAACAAAAATAAGGAAAAGGAGCAAATAAATAAAAATAAGGAAAGAGAGAAAATAAAGAAAAATTAGGAAAAAGAGTAAATGAAGAAAAATAAGGATGAAGAGAAAATAAATAAAAATAAGGGAAGACAGAAAAAAAATGAGGATAAAGAGAAAATAAAGAAAAATAACGAAAGAGAGAATATAGATAAAAATGAGGAGAAAGAGAAAATAAATTAAAATAAGGAAAGGGAGCAAATAAAGAAAAATAAGGAAAGAGAGAAAATAAAGAACAATAAGGAAACAGAGAAAATAAATAAAAATAAGAAAGGGAGCAAATAAAGTAAAATAAGGAAATAGAGAAAATAAATAAAAAATAAGGAAATAGAGAAAATAAATAAAAATAAGGAAAAAGAGAAAATAAATAAAAATAAGGAAAGGGAGCAAATAAATAAAAATAAGGAAAGAGAGAAAATAAATAAAAATAATGAAAAAGAGAGAATAAATAAAAATAAGGAAAGGGAGCAAATAAAGACAAATAAGGAAAGGGAGCGAATAAAGCAAAATAAGGAAAAAGAGAAAAGAAATAAAATTAAGGAAGGTAACAAATAAAGAAAAATAAGGAATGTGAGAAAATAAATAAAAATAAGGAAAGGTAGCAAATAAAGAAAACTAAAGAAAAAGAGAAAATAAATAAAAATAAGGAAAGAGAGAAAATAAAGAAAAATAAGGAATTTGAGAAAATAAATAAAAATAAGTAAAGGGAGCAAATAAATAAAAATAAGGAATGAGAGAAAATAAATAAAAATAAGGAATGAGAGAAAATAAATAAAAATAAGGAAAGAGAGAAAATAAATAAAAATAAGGAATGAGAGAAAATAAATAAAAAATAAGGAAATAGAGAAAATAAATAAAAATAAGGAAAGAGAGAAAATAAATAAAAATAAGGAAAGGGAGCAAATAAAGAAAAATAAGGGAAGGGAGCAAATAAAGAAAAATAAGGAAAAAGAGAAAATAAATAAAAATAAGGAAAGAGAGAAAATAAATAAAAATAAGGAAAGAGAGAAAATAAATTAAAATAAGGAATGAGAGAAAATAAATAAAAATAAGGAAATAGAGAAAATAAATAAAAAATAAGGAAATAGAGAAAATAAATAAAAATAAGGAAAGAGAGAAAATAAATAAAAATAAGGAAAGAGAGAAAATAAATAAAAATAAGGAAAGAGAGAAAATAAATAAAAATAAGGAAAGGGAGCAAATAAAGAAAAATAAGGGAAGGGAGCAAATAAAGAAAAATAAGGAAAAAGAGAAAATAAATAAAAATAAGGAAATGGAGCAAATAAATAAAAATAAGGAAAGAGAGAAAATAAATTAAAATAAGGAATGTGAGAAAATAAAGAAAAATAAAGAAAGAGAGAAAATAAATAAAAATAAGGAAAGAGAGAAAATAAATAAAAATAAGGAATGTGAGAAAATAAATAAAAATAAGGAAAGAGAGAAAATAAAGAAAATAAGGAAATGGTGCAAATAAATTAAAATAATAAAAGAGAGAAAATAAAGAAAAATAAGGAATGTGAGAAAATAAAGAAAAATAAGAAAAGAGAGAAAATAAATAAAAATAAGGAAAGGGAGCAAACAAATTAAAACAAGGAAAAAGAGAAAATAAAGAAAAATAAGGAAAAAGAAAAAATAAATAAAAATAAGGAAAGGGAGCAAATATAGAAAAATAAGGAAAAACAGAAAATAAATAAAACTAATGAAAGAGAGAAAAGAAAGAAAAATAATGAAAGGGAGCAAATAAAGAGATAAAAGGAAAGAGAGAAAATAAAAAAAATAAGGGAAGAAAGAAAATAAAGAAAAATAAGGAAAGTGAGAAAATAAAGAAAAATACGAAAAATAAGAAGAGAGGAAAAGTGATAATAGCCAAAAAGTTAATAAACAAAGAAAAATAAAGAATAGGGGAATAAAATAAAAAAATTAAAAAAAATAAACAGTAAAAGAAGAAAGAATGCAGGAAAAGAAGAGGAAGAAATTAAGGAAGACAAAACAGAGGAAACACAGTATAGAAGAGAAAAAGAAAGAAAAATACATTCAGAGAATTAAAAAATAAATAAAAAGAATGATGGAAAGCAATAAAAGATTAAACACAAAATCGAAGGAAGAAAAAAGAAAGATAGAATGGAATTATTATTGTTAGAGAAGAAAAAATAAAATAAAGAAATGATAAGAATTTTAGAAGAAAATAGAGAAAAAAAAAGAAAGAGTTATTTTTACAAAATGAAATAAATTCAAAGAAAGCTAGAAAGTGGAAAAATGGGAATTAAAGAAAGAAAGAAAGAAAAAAGTAATAAACATGTTTATTGTTAAAAAATAAGAAAGAAAGCAAAAGAAAAAGGGTAAAATAGCGAATGGAAAGAAAGAAAAAGAAAGAAAGAACGAAAAAGGAATAATTGTTATAGTAAAAAAGAAATGGTGGAAAAAGAGGCAAAAGAGAAGGTAAAGAAAGAAAGAAAGAAATTATTCATAGAAAAATATAAAAGAAAGATAGAAAGCAAAAGGGATAAAACAGGAAATGGAGGAAATAGAAAATTGGAAGAAAGAAAGAGAATATGAATGAATGAATAATTTTTAGGGAAAAAGAAATACAAAGCGAAATGTAAAATAATGAAAAGTAAAAAGAAGAGAAAAGAACACATGAAGGAAGGCATTGTTGTTAGAAGAAAAGGAAGTAGAAAGACGGGAAATAGAAAGGAAAAACCAAAAAGAAAATAGAAAAAAAATAAGAAGGAAAGAATGAAAGGATCATTATTAGAGTAAAATAAAGACGAGAAAAGAAAGAAAGAAAAATTGAAACAGTGAATGGAAAGGAGGAAAGAGAAAGAGAATGGATGAATGCTGAAGAGAAAGAAAACAAAATCAAAAAGAAAAGGAAGAGAAAACGGAAACAAAATGGCGTTTCAATAAACATCGCTTTAGCTTCAACAGCAAAGAAGAGAGGATTTTTTTCCCTATTTTTTTGTTGTTGTAATGCCCGTTGTCGGTGAGACTTTGTAAATCACAGATACAATAATACTAGCGCTTCGAACAATATATTATTTATTTGTGTAATGATACAAAATGTAGCACAAGGCCAAAATGCGGAGTGGGGAAAATGGCGGTCTTGTTCGGTCTTAACGTTAAACTTAGAAAGTCACAAAACACTGACCCAAACATCCAACAATATTCCTTTCACCAAAACAACGCATTCTTACTTAACCATTCTTACATCATCCACCATAATGCCTCAAAAACTCCAAGAAGTGCTAACTAGTCCAAATATGTAGAATTCATTGTCTGTCGGGGTGAGGAGTGGAATAAAACAACAAATTTAAAAATCTAACCCCAATGAATATTTACAAAAATGTACAAACTACTTACAAAGAACTAAACAAAATAATGTCAGTAATACCGCCCCCAATCCCTAAATGTGGCAGAAACATCAGTTAACTAGAGGAAATCAATGCGGGACTTTAATAATATAAAACGTTTATTCATCGCAAGCACTTACTCAAAAACACACTCATTTAGACACAACAACAAATACGAAAATCACACCCGAAACGAAACGCGCCCCGCATCCACCAGAGAACTGACATCATTGACCGCCTAACGAGGGACGGGATGGGGAATTTAACCAAAGAAAAATTAAGGACAGAAATAAAAGTGGCCAATGAGCAAACATCCTCTAACTAAGTTAACCTAAAAAGAGTAACTAAGGACAAAACGGAAACCTAAAGTAACCTACCCCTGGGCGGGGTTAGCCTATGTTCAACACAGGGAGAACAATATCCTAACCAGCATCCAAGTGTTACTCTAAATCAGTCCCTTTCACTCGACACAAGCGCGCAACATTCACCCACCTTTTGCCAAATTCTGATGAAGAGAGCCGCCGCTTTTCCGTCCTAATCTTGACTTAAACTGATGCTTAAATGAAAAAAAACAGTTGTGAAGAAGTGAAATTCTCCCCTCCATAGAATCGCTTTTGACCTGTTGTGCAAATCACGAATCTCATGACCCCTAGCAAGCAGAAGAACGCGTAATGCCCAGCCTTCGTCGACGGTGGCGCCACATTGTTACAAACAGAACTGGTCTCAAGGACAAAGAACATTGCGCACAGCATGAGAACCATGAGGCCTTCAAAAAACTTGCACAACAGCTACGACCCTGCAATAAAAGAATGTGTGACTCAGGGTCTCGATCTCTACATTACAATGAACGCAGTTTGGAGATTTCTTCAACCCCTTCGAACGAAGTCTTTTGGTGACCCAGAGTGCCCGGACGATTCACCAGCCAGGCGACTGATACCTCATCGTTATTGAGGCATTTCAACCCGGGCTCCCATGGCCATATTGAGCAAGACTCCTGCTTAGTAAGACCGAGCTCGTCAATCAGTTCATCACGAAGACAACACCTGGACGTTGGAGAGGCCATCCGACACCCGTAAATGTCGTATTGCTCTGAAGCAATACGGCATTTACGGTAGAAGGAGCACTCGCCTCGGGGTAAACGGCCGACTTCCTCCTCGCGCGTGTGCACGCTTCTGACGGATGGAAAGTTCTTACGGGTTTCTTCCTCCCAGAAGGCACCCTCCTCATCTGAATCGCGACTCATCCGATCTTGGAACATGATACGAAGCATATATTGACGAATCTCAATGTTAAGCATACCCAGACTGCCTTCAAAGGGTGGAGGCAACAGATCTTCCTAGAAACCATAGAGGCCTTGCGTCTCCACAAGAAGGAGAACAAGAGCCTTACTAATGAGAGTTTGTGTGGTAGACGGAAGTGGAAGTAAGAGAGTCAGGTAGATGTGTGAGACACATACTTCCGCCCTTCCCTTTAAGGAAAGCCTCCTCCGACACCACAGACGAACCGCAATCTTGGCCTTCCCTTGCACCTCCGACCAATTCATTTCCAACTGGATATCGGGACCGATCCAGACGCCGAGTATCTTGATTATCCCGTCTGTCCAGAGGAAAGGTCCAGGAAGAGAAACTCCCTTCCACGCGCCAAACCGCAAGCCAACATACTTATCGCAGTTGATCTTGGTTATTGTCACCGTCTCGTACCCATTGATTTCTTTCCTGACTTCGCCAGTCTCAGCTCTGCTCGAGGCAAGAACCGAAACGTCAGAAGCATAAGAAGAATACCTGGTGGAGGTGGTAGGGACATTCATCGTGTGACCAGATTCGCCTTTAATTTACGAAGGAAGGGTTTCAACACAAGAACGTAAAGCAAAGGCGAAAGCGGGCAACCTTGATGAATGGAGTGAGACAATACGAAAGTCTCGGATCGTACCCCATTCACTTCCACCAGTGCTCCGGGAGTCGCATACGGAAGTCGGATCCAGGTGCGAAGTTACGGCCCGAAACCGGCCACCAAAAGGACAGCCTGCAGAAATCGATGGTCAACCCTATCGAAGGCTTTGGACTGATCTAAATTAATCAGTGCAGATTGACAGTCGACTTGCGCGATGATCAAGCGTACCATATAAAGGTTGTCCTCAATAATCCTACCCTTCACAGCACAAACGGTTCGCTAAGACCTTAGCCAAAATCTTTAACTCTAACTTTGGTAACTTTAAAGGGCGAAAGTTATCAAACCCATTCCCACAGTTCTTGTTCTTGCGTAGCAACTTGATCACACCCCTGGTGAAGCCTTGAGGTATAGAAACCTGCTTCAACCAGTCGCCGAAAATCAGTGGCAGCAAAGGAACAAAAATGGGCGACTGCCTCAAATACACTTCATAAGGAAGACCATCTAATACCGGAGATTTGTCCAGACCAACCTGCTTCAGCGCATCCCAGATTTCCGACTTTGTGATGGGACCCTCACACCTACCCGCTATAGCTGCCTCAATGCAGGGAAAGTTGACTGAATATGCTTCGAACTGAGCATGCCTGCAGAAGTGAAAAGTTCCTGAAAGTAATCGCGAAAAGCCTCTCATATGCACGCCCTTGTAGTCACGGTCTGATTATCCGACAATGTGACGCACGCGATATGTCGTTGAGATGCATTCCGAGCTTCCTCTGCACGCATTCTTTTAAACCTCGTCCTAATTACCAGAGCTTGAACCTTCTTGATAAGCAACTAGGCCAACTCCGCCCTAGCTAAAGCTACGTCCCCATTATCACAGGATTTGATTGCCCGATCAACTTTTTGCTCACAAGTGGTTTGCGCTGCTAATCTATCTAGATTGAGCCGACGACGATAATCAGCAGCAAACATTCTAATATTGGATTTTAAATTGTCTCACCAGGCATTCCCAACCAATCAGTTCCCCCCCCGTATCATTAGTAGCAGCTTGTCCTAGCAAATAATGATGAGTTCAATTTCCAGTAGCCAGCCATCTTAACCTTAGGCTTATCTAAGTTTACACGGACCCGGACCCGGACCCGGACGAGCCTATGACCCGAATAAACTATGTAATGAAACTTGGACACCCTAAGTGCCCTACATCGACTCTCCTGATTTAGTCTTGGTCGGGGTAGCTTGAACGCACCTCTGCAGCCGAGCTGCCCCTATTAGTCCAAATCCATACTACCTCCCGAGGGTGTTCATTCTGGTACTTATTAACAAAATGAAACTTATCGATAAAGTTCGAAATTGTTTCACGTCCCGGTTCACCCGAATTTGGCCCTATACGATCTATAGAGTGGCTCGGAAACTCTCCTGGTTTAAATCCAATCCAGAATCTGTGGTCAATCTGCAAGGAACGACTCGTAGAATGGATATACAAAGTACTAACATGTGCACTGGGTCATGTTTTACTGGAAAAATACGAAAAAGTAAATAACAACGGAATTATTTGTTTTGTTTCAATTAATTTGCACAATCGCGTATATATGACCATCAACTTAGCTTCTTTCTACAAACTCCTAGATTTTAGAACCTAATCCCAAGAGGATGCATACCCGACTAATACGATCTTAATCTGGGTTCTAGGGTTCATCGTTATCTTCTCCACATACCCCATAAACTGCGCCTTTTGACTCTCACTCTGTAACACTCTACATGGAGTGGATTGTGGGCCTTGTACAGGCTGAACATTACTGTAAAATATATATTATGCAGGGATAGTGTCTACGCAAAAATCGTTAGAATCAAAGAAAAGGGTGCCCAGCAGCTATGTAATACGAATCCTCCTCTATGACAGTGAAAGTTGAACAATATCCCCGTAGATAGCAATTCTCCAAGTGTAGCTTAGATGTGGCACAAGGTCGAAAGTATAAGGCACCAAGTGAGGATCGAACTCACTACTCAGTCGTGATTGTTCTAGCGAGACAAACTTGCTAACCATTAAACCGCCTCGAGGTGCCCAGATATCCCTGAAGACAGAGAAACCTTGAAACAACAGAGGCAACATGCTACAGAAAGATACTGAACTTACACTCGACCGGGCATGTGAGCTGCGGCGAAGTTTTAAGGAAAATGGATACAAACTAGTTTACAAGTTCCGAATTCTTGTAGAACGTTCCTATTTCTTTTTCTTGAATTCCTGATTTGTAGTAGGGTCGCTATCAGAAGTTACAGTTACCTTGGTCTTTGCTATACTTTTGTCTAGATTAAACAAAAAAAGTGTTGAATGTGGATTTAATTTTCAGGTATGGTCTTCAGTAAATAGAGTAAACATTATCATTTATTTCGCAAGTAATTCTTAAGGATCATACCCACATATGTAATAAAAGGCCAATGAGATTAGTGTTATGGTGACCTATCTACATTAAAATGGACTCTTCCTCCTTCATAAATACTAACCTGCAAGACTTCCTAAGGGAGGCAGTCGGGACGCAGTGTAACCTGACAGTTCGGACGGACACTTCTATCTGCTGACTAATAACACTCTTATTTGTTTAACCTCCTTCTTCTTTCCGTGTCTTTCTTTCTGGCCCCTAACAGGCCACAACAACTATTTACATTGATCGGACTGTTGTCCTAATCTTTGTTGCCATATCCACAGCGTTTCGGCCGTTGTACGCTTCGGCATTCTTCAGGATCTGTTTATATTTCTGAGATGAGGAATTGTAACTATTTACATTATTTACATTGGTCGAGCTGTTGCCTTCAACTTTGTTGCCATATTCATGACGTTTCAGTCGTCGTACACTTAGGCTTTCTTCAGGATCGGTCTATATTTCTGAGATGAGGTATCGTAACTATTTCCATTATTGTTATGGTGACATATCTACATTAGAACGAACTCTCCCTCCTTCATAAATATTAACATGCGAGACTTTCTAGGGAGGTAGTCGGGACGCAGTCTCTGACTGTGTGTGATTTCTGTCGAACTCCTCTGCTTTGGCAGAGAAGAACCCGGACGAAGCTTTGCCGAAGGGCAGAGTTTCGTTCGGGGAGATAGACAGACCCAGAACCTGTTTATACGGGTTCTAAGGGAATATTTTGGGGCGAGCCCACGGGCTCGGAGAACCTACGGTAGACTCGGCCTTGTGCCACATACATCCCGCGTGGTGGAGGGACTGTTAAATATCGGCAATTGGGACGCAGTGTAACCTGACAGTTCGGACAGACACTACTATCTGCTGACTAATAACACTCTTATTTTGTATATATGTTCTGTTATTTCAATACACATGTTCAAACTACCTTCTTCTTTCCGTGTCTTTCTTTTTGGCCCCTAACAGGCCACAACAACTAGTTAAGCCTCAAAGGAACGGTTAACATTTCCTGAATATAATGAGTAAATGCCGTATTTTCCGGCTGACAAGACGCACTTCTTTTCCTAAAAATATCCTGAAAAATACGTGTGCGCCTTCCAAGGCAAATGTAAGGCAACGCTCAAGCTCAGGTAAGCTTGGACAGTCACCTAATTGACTTGATTGATAGGGAACGTCGTTTGTATGTTGAGATATTTTACACTATAATGTTAGCTATCTAATTCATCCTTTTATATAATGTCACCTAAGTAATTAGCTGTTACAAGTATTTCTAAGACTCTAAACATTCCTGGAGCCGAGCCACAAGCTTAAACATGCCCTGTTTACTAGCAGCGGCGGGAGCATTTCCGCTCTTGACTAGTATGTCGTTGCCATACAAAAAAATCAGATGAATGATTAATGTAAACAATACATGGTGTAAGTATGTGAGGGACGCATGGTGAATGTTTTCTTTTGGATGAGAATGACTTTTTTTTCTTATTAATTTCTTTCCAATATTAGGGTATGTCTTTGTGATTGGTTGGTTCAACATCTGATAAAATCATTTACCAATGACTCTAATATTGATAAAATATTTATCGTTTAACGATGACAATTTTAATTATCGATCAGCCACTCCATACTGGCCTCAGAATTGTGTTGGGCTCTGTGAATTTCCAATTATAAATTCGAATGTATGTATTTATTTTTGGATACTTTTATTCAATAAGTTATTAGCGTCAGGTGACTTTCGGGAACGGCCCGGAAGAGCATTGCTTTGTTTAGTGGTCGATTTGCTGAATCTTTAATTTGCAGGTTAAAGGTTAAACCATTTGGCACCACGATAAAGGTACAGCAGTGTAAAAGATACGAGTGCGTACGTTATAAACACTAAGAATGGCATTGGGCCTAAAGGATGAAGTAATCAAAAGTGAAGAATTATTTCTAGATTTATAATATATATATATATATATATATATATATATATATATATATATATATATATATATATATATATATATTACAAAGAGTTAATGATACCTTGAATCAATTAGCAATATTAATGCAATTATTGGCGAAATCCCTTCGCTAGTAGACATAATTATAAGCATTATACTACTAATAATCCACTGAATGATGAGATCCTTATGTATAAAATGGATATGGCGTATTTTTAATTCAGTTAGTACTTTCAAATGCTACACGCATTCATCTTCAGGCTTGAATTGCATTATATATATATATATATATATATATATATATATATATATATATATATATATATATATATATATATATATATTACAAAGAGTTAATGATACCTTGAATCAATTAGCAATATTAATGCAATTATTGGCGAAATCCCTTCGCTAGTAGACATAATTATAAGCATTATACTACTAATAATCCACTGAATGATGAGATCCTTATGTATAAAATGGATATGGTGTATTTTTAATTCAGCTAGTACTTTCAAATGCTACACGCATTCATCTTCAGGCTTGAATTGCATTATATATATATATATATATATATATATATATATATATATATATATATATATTACAAAGAGTTAATGATACCTTGAATCAATTAGCAATATTAATGCAATTATTGGCGAAATCCCTTCGCTAGTAGACATAATTATAAGCATTATACTACTAATAATCCACTGAATGATGAGATCCTTATGTATAAAATGGATATGGCGTATTTTTTATTCAGTTAGTACTTTCAAATGCTACACGCATTCATCTTCAGGCTTGAATTGCATTATATATATATATATATATATATATATATATATATATATATATATATTACAAAGAGTTAATGATACCTTGAATCAATTAGCAATATTAATGCAATTATTGGCGAAATCCCTTCGTTAGTAGACATAATTATAAGCATTATACTACTAATAATCCACTGAATGATGAGATCCTTATGTATAAAATGGATATGGTGTATTTTTAATTCAGCTAGTACTTTCAAATGCTACACGCATTCATCTTCAGGCTTGAATTGCATTATATATATATATATATATATATATATATATATATATATATATATATATATATATATATATATATATATTACAAAGAGTTAATGATACCTTGAATCAATTAGCAATATTAATGCAATTATTGGCGAAATCCCTTCGCTAGTAGACATAATTATAAGCATTATACTACTAATAATCCACTGAATGATGAGATCCTTATGTATAAAATGGATATGGCGTATTTTTTATTCAGTTAGTACTTTCAAATGCTACACGCATTCATCTTCAGGCTTGAATTGCATTATATATATATATATATATATATATATATATATATTACAAAGAGTTAATGATACCTTGAATCAATTAGCAATATTAATGCAATTATTGGCGAAATCCCTTCGCTAGTAGACATAATTATAAGCATTATACTACTAATAATCCACTGAATGATGAGATCCTTATGTATAAAATGGATATGGCGTATTTTTAATTCAGTTAGTACTTTCAAATGCTACACGCATTCATCTTCAGGCTTGAATTGCATTATATATATATATATATATATATATATATATATATATATATTACAAAGAGTTAATGATACCTTGAATCAATTAGCAATATTAATGCAATTATTGGCGAAATCCCTTCGCTAGTAGACATAATTATAAGCATTATACTAATAATAATCCACTGAATGATGAGATCCTTATGTATAAAATGGATATGGCGTATTTTTAATTCAGTTAGTACTTTCAAATGCTACACGCATTCATCTTCAGGCTTGAATTGCATTATATATATATATATATATATATATATATATATATATATATATATATATATGAAGAAATATAGTCTAAAAGTGTGCTATATTTATGGGATAAAGTGCTCAATATCAGTGATAGAGCGTGTGTCAATATAAAAGTGAACATAGAAGTCAACACTTAGAGGCGACAGTCTGTTTCATGCTAGATGCAATCGTCAGGTTAGTATTTATGACGGAGGAAGAGTTCATTCTAATGTAGATATGTCACCATAACAATAATGTAAATAGTTACGATACCTCATCTCAGAAATATAGACCGATCCTGAAGAAAGCCTAAGTGCACAACGACTGGAACGTCATGAATATGGCAACAAAGTTGAAGACAACAGCTCGACCAGGTGGCCTGATGATTGCATCTAGCATGAAACAGACTGTCGCCTCTTAGTGTTGACTTCTATGTTCACTTTTATATATATATATATATATATATATATATATATATATATATATATATATATATATATATATATCAAGTATGTGGTGCAGTTCAATTTACATTACATGAATCATTCACACAAAAAACAGATATTGATGTTATATCATTTATATCATTAACTTTAATATCTGTTTTTGTATGAATGATTCATGTAATATATATATATATATATATCTATATATATATCTATATATATATATATATGTGTGTATGTGTGTGTGTGTGCGTGTGTGTGTGTGTGTGTAATATAGGATATAGAACCCCGATAATGTTTAAAATAAATATAGCAAATGGAAAACTGTTTCAATAAAACCAGTTTTGATTACGCGTTTCGCCTTTCTAGGTTTCATCAGTTCCCAAAAATGAAAAAAAGAAATATGTGTGTGTGTCTTTGTGTGTTTGCTTAATCACTCGTTCTTTTTCCCGCTAGAGTTTCTCCTGATGAAAGAAATGAAAAGGAGTGATTTTTGAAAAACTCCTTCGTATTTATTCCGTATTTTTTATTTATAATTCTTACTTCACATTGAAAGTTATTTATATTTTTTATGAAGCCGAGGCGAAACTCGTAATTAAATCTAGTTTCACTGAAATGGATATCCTATTTCTTTGTTTTATTTGTAAACAGTGACTATGAAGGCTAATATAGCGTGACTTCGGCAAAAGCGAATTGAGTTCTGTCGGTTACAGTGTATTTATCTAAAAATAAATACACTAAAATTCACCTTCATCCTTGCGCCGATGGTTTACTGGTAGAATTCCCGAGTGACGCCAATTCAGTCGGGTTTCGATCCTAGCTAAAGGCAACCGGACGTCTAGCCACACTGAAACACGAAACAGTCTGTTTGTGGATGACAATAATATAGGCTCCTGAAAAATTAATTTCGGTTGAGCTCTCTGGGGAAGGAAGTGTGGGTTTGTAAACAGGGACTATGAAGGCGTGACTCTTCGACAAAAGCGAATTGAGTCCTGTCGGTCATTGTGTATCTAACTAAAAATAAATACGCAAAAATTCACCTTCATCCCGACGGCTTAGTGGTAGAACTGACGCCAATTCAGTCGGGTTTCGATCCTAGCTAAAGGCAACCGGACGTCTAGCTACACTGAAGAGCTGTGATACAGCGAAACAGTCTGTCAGTGGATGACGATAATATATATATATATATATATATATATATATATATATATATATATATATATATATATATATATATATATATATATAGCATACTGAGAGGCCACGTATACTTTCTTGATATGTATATAATATCTGGATTTGTTTCATTTATTTTATCCAGATATTATATATATATATATATATATATATATATATATATATATATATATATATATATATATAACCTAGTGAGCCAGAACCTACCTACTACCGTTTCACCTAAAGTATCTCCAGATCTCCACTGATGATCCGTTAGGCGAAACTGTGGTAGGTAGGTTCTGGCTCACTAGGCTTTTTGAGATTTTGCTCTGCTTAGTGTATTGAGCACTTTTACGTTTTTACTTAATTTACTGTGTCGGTGTTTTTTTTTCTTTTGATTAGGAATTGCGAAGCTGATTGATTATTTTCGACTAGCACGGATCTCCTTAATCTTTTTTTTTTTTTTACTGAATTTTTTTCCCTGATATCAGTTTGTTCAAAGATAATTCTATTTACAAATTGTATTATCAGGGTTTTTTCACACCGACAGAGTATAGGTATTAAAATAATACATAATGAATAATATATATATATATATATATATATATATATATATATATATATATATATATATATATATATATAATATTTTTTTTTATATATATGCATTATTTATATATATATATATATATATATATATATATATATATATATATATATATTATGCATTATTTTAATATATATATATATATGTGTGTGTGTTTGTGTGTGTGTATTATGCATTATGTATTATTTTAATATATATCTATATTATATTGAATAAAATTTACAAGGATTTTTCAAACAAGTTAATGGAATGTAAGTTATCATCCATTGACTGGTTTGAAAAATCCCTGCAAATTTAATTTCAATTTACAAGGTGAAATTTGATTAAAACTTTGAGCTCGCTGTGTGAATCAGTTTTGATATTTTATATTTTATATTGTATGATTAGGATTCACTTGGATTATATACCAGCGGATTATTACATATATATATATATATATATATATATATATATATATATATATATATATATATATATATATGTAAAAATGAACATAGAAGTCAACACTTAGAGGTGGCCTGACGATTGCATCTAGCATGAAACAGACTGTCGCCTCAAAGTGTTGACTTCTATGTTCACTTTTATATTTACACACGCTCTATCTCTGATATTGAGCACTTTATCCCATAAATATAACACACTTTTAGACTATATTACTTCATATATATATATATATATATATATATATATATATATATATATATATATATATATATATATATATATATGTATAGGTAATAATACATAATATATGTATATATATATATATATATATATATATATATATGTTTTACAAGTCAACATTTTCCCAATAAAACGGATATTAATCAACCAATGTTGATCAAATTCTCAGGTCCTCTTAATATGACGAATACATAACGTTATTTTCAGCTTTTATCTACATATAAAATACTCTGGCTTCCGTTAGTCTCTCCGCCCTCACACCCTCTAAGCCCTACATTGACCGATCGAAATCAAGTTTTGGGGAGAAGTGCAAACAGTTCACGGGGTACAAAGTACAGTTGGTTTTACAAGAATGCGTAACTTAGTATAATAAATGTTCATGAATTTTTTTGGTAAACGTAAACATTTTATTATTTAACATATAAAATACTACCACCAGTTTAAAAGCAATTTAATGATTTAAATAACAAATACTTCTTTAATAAAAATGCGCTATTGTTTTTTGCATATTTTGTTTATAAGTTTTTTATTAGAAGAAACCAGTTTCCCGTTCGCCCTGCGTTTGCGAGAACTATAAACACCTCACCAGGCCAAACGCTTCAAAAAGGTGGAATTTGGCTCCAGAAGAATTATTTACGCATGGCCAGTTGTATGTTGCGTGCTCAAGAGTAGGAAATCCTAAAAAAATGTTCTTCGCTGTTAAAAAGAAAAATATTGTTTACCATGAAGTCCTACAAAATTAAATTAAATAAAAGAAATCTTTAAACCGCGAAGTTGGGTTTTTTGTCAAAGTATTTTTCCAAACAGATCAGCTTATTCAAATTTTATCGATTGGTTTACGAAAAATAAACGAAACGTATAGTTTTTAATATCGACCAAAAATGATAGCGATAACTTCAACAATCAATACTGTTAGGATTTCAATGTCTTCATCCTCAACACTGCTCCGTCCTTCTTTAAATAATTTAGCCCACTTGCAGACATTTTTTGGCTGAAACACATGGCACCATACACAGTTGACATTCTCCTATGAATTTCAACTGGTTTGCACCCTTCAGCAACCAAAAACTTGATAACTGACCGCTGTTCAATCCTGGAGCATGCTTCTTGGTCGGCCATCTTTGTTAATCGCCAAAACTCTCAAAGTTCTTTTTTAATCTGCAAAAGAAATTAAATCCATGTGAAAAAGCAGTAAAACAAAAATAAAAAATAAAAAAGAGTAATCTTCTATCTGTATTAGAAGTCCTTATACCGAAATATTCACCTTATTTATTGAATGACCCTCGTATGTTTAACATTATCTGGTATACATGAATAAATTATTTTCTTAAATCTATTTCTTATATTTTGGATCTATTGATATGATAAATACATCAGATGAATTTCAGCTTTTAATCACTTTTTCTCATAAAAATGCTGATAATGGTTTGTTTTGTTTGTTAGATTTGATCATGCAGACCAACTAAATCTATTAGTAATCTGTGCGTTTAAACTGATAAAGAACTTTTTTAATCATAACTTTTGGATTTTATATAAAGGGTCTGAAGAATTTGTCACATTTTTTCGATATAGTATTGGTGGACATGCTGAGAATTTCATCCACTTCCAAACATTTGACCAAATAAACATCATCAGAATTAAAATCAGATAAATCTGGCAGCTAATGTTTCAGTAACTCACGAGTTATTCTTCATATGTCCTGTCTGTTTTTTTTTTAAATCTTCCATCTTCACGCCTCAGATTGTGGAAATTTCCGAAAAAGATAGAAAGAGAAAAGACAAAACACACCAACAAACAAAACACATATCTTCAGACACAACGTTATCGTGTTTTTTTAAAAAATTATATCACCCCATGCAAGAGAAGCCATTAAGACACACAGGGTTACTGAGTGTAAATGAATAAGAAAAAAGAGGAACATGAAAGAACAACAACAATAGAAGAGTAATCAAGAGGAGAGTAGATAAAGATTGACTTTGTATTTACTTTTTTGAAGGTTAAAGATGGCCGAAAAGCAAGAAGCCAGAAGAGAGTTACATCAGAGAGAAGTGCAAGAAAACAAACCTTTAGTTTGGAACTTCCGGTTGAAAAATTCTTGCTAATCTAATACTGCGCTTAAATTCATAAATTTAGATACTATAAAGGAAAGTTTGTTAGAACAATTACAAGTATTTATAGAAAAGCTACAAGGAAACTACATTAGGGAAGTGAAGCCGAGAAGTAATAATATTGTTAATTCTTTGTATTTTATCAAGAATCTCTAAATATATAGCAGGAGCTCCGAGGAGCTGCTTTCGCTGGTTCCTAGGCCTCATGAATTTAAACGTCCCACGAGGCTGGCATCCCGTTCCCACCCCTTCACCGTTGAAACTGTTAGATGTAGACGTCTCTTCTACTCCAATAGCTTCATGTCTCGCACATCTCGCCTGTGGAACTCCCTTCCCTATTCCTGTTTCCCTGAAAAATACAAGCTTCAACTATTTAAGTGTAACGTCAATCGACATCTCCAGTTGCCTTGATCTATCCACTTCCCTTCTCCACATCCTTTCACCTTTCATTCCTATCTGCTCTCGCTCCAAATCTTCTGTAACCCCCTTGCCTTGATCGATCCACTATCTTTCTCCACATCCTCTCCTTTACCACTCCTATCTGCTCTTCCTCCAAACTTTCTGTAACCCCTTGCGTGCTAGTGGCTTCCAGCCTTGCTTGGGGTGATAAGCTTAAAAAAAAATGTGGTAGCAATATTCAAAGCATGGACGAATGTTAGACTTATAAATATGTAAGATAGATTTAGGAGAAAAATGTCAAGCACGACACAGTGAACCAACTTTCCTAGCGATAGACCTAGCAATAGATTCAATATAATATTTCTGCTTCATGCCAGCCGAGAGGTTAACACCAGCCACGCTGATAGAAGGCAGATAGGAGGTAGAAAGGCGTCTTTCAGGTTAACAAAAAAATATCTGAGAACGTCTTACGAAAACCGAAAGTGCTCAGAATCTATTGAAATAATTTATGTTCCATCTCAGCTCAGAATCGAAGAGAAAGTATAAAGAAAAAGGTTTCAGTACAACATAAGTATGTGATCTACGTTCATGATTTAAAAAAAATATGTTATCTACCTTAAAGAAAATACCACCTAAGTAGCTCACAGTGAATGAGACATATTTTTTTAAAAATTACTATTCGCATCTCTTATTGAGACAAGTCTACTGAATGATGTTCAAACGGTTGACAGATGGCGAAAGTATTATTCACACTATTTACATTATTAGGACTGTTGTCCTCAGTTTTGTTGTCATATTAACGATGTTTCAGCCGTTATACGCTCCAGCCTTCTTCAGGATCTGTCTATATTTCTGAGATGAGGTATTGTAATTATTTACACTATTTAAATTATTAGGACTGTTGTCCTCAATTTTGTTATAATATTCACGACGTTTCGGCCGTTGTACGCTCCGGCCTTCTTCAAGATCTGTCTATATTTCTGAAATGAGGTATTGTAATTATTTACACTATTTACATTATTAGGACCGTTGTCCTGAATTTTGTTATGATATTCACGACGTTTCGGCCGTTTTACGCTCCGGCCTTCTTCAAGATTATCTATATTTCTGATATGAGGTATTGTAATTATTTACATTATTTACATAATTAGGACTGTTGCTCTCATCTTCGTTCCAATATTCACGACATTTCGTCCGTTGTACGCTCCGGCCTTCTTATTTCTGTGATGAGAGCCGAGTTCGAATTCCAGTCGGATTCATTACATTATCTTACGTGTTAATAGGAAATCTTTTTCTCCGAAGCTATGGGTAAATAGCTGGACACACTGGGTTCTGTAGTCTTAGGTGGTTTAGGATAAGGAAAAACTCTGAATTTAAAACCGCCCTGGAGAGGGTTGGGCTCCGTCAGTCTATCTTGCCCTAGAAACACCACTTCTGCTCCAGTTCGGGTCTCGGGATAAGAAAAATACAAAACATTCGTTGGTATTTTACACGTTAATGTCCACCGCTCAATTTTGGGTATTAATGGAAAATAAAAAGGTGCGTAAGGCAAGGATGTGTCTTCTCTCCCGATCTGTTCAACCTATACAGCGAGGCAATTCTGAGAGAAGTGGAAACCCTACCGGGATTTAACATTGGCGGCCACAATCTTAACAACATAAGATACGCAGACGCCACAGTTCTGATAGCAGACACGGAAGAGAAATTACAAAATCTCCTACAGAAGGTAGCGACGGAGAATGAGAAGAAAGGACTAAACATAAACTACAAGAAGACAGAATGCATGGTCATCAATAAGAGGAAGAGCCCGAAATGCGATTTGCAGGTCGGGAACACTAGAATCAAGCGGACGGAGAAGTTAAAATGTCTGGGAAGCGTCTTGACAGAAGATAGTAAGTACGACACTGAGATCCGTAGACGTAATGGGATGGCCAAGGACACATTCCAAAAGCTGAGCAGATTATTGCGAGACAGCAGGACTTCTTTGGTAACAAAGAAAAGAATACTGAGCTGTTACGTGACATCTGTTCTTCTTTACGGCAGCGAATGTTGGACGATTTCCTCAAGGATGAATCAGAGACTCGAGGCGACGGATATGTGGTTCTACAGAAGGATGCTAAGGATATCATGGACCGAGCGTGTGAGCAACGATGAAGTCTTAGAGAGGTTGCAAACAAGGAGAAAGCTTATACTTAACATCAGAGAGAGGCGGCTGAAGTTTCTGGGACACATAATGAGGAAGGAGGGTCTGGAGAATCTGATACTCACGGGTCGAATAGAGGGAAAGAAGGACAGGGGAAAACAACGCGTGACATACCTAGCGGGCTTAAGCAAGTGGATGACAAAACGTGGTCTAGGGGAGGTGGCAGAGGGAAGGAGGTTGCTGAGAGCTGTAAAGGATAGAGGGGGGTGGAGAGCCATGATTGCCTACCTCCTGAAAGGGCATGGCACATAAAAAGAAAGGAAAAGAATAGGCGCGTATTGTTAGTAAATAATGTATGCGCTCATAGACGCAATGTCAAATAAAACAGGTTTGTTTTGGAGAGGGGCAGTTTGATCGGGTTAGAAATTAGTGTTTGATTTCTTTTAGTTATTCGATCGGGCATTAATATTCTGGTTTGTTGCATGACGCCATTTTAAGCGTTGGCAGTTCTTACAACCGAATAAATCCGACAAGTCCAACGTGAATCAATTACACAGGCTGCACTGTTGGCATCGGTGGAAAAGCACTTGAGGAAGGGTCCAGAACTTCTGGCCGGATCCGTCGGTTGGAGCATTGCAATGAACACCAGCCTCGAGAGAGACGGCGATATTGATGAAGCGGTCATTAGACTCTGGCGTAAGATGCATGGAGTCCAAGCAAAGCAAAGCCTGTAAATAGGAAAGGCGTTGCAGGCATGAAAACGGAATAGAATAGAGAGAACGAGAAAGAGAATGAGAGAGAATGAAAGGTAGAGAGGGGAATAAATAGGGATGTCAGAGAGAGAGAGAGAGAGAGAGAGAGAGAGAGAGAGGGAGAGAGAGAGAGGGAGAGAGAGGGAGAGAAAATAAAGATGGAGGGTGAGACAGAGAATTTAAGAAGGAAAAAACGAAAAAAAAACAAAAAAAAGCATAAGTTTTTGTGTTTTCCAGTTCGGCTTCTTTCCTACGTTAAATTCAATTGCAGACAGAAATGATAATATTTCTTTGTTTCTTGCTTTCCTTTTTTCTTTCTTATTATTCTGTCATTTCTTTTACTTTCTCTGTCAGTTGCCATTTCTCTCTTTTGTATTTTCTTTCTTCTGCCATTTTCTGTCTTTCTTTTCCGATTTTTTGTTTTTCTTTCTGTTACTATATTTCTTTCTTTCTTTCTTTCTTTCTTTCTTATTCTGTCATTTCTTTTGCTTTCTCTGTCAGTTGCCATTTCTCTCTTGTATTTTCTTCTCACATTTTCCTGTCTTTCTTTGTCTATTTTTCTTTTGTTTTTCTTTCTTTTACTATATTTTCTTTCTTTCTCTCTTTCTTTCTTTTATGTTTTTTTTACTTCATTATTTCTTTCTTCTTTTTTGTCTAATTTTTCATTTCCTTCGTTCAACTTTATCTTTCTCTCTTTTATTTTCTTTCTTATGTCATTTTTTCTTTCTCTTTTTTCTTTCTGCATCTTTCATTTTTCTTTATTTCTTTACCTTTTCTTTCTCTTTCTATTTCTTGTTCTTCATACTTCTTTCTTTCTATTTTTTTACAGTTTGCGTTTCATTCATTTTGCCTTTTATTACTAGCTTAAAAATCACACCAAGTGCGAACTTTTAAGCTAATATTTGTTATTGTATTTATTGCATGATATGGACACGTAGCCGAGTGGTTAGAACGTTAGCATTCTGACCATAAGACTCGGGTTCGAATCTCACCATGGTCGATTTGTCAAGAAGGAGACTTCCTGATATTATCGGACTTTGGAAAGAGCCTGAAAGTACCACATTGACCCAAACCTTGTCAGCAAAATTGGGTAGACGATAGCTGTGCTAGCACGATGTCACAAGTCATCGTGGCCGAGGGCTTGAGCGTGCTGGCTTTGTTCAAATTGTTGATCAAGCTAGATAACACGCTCTCCCCCAGAAACTGTAAGGTCTGTTCAGCATAATTGCAGTATAAACCACAGACAGGCTCTGTTGGTGTTGAATAAACACAAATGTGCCTGAGCAAGCGCCTGCAACAGGGATTGGATAGCCACCCTATGAGACGGGTATCTTCGAATACGAATGAACAGCTATATATATTTATTATATTAGTATTTATTGTATTAGTATTTATTATTGTATTATATGTACTAACTTAAAGCGACACTCAGTACGGACCTTTAAGCTAGTACTTTAAGCTCTTAAGTCTGAATTTTGCGAGTTTTTTCCCATCCTATCAAGGTCATTACAAGACAGTTTTGTGGCTTCTGATGTGCTGGATGAAGTGTATTGATTCAGCTGAGTTTCCAAGTAGAAGCAATGGCTTTCGAGGAACTGGTAGGTCTTCCAGCTGTATTTGTTACAGTACACCCCATCTTTGAATCTGAGAGTATTACAATGCTTACAAATAATTAACATTGATCCAATAGACATCTTTGGATGATTTGAATTGTCACTGTCACAGCTGTATTGAAAAGCCAGCTTGGACAGTATAAAAATGAAGCTGCACTCTTTTAACATGTTTGTGGTTATCATAAACCTGTGTGTCGAGAGTTTTATCAGGTGTTTTCAAAGATCTTGCTCTTCTATTGTTTGTAGCATCTGTTTTTCCTTGTTAAAGCCTGACCATCCTCTGCAGCTCTTGATCTCCTCTTCCTTGCAGCATCTCTTTCTCTCTTCACCTTGCACCTCCTCTGATGTTTGAGATGCTCTTGATTTCATCTGTTTTGCAGCATTCGCTTCTCTCCTGGCTTGTACCTCTTCTGACGTTTTAGATGCTCTTGATCTTCCATGATTTGCATCATCTGCTTGTCTCCTAGCTTGTGCCTCCTCTGATGTTTCTGATGCTCTTGATCTTCCATGATTTGCATCATCTGCTTATCTCCTAGCTTGTACCTCCTCTGCTGTTTCTTCTGCTCTTTGCCTGAGGTTGATGGTCTTTGGACTTTTCCATGGAATTTTGAAGAAATAACTTTGAAATCCCCGATTCAGTCAATAGAACTTCAAAACTTTAACTCTGATTCGGTCTATAAGTCCAATTCCGGCTAAGTCCAATTTGAGCCGAAAGTCCGATTTGAATTGAAATTCCAATTCAGGCCGAAAATTGAGTCCCGCAATTCATAAACTCTGTGGAACTTCAAAACGTCACGTCATGAAACCTTTCATTTTAAGTCTGATTCATTGACATTTTAAAGAAATAAAATTGATTTCCTCAATTCTGAAAGGGTCTGGAGGTATTTTTAACTGAAGCTAAACCAGAAAAAGTTCAATTAAAATTACTTTAAACTCAATATAAATTTTTAAAATTTTAAATCACTAAGTTTTTCAGTTATTGTGAAATTTGAATTTTTATCTGTTCCCTCCTCATCCGAACACAAATTCCAATGTTGGATGTTGAATCACAAGATGAAGGGCAGATTATCAAACCCGGGATCAATTTGATTCCAAAAAGGTATAATATGTCTTCGTAGAGCAAGCGTGATCCGAGTTAGATGAATTTCAGACCCACTGACGGAGAGACAGAATTTGCCATTTATTTATTGAGATTATCCTTTTTTCCATACATTCTTCCGTTTTTCTTTTTTGTTTTCTGTCTTTATTGTGGGTTCCTCATTCTGTAGTAATGAAGTTTCTGTCACATACATTTTATTAGAGTATATTGTTATAACTGTCTGGATCTCTTAGACGAGGTATTATTATTACTTACATTATTTACATTATTCGGACTGTTATCCTCACTTTCATTGTCATATTCACAACTGAAGAAGGCCGGAGCGTACAACGGCGGAAACGGCGGCAATGGAGATGAGGATAATAGTCCGAATAGTGTACATAATGTAAGTGATTGTTAGAATTGTTATATTTTATTATTAGTTATTGTTGTTAATCTCTTATTGTGCCTAATAAGATCTACGGTAAGAACGAATCTTCTATCCGTCACATAACTTTTATTACAGTCTATTGTTAGAATTGTTCTATTTTATTATTACTTATTGTTGTTAATCTCTTATTGTGCCTAATAAGATCTACGGTAAGAACAAATCTTCTATCCGTCACATAACTTTTATTATAGTCTATTGTTAGAATTGTTCTATTTTATTATTAGTTATTGTTGTTAATCTCTTATTGTGCCTAATAAGATCTACGGTAAGAACGAATCTTCTCTCCGTCACATAACTTTTATTACAGTCTATTGTTAGAATTGTTCTATTTTATTATTAGTTATTGTTGTTAATCTCTTATTGTGCCTAATAAGATCTACGGTAAGAACGAATCTTCTCTCCGTCACATAACTTTTATTACAGTCTATTGTTAGAATTGTTCTATTTTATTATTAGTTATTGTTGTTAATCTCTTATTGTGCCTAATAAGATCTACGGTAAGAACGAATCTTCTCTCCGTCACATAACTTTTATTACAGTATATTGTTAGAATTGTTCTATTTTATTATTAGTTATTGTTGTTAATCTCTTATTGTGCCTAATAAGATCTACGGTAAGAACGAATCTTCTATCCGTCACATAACTTTTATTACAGTCTATTGTTAGAATTGTTCTATTTTATTATTACTTATTGATGTTAATCACTTATTGTGCCTAATAAGATCTACGGTAAGAACGAATCTTCTATCCGTCACATAACTTTTATTACAGTCTATTGTTAGAATTGTTCTATTTTATTATTAGTTATTGTTGTTAATCTCTTATTGTTCCTAATAAGATCTACGGTAAGAACGAATCTTCTATCCGTCACATAACTTTTATTACAGTCTATTGTTAGAATTGTTCTATTTTATTATTAGTTATTGTTGTTAATCTCTTATTGTGCCTAATAAGATCTACGGTAAGAACGAATCTTCTCTCCGTCACATAACTTTTATTACAGTCTATTGTTAGAATTGTTCTATTTTATTATTAGTTATTGTTGTTAATCTCTTATTGTGCCTAATAAGATCTACGGTAAGAACGAATCTTCTATCCGTCACATAACTTTTATTACAGCCTATTGTCAGAATTGTTCTATTTTATTATTAGTTATTGTTGTTAATCTCTTATTGTGCCTAATAAGATCTACGGTAAGAACGAATCTTTATTACAGTCTATTGTTAGAATTATTCTATTTTATTTTTAGGTATTATAGTTAATCATATATTTTGTCTAATGTCTGAATTAAACTTGCTGGGCGTTATTGGATAATTGGAGTCTACTGTATTCTAGATACTCCGTAAACAATGGCTTTGTGGCAGACTAAGTTACAATTACAATACGTCTACCAATCCATTGCTGATTGAACAGTTCTTCGATTTTGTTTGCACATGCCTGTATGCAAATTGATAAACTGCATTCTTTCTGAATACAAACAGGATTTCTTCTTCACATGCATGTGTATATGTAAACCGGTTATGGACAATGTCAAGAGAATTCCTTTATGGGCATTATACATACTTTAGTCCGGCATCAAGCCTCCCACTGAACCACTACGTCTTATTCGGTTATTCCTTTGTTTGGTTCTCGTAGCCTCAGATATCGTCCTCTGATGACTGAAAGCAAGCAACAGCAGCAGGGCAGACGTAGAAAGGCCGGAAAAAGTCACAAGAGACGGCTAGCAAAGACTATGCAGCCATTGGGGAACAGAAATGGTGATTTTCAATTCCCTGATTATTGCGGAAACACCTGACGGTTGGCCGACGCAATAAAATCACGTGGTGCGTCACCGGTTTGGGATTTTCAAATACCTGAAATCAATGTAAACCGATTTGTGGCAATTTGCATATTATCGGATCCTTGAATATGCGTACACTTATTTTATCAAACGTGTAGTTCTGCTTTGTTTTTCGTTTTCGCCAGAGCCAGGAAAACTTCTGGTTTATTTCTGGAATGGCACTTTAGGATGATTCCGTAAAGTTGGATTCAGAGAACGTTTTAATGTCGAACAAAGTCTCAATGTATTCAGCTGAGACGTTTTCTCCCAAGAGTAAAGTCTCAAGTAATAGAGATGCGGGTTTAAATTCAATTATGCCTAGTAGCTGAAACAGTAGTGACTTTGTTGTATTCAGAATAATGAGTCATTTTAAAGCCGGGGATCCTTAATCTAGAACTGGTGACTTGGAATATTCACAGTAAATTTAAATCTATTTTCATATTTATCCTAAACAATTTGGATCTATTAGAAGACCCGCTTAATTGATTAACTCCGTATACTAAAGATCATATATACGGATCAAAATGTAAAAAAAGAGACCTAATAAAGTATATTAATGTACAATGTATGTATATCTGTATATATGAAATTTAGTATATATGTATATATCTGTATATATAATTTTTTTGGTGTTTTTCCTCGATGCACGACTTTTATTAAGACTTGCTAACTACGGACAGAGACGAACAGCAGGGTAAAAGATTATGTATAATTTTAAAAATTCTATTTTTCCCCAGAATATAAGGCCCAAGCAAGAGGGTTACTGAAGAAGGTTGTTTTAAGAGCTTAAAGGTAAGAAGTAAAGGTCTGAATTGTTACTATGATGACAGGGCTAAAATACACAGAATGAAGCTGGTTGGCGCAGATCGGCATTGAACTGTATCTGTAAAAGAGAATCAGGTCATCCCGATAAAAGACCCCGAGTTGGTTGTATGTGGCGCTGTAAGCACCTCTTCCACAATGGGCTCTTGAGACAAGACGAACGAAAGCTATTTCGGCGATTGGCGGACGATGGCAGACCCCAAATTCGATTTAAAGGTAATTCGCGAGTTTGACGGATTGGTGTCCGGTCTTCCAGTGGTCGAATGCATAGAGAAGCTGGAACTCATTTGCAGGATAATGAGGACGAAGTACCTCCCCTGCGAAGGAGCACCAGAAGGAAACGCCTGACCCCTGCATGTTGTGACTGTGATCAGGAGATCAGGGTGGAATGTAACAGAGAATCGGGTCAGTCCAATAAAAGACTCCGAGTTGGTTTCATGTGGTGCTGTAAGCACCAGTAGTTGCGTCCTCTTCTACAATGGACTGTTGAGTGAAGAGGCCCTCTCAATGTGCGGACGTGCGAAAACCAGACAAGACGAACACAATGTCGCGTATAAAGACTGAGTTATAATGTTGTCACTCACTTCCGTTCTTTATAGCAGTGCTTGGAAGGAATGTGTGTAGAATTTGGCCGTCTTACCACGCCTCAAGAATTCCATCAGTGATTATGGCATGAACAGCAGTTTTTGGTCAAGGACAGCATTTCCCAGAATCGAAAAACCACCATATTTTCCTGATAACGCCTCTTATGAGTTTTTTTTCTCTTCAAAAATCAAATCCCACTTGAAAGGAAAAAGATTTCAAGACGTCGGGGAAATCCGAGAAAATGCAACGGGGCAGCTGTTCGCTATTCTAAAAAAGGAGTTCCAAGAATGCTTACATCATTGGAAACAATGCTGGATGAAGTATGTGGCCTCAGAAGGGCACTGTTTCGAAGGGGGTTAAATCTTGAATTGATATGCGTTGTAGTTTTCTTTTTGATCCGATCTGGTAAATAACGGTTGAACCTAGACTTGAAGATGTTAAGCTCATACTGATCGGGAAGCATCCCCTCGGGAGTCTGTTACAGAATGCGACAGAAACTGAACTGAAGCTTGTTTAAATGAGTAGCAAAACATGGATTGAGAGGGATAGCGAAAAGACAAAATTTTACTAACAGCTATAAAGGATAGGAGGATGTAGAGGGCGGTTGCTGTGATGTGATGGTTAGCAAGCTGCTTATACATATAAAAACTAATGATCAGCGAGTTCCATCTACACACGAAGCTATGTACATGTAACTTTGTACCAACACTCAGATGTGCATAGTAAATGTCTCTAAGAACAAAGAGTTTGTTCAGGAAAATAAAAAAGCGTAAATATCTTTAAGATCAAAATCAAACATCTTTGAAAATCTGAGGAAGAACTGACAGCATTCTGAAAACAGTAATGATAAAATAAGTTGCAATACTGAGGAGAGTTCTGGAGCATTATGGAAAACGTGCTGTCATTTATTCTCGAGGGAAAACCACCATTTACAACTAATGCAAAAAAATCGCAAAAATAATAACACTACTGATATTATCTGTAGCAAACATTTGAATCCAAGTAAACAATATGTTTTTTCTCAGAACTTGAATATACAACAGAGACTCCATTCTCAGTCTTTTACCAATCGCTGTATTTCATTTTTCGTTCACGTCAGTTTGTACAAAGACCAGGAAAGTCGCGTCCTGAGTAAGACGATAAACTACATCCGCGTCCTGAGTAAGACGATAAACTACATCCGCGCCCTGGGTATGACGATAAACTACATCCGTGCCCTGGGTATGACGATAAACTACATCCGCGCCCTGGGTATGACGATAAACTACATCCGCGCCCTGGGTATGACGATAAACTACATCCGCGCCCTGGGTATGACGATAAACTACATCCGCGCACTGGGTATGACGATAAACTACATCCGCGTCCTGAGTAAGACGATAAACTACATCTGCGCCCTGAGTAAGACGGTAAACTACATCCGACAGCAAGGCTTCTGATCCGGAGGTTTTGAGTAGCATGGAACCACCTCTTAATTGCTGGTGTTCTCAGGTCCATCCTGACCTGGGTTGGTAGCACCTGTTAGGGTTCCAACTATAGATCAATAAATAGTTAACCCACAAAGTGTGGTCAAAACACCATGAAAGTGTAAAAATAGGTTTTAATACATTTAAATGATGCCAGATCAGGGCCAATTACATTGCATATCCGTCTCTGGATTTTATCAAGGACCTAGAGACAATTAGAAGGGGCTCCAGACCACATATGGCAGCAATACTCCATGCAAAAAGTCACTTAGAAAAGCCGATTTCATAGACTTTATCTACAGGCCATAAAAAAACGAATGCCTTCCTTTTTTATTTTCGAAATTAGCATCTATCTCTTTTTCTTGCTCATGAAATAATAATTATTCAGTATGATATCAGATAATGAAAAAACAGATTTTGCACTCAGTATTCCTCAGATGCATCCACGGGTTGACATGAAAGGTGGCAGCAAATTGCCAGGTGCAGATCCGAGCTTCGGCCGATGTCAGTGACTGACATCGACATATAAACATGGTCGGCCTAGCTGTGCCTTGCATGTGCACACGTGGGAAAAACCGTAGGATAGATATATAAACACTAAAGTGTCATACATCATTGCGAATATGTAGAGTTTACGTTCGTAGAAAGCCCCAAAGCCCCAAATCTACTGGTTGATATTGATTGACCAAGTTGAGTAAAATGTAATGTTACGTTTGAAAGATTAAGTCTTGCTTTTCCTTTCAATGTACGACGAGAGCATTACAAATGTTAATAAAGACGAGAGCTGGATGCTTAATTCTTATTTTCTTTTATGTGCCGTGTCCCTTCAGAACATGAGCGATTATAGCTCTCCACAATTTCCTGGCCTTTGTAGCTTTTAGTAAATTTTATCTTTTCGCTATCTCTCCTAATCCCTGCTTTGTCAACCCTTTACGTTAGATAGGTTATACGCTACTTTCCTCTGTCTCTTTTGTCATTAATATGTCTTGTGAGTGTCACATTTTCTAAGCCGCCTTTCCTTATTATGTGCCGTAGAAATTGAAACTCTCTGTTTCTGAAAATAAGTATAAGTGTCTTTTTTGTTTCCCTTTTCTCTGAAACTTCGTCATTGCTCGCATGTTCAATATATGGTATTCTCAGCATCCTTTTGTAGAACATTTCTGTTGCCTCAAATCTTATCTTCATCCGTGATGAGATTATCCAGCATTAATTGCCATTCCGGTGGATCGATATTACATAAGATGCTGAATTACCGGTGTTACTGAAAGTGGTTTCTCAATTATCAAGTAATTCTTAACGGGCCCCTGCATGTAGAATATGCTGGTGTTTAGCGGATAACTAAGCCAGTACAACAGTATATAGGTGCACCTTCAAAAGCTCTAGATGACAAGAGCCTGGCAGATGATTTCTGAGCTGATCTGGCTCTAACAGCCCAGTGGGGGGAAAACTGGCCTGTCACATTCATTACCTCGAAAACCAAACTAGTAAGATCTATCAACCTTAAGAGGGACAAGCGATTCATTGCAAAAGATGCTGGGAAAATGGTCGGTTCCATATATGTATCGATCCAGTAAGTACCTGATTCTTCCTGCTATCCGCTACTTTTACAAGAACAAGCTTACGTCGAATTTTTTTTTGTTACGCGTTTCACCCCAAACAAGGCGGGAAGCCACTAGCACGCAATGGGTTACAGAGGGTTGGAGCTAAAGTAAATAGAAGTGATAGAGAAAATGATGAAGAGAAGGTTAGTGGATAGATCAGGGCATCTGGAGACGTCGATTGACATTACATTTGAATAGTTGGAGATTAAAAATGGAATACTGTTGCTGTATATGGACAGGATCTGGTCTTTACATTTGAATCTCGATAGAGTCTAAAACCGTCTAACCAGTTTCGAGGGTGATAAATTATTTTCCACTATACAACCCCTTTCCCAGAGACAAAAAGTTATGAGGCTCTCGGCTGCTCTATTTCTATTTCCATGTAATCTTTCTGGCTAAGAACCGCCATGCCACGCCCATTGTAGCAAACCACCCTCATTCCCTTCGTATTCCATTGGGGACATGTAAGTTCCACTCGAGCAGCTTCTTTCCACAAACCTCTACTTTGTGGAACCGTATCCCAATAGTTATCTCCCCCACATATCTTTATAAACTGTGACCTTTGCCTCGCTACGTCGAGTGGATTTTGTACACGGTGAATATTATTATAAATGAGCTCCAAATGAAATTGACAATTCTACTTAAGAGTAATTTAGCGATAAATCAATGCCACAAAAGATATATATATATATATATATATATATATATATATATATAAAAGTGGACATGGAAGTCAGCACTTAGAGGCGACAGTCTGTTTCTTGCTAGAGCAATCGTCAGGCAACTTGCCTGACGATTGCTCTAGCATGAAAAATACTGTCGCCTCTAAGTGCTGACTTCCATGTCCACTTTTATATTTACACACGCTCTATCTCTGATATTGAGCACTTTATCCCATAAATATAGCACACTCTAAGACTATATTTCTTCATATATATATATATATATATATATATATATATATATATATATATATATATATATATATATATATATTAAATTTCTTATATATATTTCTTACATATATTTTAAAAAACAGCTGCCCCTACCGCTATTATTGCATTGCTCTTCAAGTACGAATTGTGTTCTCCGGGCCACTGGCATATTTCGTATAGAAAAACAAAAAAACAAAAAACAAACAAAAAACGTTAAAAGTTCCCTTTCTCTCTGCCGTGCGACGATGGCCTAGGGGTAGAATCTCTGACTGACTGATGTCGGGTTTCCCTCCCGGCTTGAAGCAATCGAACCTCTAGCCGCACTGAAGAGCTGTGATACAGCGAAACAGTCTGTCTTTGAATGACAGTATATATATATATATATATATATATATATATATATATATATATATATATATATATATATATATATAATCATAAAGTGAACATTTATATTGAATCAATTTCTAGATTTGCTGCTAGAAAGGTTTCTTCAGTATGTCGTACTGGACAATTATATTCACATTTTATCTATCCAATTCTGTTCATATCTATTTGATTCTGTTCATATCTCTCTGTCCAATTCTATTCATATCTATTTATCTATCCGTTTCTATTCATATCTACCCGATTCAGTTCATATCTATCCATTTCTTACATTTTTATAAGTCTACTATTCGCCCATGTATTGATCATTTTGCCATATCTGGTCGGGTAGTCCTGCTATATATTTAGAGATCCTTGATAAAATCCAAAGAAGAATCTGAAATATTATTGGTTTTGATCTGACATCTCGGCTTCAGTCACTTTCCATACGCCGTAGTATAGCTTCCCTGTGCCTTTTCTACAAATACTTTAATATAAGTGTTCTGATAAACTTTTCATCATGGTACCTAGACTTTATGAATTTAAGCGCAGTACTAGATTGGCAGAAAGGTCTCATCAATTTACAGTCGACTTGGTTAGATGAAACGGTGAGTTCTATACTAATAGTTTATTCTCTCGCAATTCGCGCTTCTAGAACTCTCTCTCGGCTTCTTGCTTTCCAGTCAACTTTGATCTTGAAAAATCTAAATGCAATGTTTTATCGTTATCCACTCTCTTCATAATTTCTGTTTTATTGTTCTCTTTAATAAATTATTTATTTTTTATTCTTACACACTCAGTTACCCTCGGTGTCTGGGGTGAAATGACAATTAGCTCTGGTGTGTTAAAATTCTAACATTTTCATACTGGTGGGTAAGGGTTCGAGCCTAATACCTTCGTCCTAAATCTTGGGTGAAACATTTTTATCTAAACTCCTTAGTGGTCAGTCCCTTTTGAAATTCACAATAGCTAAATGATTGGAATTATCAGCAACTTTTTATTTACTTCAACCGCTATTGATTATAAAATCGAACTGTTGAATATCCCGACTTGCCAAAGACAGATTTCGAGTTTATTTGTGCCAAATCTGAGACAGTCAAAGAAACAGAAGGCAAAACGAAAAATCCTGTCCATATTCCAAACAAAGCCTTCATCGTTAGCTTCTTTTCGACTGGTTGGCAAATGTCGCCCCAATCGAACTGAGACGCACATTGGTGCGTAAATAATAAGTTTTCGATTCGATAAATATTAGTATTTCTTCAAACCAAATCGAGGAAAATTCTTTTCAATCTTTTTTTTTTAATTCTATGAAATATTCCTTTAGAATTTAAATTACAAGCTCGAAGGTTTCATTTCATTTTTTTCTTATATCCTCCTCTTTAAATCTTTGTGTACTATTCCCATCCTCCGATGTTGTTCACATAGTCTCTTTTTTTTTCATTGGCCACACGTTTGATTCGTGTCTTTAATTTATATAATTCTTCCTCTTTTTTCGTTTTTAACTGTTTTTTTTCTCAATACTTTTTTTCTTTTCATTTTGGTTTGTCCTCTTTGGAAAAAGCAGGCGCGATTTGATATAATATTACACATTTTGCTAACTAGATGCAGGACAAAAATGGTTGCCATAATATTTCTTCACAGAATATCACTATACTAAATGTTTTTTTGTAAACCTAAGAAGAACTAAACCTCAACTGCAAGAAGACGGAATACATGGTTGTTAGTAAAAGGGGGACCCCAACATGCACATTACAAATTGGAGATATCAAAATCAAGCAAGTACAACAATTTAAATATTTTGGAAGTGTTTTAACAGAGGACGGAAATTGTAACAGTGAAGTCAGAAGACACATTGGGATAGCGAAAGTGGGCTTTCAAGGGCTAAGCAGAGTATGAAGAAAGGGAAAAATTACATTAGAAACAAAGAAAGAGTACTGAACTGTTACGTCATATCAATCCTCCTATATGGCAGTGAATGCCGAACTCTCCTCACATTTCTTCTCACATAAAGAAAGAAAGACAGAAGACAACAAGTCTTCAACCGCAGCAGCAGCAATGATAACATGACAGGCAGCAGCAGCATCATCATCATCAGCAGCAGTTTTATTATTAAAAATCAGGCAAGTTTGGTTTAAGGCTCCAAGTTAATTACCGGAAATTGTCCTACGAGGCAACAGTCTGTTGGATTAAAGCGTTGGTTCGTGAATATGTAATATAGTGATTGTGAGTTCAATCCCTGGACAGGGCAGTGTGTACTTGGACCCAGTGAAACAGACGATCACTAACTGAGCATTGCTAAAAATAAAAACTATTTCTAGACGAGAAGACTCTACCCCCGTAAAAATTCAGGTAAATATACATATAAGGAAGTCCGAATAGTCCGAATATAAATAGAAGACGAAGAGACTCGTGTGTATAATAAACCAATAAACAATATGTTATGGGAACTTACCCATAATAAGAATGAACTATTCCGTACCTCATAAATACTGCTCCTCACGAGGAAGCAGCAGTGAGAGTCAGAGTCAGAGGCAGTGAGTGAGTGAGTGAGTGAGTCAGTCAGTCAGAGACAGAGTCGCGTCAGACGATTACTGTAAGACATTGGAATAGTGATACTAGTCGAGACAACACAGTTCTCTCTATCCTAACCTGATTGTTATTACTAACACTTCTACTTCTTTTGTACATATTCTGTTTGTAATATATCTGTGTTATTCCATACCTGTGTTCGAGTTATTCTACATTGGTTCTTCTACCTTGGACCATCACCGTGGTACAAGGAACTTGGACCATAACATAATATTAAGAAAATTTCGATAGATAAAGAATATTTACTTGATAAGTTTATTAAACTGTTATGTTTGGTATATCTCTCTGTGTAGTAGCATTCGTAGCACAGCTTTCCGCGTTACGTTTAGTAGCAAACGGGTTTGCTTATGTTCATCAGTTTTTCTCTATTTATACTTGTCTATCTTATTTGCATCCGATATACTACATAAACTTTGCATGATAGTATGTTTTTGCTTCAATCATAGTTTCTTAGGAGACTATGGTTTCGAAAATATTGTTACCAAAGAAGTTTCCGCTTCCATGTGATTTGAAAAATACAAATGTTATGTTATTTACTGAAAGCATTCTCTGAATGTCGTTCACAGGGTTAAGAATGAAGGAAAATCATTTTACCCACAGTGGAATTTAATAACATTTTAATCGATTTCACCCCAAACAAGGCAGTAAAGCCACTCGGGCACAAGAGGTTACTGATTGTGAAAGAATTAGAAAAGTGAAAGTTTCAAGAACAAAAGAAGAGAAATGAGGAGGATAACAGATAACGATTGACATTGCATTTACATGTTTGAAGATTAAAGTTGGTTGGACAGTATGGAGTCGGAAGAGAGTTCCACAAGAGAGAAGTGCAAGAAAAGAAACTGTTACCAAGATAAAGATTTTATAAATTTCTAGGAGGCACGGTGGAGTAATGGGTAGTGGCTCGAATTGAGGAATTAGAGAGCCGAGTTCGAATTCCAGTTGAATCCATTACATTCACTTACGTGCTAATACCCCTGGGAAAGGTATGGATCCTCTTCTTATCCCCAGCAGCTATGGGTAAATAGCAGAACAGACTGGGTTCTATAGCCTTGGATGGCAACTGGCCTCTCACAGAATGAAATGACAACCTACTACAAAATCTGCCTCTTCAATAATATATCGAAAGATACATGATCGCCTAGGCGTGTATCACGGCACATCACTGAAATTTCTACTGGCAGTGTTTCTGGCTGCTTGGTCATTCTGAATGTTTTTCCATCAGGAAGCAGAAAGGAAATACCCTCACCATTAGTGGCGTCAATAGAGAGTTTATCTCTTTGTTTTACTTTTCTTTTTTTCACTTAAAAGAAAACAACTTTACCGTTTCTTTTCTTTTGACAAATCAGAATGGTCAATGTCATTACGCATGTGCTTTGGGAGCATTATTAAGGAAAATGGATGAATGATCTGTTTCTGGGTCTGACTAAATGAAACTGAAAACACAGAAAGCAAAACTACTCTTAAGGAGAGACAAATCGTTATCAAAATCATGGCTCTCCACAGCTTTCTATCCTTTGTAACCCTAACAAGGCTAATGAGGAACAAAATGCTAGTGGTTTTGTTATATACCGTACCTATAAACACTAATGGCTATGTTCCAATCTTCATAAATACGTTGGACACTATTGTAAGTGAGAGGTAATATGGTGTTTAAGTAGTCCACCACTAGCAGTGGTTTACCTATTTCACGCCGCTGGCGAGTATTTTATTTTGTTGATGTTATAAAGATTACCATTTCATTTCCAACCGCCATTTTGGTTATTCCTCATTCAGTAAACTTTTCTAGGTTGCAACAGTTTTTAAACAGACTAAATTTAAGTCTTTGTCTGATTTACTTGTGTCTTCTCAAAATGCGATAATCATGGCTATCCACATCTTTCTAAAAAGCCACATTTCAGGCATTCAATTTTTATGTTGCATAGGAAAACACGGAAGTTTATCATTTATTAAAGAGTTAATGCAAGCCTTTTGATATGCAACTATTTAAAAACGAAAAGGTATTTAATTTAGTGGTAGTATAAGCATTTACCGTAAGTTGCGGCATACAAGTCGAATTTTCAAGTCTCCGTTCTCCAAAAATTCCCCAACTGGGGGTCGGCTTATATAGCGGCTATAAAATGCACCCCTAACAATACTGTACGCCACTTACCGTACCATCAGCCGGCTGCTATAAATATATCCCATTGAAACTTGTGTTTGGTGAACATATTTGCCATATTAAAACACAAATTAATATAAGATAATAAAATAGTAATACTAATTCAGTATTCTGTTAAGGCTACAGCACCCATTACGTCCAGCTGCTGATATACTAAATGTAAACCCTGAACCATCTAACTTACGTAGCTTTTCAGACAACTTAGTATGGTATGCGTGTCATCTGTACAATTTCATGATAGTAATGACACTAATATTTTATAGGAGTTGATGTTGACTTTAATGTTTTTATAAGAAGACCTGATGAATTTGAAATGTTCGTTAAGTTATACCGATGCACTATACGTCACTTCCCGCTGTGTGTTGTATGTTGTTTGCTATCCAACGCATATAAAAGATATTACGATTAGTGTCTCAATATAAAGGTAAGGCGATTTACTTGACTCACACTGAGTCAGTTTGTGACACAAATTCAGTTTTTCCACTCGGTCTAAGATGGTCTTAGCTGGTCATAACTTGTCCAAGCTAGTCAGAGATCGTCTCAGCTAGTCATAGATGGTCTTAGCTGGCCATAGCTTATCCAAGCTGGTCATAGCTCGTCTAAGCTAGGAATAGCTAGTCATAGCTTGTCCAAGCTGGTCAGAACTCATCAGAGCTAGGAATAGCTAGTTATAGCTTGTACAAGCTGGCCAGAAGTTGTCTAACCTAGTAATAGCTAGTAATAGCTCGTCCAAGCTGGTCAGAGCTCGTCTAAGGTAGGAATAGCTAGTCATAGCTTGTCCAAGCTGGTATGAGCTCATTTCAGTTAGTCATAGGTGGTCTTAGCTGGTCATAACTTATCCAAGCTGGTCAGATCTCGTCTAAGCTAGTAAGCTTGTCTAAGCTAGTCAGAGCTCGTCTAATATAGTCATAGCCGGTCTTAGCTGGTCATAGCTTGTCCAAGCTGGCCAGAGCTCATGTAAGTTAGTCATAGCTAGTCATAGACGTGATACCACCTGTGCGAGGTAAGTATCCTCAATATACAAGTAAGTAATGTGACTTTATGTAGTTTTGGCAAAGCTTTTCGTATACTGAAGCCTAACTTCATTTACCGGCAGGCATATGTTTTGGACCTCTGATAAGAAGTCGACTTATACGATAGGTTTAGACCTAAGTTAGAATTTGTAGTTAAAAATCTTGAGTCGACTTTTACGCCAGGACGACCAGTACGCAGTATTTATGGTATTTGTTAGCATTGTGGTCACATCGGATGTTTTCTCGAACAGGAGATAAGAATGAAATTATAAACAATATTTTACATTTAACAATGACGTTATTGTTTAATCCAAGTAAATACGAAAAATGTAAAAAGATGTAAAAGAAGATGTCTATATAGAAAGTTTCTTATTCATACGTACTATGTGTGTAAGGCTCTATCGAAGATGTTGATATTTGAGAATAGTTCCTTTGGTAGAGTTAACATCTTAGGGCATTTATATACCGTGTTTTATTTTCATGCGACACGTGGTTCGCAGGGGACTAAGAAGTCTCTCGAGAGGAAAAGAGACGCGTCTTATCCCTAAGGCATCCCGTGGATAAAACAGAAGAAAAGACAAGAGAAAGATAAATTTTCTGGCTTTTTATACTGTTTTTAACAAAGCCATCTGACGACCGTTAGTCAAAGTTGCCGAACATGTCATTGGAGTAAACTTAAACTACATAGAACAAATCTATTAAACGTCTGTCATTGGATTTGTATTACCAAACAAACGTACTTGCATACTGATTTGAATGTTTCCCATGACCCATTCAATTGTCGTGGTGTCATACCAAGTAAATCTCTTTCATCGCAATCAGGTTTCTATGGCGATGATTCTCTCACCAAGTACCATGGAACAATTTGTAATAGATTACATAGTACCAGCGGCAAGCTAAAATCCTTGAATTAACTTTTGACTGAAATCACATGATGGATTACGTTTACAAAGGTAAAAAGTTCTAACTGTTGAGTTAGTAGGGAATAGTGGATTCATGCCTTTTTCATAGGCACTAACGGGAGGCTAATGTAAACGTTCGATTCTGTTTTATGCCGATACACACCAGGCACTTCCTCAATTTCAGAAGTTAACAGATTTGGGTAACTAATCAGTTATCATTTTTTTTTAAATTCACTCTAAGTAAGGCGATAATGCTACTAAAACACAATGAGCTACTGGAAGTGAAAGAGAACGAAAAAACATTAGTGAAAAGAAAAGATATGAAAGAAAAGAATTCAGGAAGACAAAAGTTGGCGACTGACGTTACATTTAAATTTTTGAAGATCGTAGCTGATAGGAAATCAAGAAATCAGACGAGAGTTCCACAGACAAGAAATGCGAGAAAAGAAACTATTAGAATATAACTGAGGGTTATATCAAAGTATTTCATCAGTAAAACGGTGAGACCTAACAGCCAATCTAGTAGTATGCTTAAATTCGTGCGATTTACAGAGTAAGCCAGAGAGCATTATTTATTTGTAAAAGTAACAATTTCGAGCCTTTATCCATTACACCACCCGCACATCGAAGTTTACAGTACTTGGTATATCCAAGAGATCCTCCATCAAGCTACTGATTCTTAAATTCGGTGATTGTGCAGGAACCGATGTTTCAACATGATGCGGCCGTAAACGAATTACGAACTGAATCCGTTATTTAATCTACAAGGGTAGATATTTCTCGTTCTATCTTTCATGTCGAAATTCGGAATCACGAGGAAGATTAAAAAAAAATGAGAACATAAGAGACACTTACTCAGAATCAGAAAGAGACAGTAGAAATATTTAAGACTCATAATGAAGAAAGAAAGCTTGGAGAATTAGACACTCACAGGGAATACTGACGGCAAAATGGCAGAGGGAAACGGCGGGTAACTTAAGGAGCTTGTGTAAGTGGATGACAGAAAAGGGTATGCGAGGAATAGAAAAAGAATAAACGTTCCTAAGAACTACGAATGGTAGGAAGTTGTGGAGAGCTATGATTGAAAACGTGCTGAAGTCATACAGAACATAAAATCAGGGGAAAAATCGGCTCTGCTGATTTGAAAATACGTAACTTTTGTCAATTAGTTACTGGATTAAATATATCATTTGGTTTGAATAATAAAACCTGACAGATTCCAAAATTGAAATACGACCTGAGCGATAGATATGGAAAAATGTTATGCTCGCCTGATGACATTTTACTATTGAATTATAACAAAAGATACTGTTAAAACCGTCAGTATTTTGTCGTTATTGTCAAAGGGATTTGTGACGCAAACAGACATAGTGAGTTATTTTGGATGTTGTAGTTTTTGGAATCGCTTGCGTTTTCAAAATAAATAAACGGCAAATTCTGTCCGTACGTCTGTGTATGTGAAACCTCTCTAATTTGGGCCACACGAGTTCTACAGAAACATATTATACATTTTTGGAGTCATATGATCCCGAGATTGAAAATCTGCTCTTCATATGGCGCTTGAACCTCCAGCATTGAAATTTGTGTCCGGATGAGGTGGGAACAGTTAAAAATTCAAATTTTAAAATGACTGAAAACAATTAGTGATTTTAATTTTTAAAAAATTTACATTGAGTTTAAAGTAACACAAAATCTTTATGAACTTAAAAAAAATTGTTTTAAATTCAGTTTAGGATATTTCGAAAACTTGGTGATTTGAGGAAATCAATTTTATTTCTTCAAAATGCCAAGGAATCAGAGTAAAAGCGAGAGCTTACGTGATGTGAGGTTTTGAACTTCCGCAGAGTGATTTGAAAATCTCAACTCAATTGAAGTTCCGCGGAGTTTGTGATTTGAAGAACTCAATTTACGGCCTGAATTTTAGGTATCACCTAAACGGATCGTCAGGGCGATACGGACATTATATATATATATATATATATATATATATATTATATATATATATATATATATATATATTGTCATCCACAGACAGACTGTTTCGCTGTATCACAGCTCATCAGTATGGCTAAACGTCCAGTTGCCTCTGGTCAGAATCGAAAACCGGCTGAATTCGCGTCAGTCGGAAATTTTACCCTGAAGCCGTTGGCGCACGGCAGAGAAGAAGGTGAATTTAAGCGTATTTATTTTTAGATAAACACACAGTGACTGAGAGAACTCGATTCGATTTACTGAAGAGTCTTGCATTATTAGCCGTAATAGTCACTGTTTACAAACCCACACATCCTCCCCAGAGAGCTCAACCGAAATAAATTTTTCAGGAGCATATATATATATATATATATATATATATATATATATATATATATATATATATATATATATATATAAAGGAAAGAACAGTAAGATATAAAATCCGGTGTTCTTATAGATATTTTTATTTTTACACAATAGTGCTCTATGTAAATTTAAATTTACAGAGCATTAATATTATAAATTAATAGATTTAAAATATGGTTTTAGCGCTACACAATGATAACCATGTTTCAGAAATGGAAGCTAAAGCCCCTGAATTTAATTTTGTTATTAAACCAAAGACATTAGTTCCATTCCAAAATTCGCTTGATGAGGAAATGGAACTAATGTCTTTGGTTTAATAACAAAATTAAATTCAGGGGCTTTAGCTTCCATTTCTGAAACATGGTTATCACTGTGTAGCGCTAAAACCATATTTTAAATCTATTAATTTATAATATATATATATATATATAATGGGTTCTTGATCAAGCCAAATTACAATTCATTATTGAGCATACCACTACATGCCCAATAATGAATTTGAATTTGTCTCGATCAAGAACCCATTATATATATATATATATAATGTCAGCATCGCCCTGACGATCCGTTTAGGTGAAACCTAGGTAGGTTTGCCTGGTTTCTTATGATTATCTTATATATATATATATATATATATATATATATATATATATATATATATATATATATATATATATATGGCCGAGTGTTTAGAACGTTCGCCTTCTGACCATGGCTGATTTGTCAGGAAGGAGACTTCCTGATGTTACGCTGTGCAGTGGAACGATCCCAGCATGTGACACTTTTGGAAAGTGCCTGAAAACAAAACCACAAAAATTATCATTGCTTCTTTCTATGCTGGTTACCTTTTATTTTGAGTCAAACACCCAATTAGTCATAGTTTAAAAGTCCACACGTAGTGCGGCTTTTAAACTAGTAAATATATATTCGACTATTAACTTGCTATCCGTTCGATATAAGGAGGAAGAATTCTATTTTCTGAAGAAAAAAAAAATTAAAGATAAGATACACAATTTGATTTAGTAAGCAAACAAGCAAAAAAAACAAAAAACTTCCAAGTAATTTCTTTTCTTGTTTCGGCCATGATTAATAATCTAATTAAAGAAGTGTAATCAACAGACGACCATATAAGGTTTGTAAAAACCTAAAAATAGAATTAGTATCGTCTTCCCCTCTTTGTTTTTCTCCCCATTTTTGAATAACATTTGATTATAAACATTATTATATTTTTAACATTGACTTTTGACAAGGTTTTTTTTTAAGAAAGACTTAAATAATTGATTTTGTTCTTCAAAGTATGTAATTTGCTGACTCATCAAATCGGATCTGTCAACGTTGTAATTTTAGTTAATTAAATCGATACTAATTAAATCGATACTAATGACTAATTTGTTAATTAGAAAAATCTTAATCACTGTCCTGTCGACCAGTAAATAAAATATGGATACTCAAATGGGATGTAATTTTTTTCATGCTAATATATTTTGATATTTTAAGATTTTACAAAGTTTTTCATATGGTTAGGTAAGAATTTCAAGGATTCTTCCTCGCATTTTAACAGACCCAAGAATAACTAGTCTGTGCATAAATATATTTCGAGCTATTTTTCGATGTTTAATCTTTACAAGAATCTGATCATTATAAATATATTTCGAGCTATTTTCCAATGTTTAATCTTTACAAGAATCTGATCATTATAAATATATTTCGAGCTATTTTCTGATGGTTAATCTTTACAAGAATCTGATCATTATAAATCTATTTTGGGCTATTTTCCGATGATTAATCTTTTAAGAATCTGATCATTATAAATGTATTTCGGCTATTTTCCGATGGTTACTCTTTACAAGAGTCTGATCATTGTAAATGCATTTCGGGCTATTTTCCGATGTTTAATCTTTACAAAAATCTGATCATTATAAATATATTTCGAGTCATTTTCCGATGGTTAATCTTTACAAGAATCTGATCATTATAAATCTATTTCGTGCTATTTTCCGATGGTTAATCTTTACAAGAATATGATGATTATAAATCTATTTCGGTCTATTTTCCGATGTTTAATCTTTACAAGAATCTGATCATTATAAATGGATTTCGGTCTATTTTCCGATGTTTAATCTTTACAAGAGTCTGATCATTATAAATGGATTTCGGTCTATTTTCCGATGTTTAATCTTTACAAGAATCTGATCATTATACAACTATTTCGGCCTATTTTCCGATGTTTAATCTTTACAAGAGTCTGATCATTATAAATGTATTTCGGGCTATTTTCCGATGGTTAATATTTACAAGAGTGTCTGATTAAACCAAAAATAAGATATTGCTGTCATCGCGGTTTTCAACTTTAAGGTCAAAATCGTAGACGCTGTTTTGTAGAGGTTTATTTTTCCGAAAGAACTGCTGCTTTGTAGAACAAACTCCCATGTGGATGCTTCCTTGAACTCGATAATCTTTATCTCTTCAAGTCAAGAGTGATCTATCCTCAAAAACTATAACTTGTACTTCTTCAAGAGTTACCTAACCTTGAACACTATAATATTTATCTCTTCAAGTCCAGAGTGATCTATCTTGACCACCATAAGCTGTACCTCTTCATGCCAAGAGTTATCTATCCTCGAACACTATAGCCTGTACCTCTTCAAGCCAAGAGTTATCTATCCTTGGACACCATAAGCTGTACCTCTTCAAGCCAAGAGTTATCTATCCTCGAACACTATAACTTGTACATCTTCAAGTCAAGAGTTATATATCCTTGGACACTATAACCTGTACCTCTTCAAGCCAAGAGTTATCTATCCTCGAACACTATAGCCTGTATCTTTTCAAGACAAGAGTTATCTATCCTTGGACACTATAATCTTTACCTCTTCAAGTCAAGGGTTTTCTATCCTCGAACACTATAGCCTGTAGCACTTCAAGTTAAGAGTTGTCTATCCTCGAACACTATAACTTGTACATCTTCAAGTCAAGAGTTATCTGTCCTCTTTGACTTCATAATCTTCACTTCAAAGCATCTTCACTTCCATTCAGATTATATCTTATTCATCACAACCATTTTAACAATAGTGCTCTTCGTTGAGTGGTCCTCGTGTATTTTTAATATAAAACCAAAAGAAAGATTTCTTTTCTTCTATGTTCTTTTTTGTATTATCAAACACTAGAAACGTAGCTAGCGAGAAAAGTTAAAATTTGTGGAATAAAATGCATTTGAAACATTCCTTATCATGCGTTAAAATCAAGGATCCATTAAAGAAAAATGAACATTGAGAATCAACGTGAATCTTTCAGAAAGAAAATAAAATTCTTAAGTTGCCATAACAGAACGCATGATTTATTCTGTTATTTCAACAGAGAAATATATATATATATATATATATATATATATATATATATATATATAAATATATATATATATATATATAAAATGACGAGTAAGAGAATCCAATCTATCCTCCTATAAATGAAAATAACAGTTTAATTATTTTATGATAGTTTAAAATATTCGACAACGTACTTTCAGCAGTCATATCTATGGTCTGTCTGAATTGTAGTGCAAGATTTCGCATTTCATCACCATCCTTCGACCTCCCTATGTTTGGCGTCCTGGGTATGACGATAAACTACATACGCGTCTAGGGTAAGACGATAAACTACATCCAGTAACAGGGCCTCTGATCAGGAGGTTTTGAGGAGCATGGAAAGTTAATATTGTTAAGGGTAGGCTTTTTCTTTTTTTATTATTAACTACAAACAAAGCCACAACGTGCTAACCGTATTTGGAAATTAAAACACCACTACTACACACTAAGACATATACATAATGCACACACTCAATTATGCTGAAAAATCAAATCATCCTTGATAATGGCTATAGGTATAGCCGAAAGCGCTCGGAAAAATAAAACATTTGGACAGTTCTTACACACCGTTTGTCCAGCAAAGAAAGCTCTTGTTCGTACACAAGAAAAATTAAATAAAAAACTTAACCGTAGTACCTTGTTTGTCGTTTTTAATGAAACTTGCATAAAAGAAGGGTTGCTGCCTAAATATACAACTATATATATATATATATATATATATATATATATATATATATATATGAAGAAATATAGTCTTAAAATGTGCTATATTTATGGGATAAAGTGCTCAATATCAGAGATAGAGCGTGTGTAAATATAAAAGTGAACATAGAAGTCAACACTTAGAGGCGACAGTCTGTTTCATGCTAGATGCAATCGTCAGGCAACTCCTGACGATTGTCAGTTGCCTGACGATTGCATCTAGCATGAAACAGACTGTCGCCTCTAAGTGTTGACGTCTATGTTCACTTATATATATATATATATATATATATATATATATATATATATATATATATATATATATATATATAAAGCTGTAGCCTTTGTTCGTTATCGAACTTTTTATAGAGTTTTGGAGATAGATCACTATAACCATATATATTTTGAAACTACATTACCCAGGGTACTTGGATAAGTATATTTCATTTTGATCAAAAGGGATCCCCGGTAGGTACAAGCCCCTTCAAGTGAAAGTTTTTTCCCTTTTGATATAAATCAAATTTACATGTGAACAAGGGAATGACTCCTAGGATACTTGGATAAGTATATTTCATTTTGATCAAAGGAGGTCTCCGGGGGGCACAAACCATCACCGAATTTTTTTTCCCTTTGATTTAAGTTAAATTTAAATTTGAACAAAAGAATGACTCCTATCCAAAATATAGAAGGAGAAAGCCAGGAGATGGAGGTCACATCGGCAAGATCAAAATTAAACAATATGGACGTCAAGTTGAGCAAGAAATCACCAATCAGTGGGTAGTGCCTTACAATGCATATTTGTTGCAACAATTCAACTGTCATATCAATGTTGAAATCTGCTCATCAATTCATTCAATCAAGTTTTGCATCAAATACATGTCAAAGGGGTCAGATCAAGCTGTTTTTGCACAAACAACCCAACAGAAATTTTCCCCTTTGATTTAAATTAAATTAAAATTTAAACAAAGGAATAATTCCTATCCAAAATATAGGAGGAAAAAACCAGAAGATAGAGATCACATTGGCAAGATCATTGAGTAATACTGAAAATGCATAATTTTTCTCCACAAATTATAACAATGATTCAAAAACAATCATTTTTTCTAAAAAAATATGTGTCACGTAGCAAGACATATATATATATATATATATATATATATATATATATATATATATATATATATATATATACACGTAGTCCCCTCTCTCCAATATAATTAAGGACCTCAGGAAAAACGAAGACACCATAATATGCATTGGGTATTATGATTTTTCTCGAGGGACAGTGGTGTATTTTCCCATTACGACTACAGAGTTTGAATTTATAGTAGTCATTCTACTAGACTGGCAGCCACTCACAGTTAGAAAACCCCGTGTACACAGCTATTTAACCTATAGCTGAGGGAAGACGATATGCACTCCTGTTTTTCCCAAGAGCATTTGTGTGAAAGTGAACGCAACAGAGAAGGACAGAATTTGAACACCTCGTCATTTCCACTTTCTGTGCCGATAACCATTGTTCTTTTTTTTCTATGTACCGAATCCCTTCAGGACGTTCGCAATCATATCTCTCCACATTTTCCTTTCCTTCGTCGCTCTTAATAAATAGTCTTTTTGTTATTTCTCCTAAGCCTGGTTCTGCTATCGATTTTCTCAAGCTCACTAAGTAGGTTATGCGTTGTTTTCCTCTGTCCCTCTTGCCTTCAATCTGTCCTGTGAGTATCAGATTTTCCAAGCCCTCCTTTCTCATTATGTGTCCTAAAATTTTGAGCTGTCTCTTCCTGATGTTATGTATACGTATCTTTTTTGTTTCCCTTTTCTCTAAACTTCGTCGTTGCTCACATGTTCGGTCCATGTTATCCTAAGCATCCTTCTGTAGAACCACCTTTCTACTGGTTCAAATCTCTTTATATTTGAGGAGTTTGTTCAGCATTCACTCCCATATAGGAGGACTGATATCACGTGTCATTTCAGTACTTTTTTCTTTCTTTCAAACGAAATGTTTATGTTTCTTAATAATTTACTTAGCTTTTGGAAAGCATCTTTGGCTATCCCAGTACACCTTTGGAGTCCAGTGTCGCACTTTTTCCTCACTCAAAACATTTCCCAGATATTTAAATATTTGTACTTGCTTGATTTTGGTATATCCAATTTGTAATTTGCATGGTGGTTTGTTTCTGCTAACAATTATGCATTCTGTCTTCTTGCAATTAGTGTTTAGTCCTTTCTTCTCGCTTTCCTTCACTAACTTCTGTAAGAGTTCTTCTAGTTTTCTTTCCGTGTCTGCTGTGTCATTTTGTATATCTTACGGTGGAATAATGGATAGAGGCTCGGATTGGGGAATCGAAGAGCCGAGTTCAAATTCCAGTCGAATCCATTACATTCACTTACGTGCTAATACCCTTGGGAAAGGTATGAATCTTCTTCTTCTCCCATAGCTATGGGTAAATAGCAGGATGGATCGGGTTCTATATCTTTGGATGGCAACGGGTCTACCGCAGAAAGAAATGACAACCTACTGCAGGAAAAAAAAACCTGCCTCGTCAGTCATGTATCGAAAGATACATGATCGCCTAAGCGTGTACCACGCATGGCGCATAACTGACTGATGATACTAACATTGGGGCCGCCAATAATGAGTCCTAGTAGGACTTCTAATCCTCACAGAATCGCCTCATTGCAGAGGTTGAATAAGCCTGGTGAAAAGATACATTCTCGTCTTACACTACTTTCTATTTTTTTTTTATTGAATTCATTTTTTATCCGTACGCAGGTGATTAGAATTAATAAAGGTATGATAGTGATAATTTTTAATCTTAAAAAATCAGATAGAAATTCACTTTTTAGATTGAAGTCATCTTTGGGACTTTTAGTGATTCATTTTTTTTTCAGTTAACACGACTTTTCTCTCTCAAACCTCAGTATGATGAATATTGATGTGCAATGATAACCAATAATGAAACCCATTAGAAGTTCTAATTCTTTCAGAATCGTTTCAATGTATAGGTTGAATAGGTCCGGTGAGAAGACACACCCTTGTCTTACACCCCTTTCTATTTTTGTATATTTACTGAGCACATTTTATATCCGTAAGCATTACACTAGTTAAACTACAACTTTGATTACTATTATTATTATTACTGTTATTATTATTATTATTATTATTATTATTAATAATAATAATAATAATAATAATAATAATAATAATAATAATAATAATAATAATAAAACCCGGCATGACAGATTGGGCCAATATCTGCACTGGAAAATTTGCAACTCCTATGGGAAGGAAACTGAAAGAAACTGGTACGAACACTACCCTGACCCGGTTACGGAGATAGGACCTGTTACAATTCTATTAGACGACACAATACACACTGACAGAACAATCAAAGCCAACCGCCCAGACATTGTTATTAAAGACCACAAACAAAATAAGTGCCTCCTTATTGATATGGCAGTTCCTGAAGACTGCAATATATCTTTGAAGATATTCGAAAAACTGTCAAAATACAAGGACCTTGAAATAGAAATCTCAAAAATGTGGCACATGGGAACATCAACAATCCCTGTTGTAGTTGGAGCCCTTGGACTGGTTGGAAAAGATTCCAGTAGACTGATTGGAGGGATTCCTGGAATTCCATACCTCAAAGAGATACAAAAAATTGTTTTGACAAGTACAGCCCACACTTTACGAAGGGCTTTATCTATGTTATTTTTTTTTTTTTTTGCAGTGGAAAGTGTCATGATACCATTTCTAACCTTAGGTCCTGGGCGGGACCCGGAAAGAAATGTGTAAACGCCACATATCAAAGAAAAAAAATAATAATAATGAAAATACTATAAATTAGTTTTTATTTTATAATTAAAGTTCGGAGCGTATCTGGTCAGTAAGCAATTACATAATTGGCTAGGTAACATACAGTTTTGTAGCCATTAGATAGTTTATTTAATAAAACTTAGTTTTATTAATATAATTATGGACATTGTTGGTTTTATCAAGCAAAATTTCTATAGTCTGTGGAGAAGTTTATAGCGTTTTATTTAAAAAAAAAGAAGAAAAAAACACTCCCGAATTTCTGTGAATTCAATCTGTGCTTTTCCTAAAATAAGGAACTTTTGCACACACATAAGAACAGTGTACAAGTTCTTCTTTTTGCGTTCCATTGCTACTACTACTACTACTACTACTACTACTACTACTACTACAGCCGCAGTTGTTGCTATAATAGGAAGCAAATGAACTATTTTAATTTCTACTTAAGGACATGAATTTACAAGGGACATCCACTCAACGTTTATAAAATGGGAAATATTTTGCCACAAATACAAACACATATATAGAAAGAGAGTGAGGGAGAGGGAACGAGAGAGCGAGAGAGAAAGAGAGAAATAAAGAGAGAGAGAGAGAGAGAGAGAGAGAGAAATAGATCCTACTCATCACGTGATGTTTAAAATATTCATTGTTGGGTAGCATCGCAGCTTCTCAAAAGGGCAGGAAAACTTCCTTTTTTTTCCCTCCCTTCTCTTTTGCTTGGCACAAACACATGTCATTGAAAAAAGAAAAAAAAGAGAGAAAAAAGATGCGTAGTAAATAAATAATGAGAACTTGTAAACGTGTTGAGGTCAGGTGCACTTTTTCTACATTTAACATTGAAGGAAACACAAATCAGTTCGGTGTGGATTTTGAACTGACAGTAAATCTTGTAAGAGAGTTAATAAAGAAAGCGTTTTTAAAACTCACAAACCTAACATTATGAGACTTGTACTTGGCATCTTAAAAATGTTTTAGTCTGGAGACCGGCGACGCACAGCTTAGTATAGGGGCTTCTAAAACTTTTACACGACCGCGTTACCCTTTCATCTTGCCTGATTGTGTTAGCTTATCCTTTGGAAAGAATATGCTATAAAATATTTGTATGCCACAGAATGTATGGGCAAGTGGCAGATTGCTGATCACGCTAGATAATACGCTCCCTCCCAGAAACTGTAACTAAGGTCTGCTCAGCATAGTTGCAGTATAAACCACAGGTTGGCTCTGTGGGCGTTGAATGATCACAAATGCGCCTGAGCAAGCGGCTGCAATAGGGATTGGCTAGCAACCCCAGTACACGGGTATTCTCAAATACGAGTGGCTAGCTATACCATAAAATGCATAACATACAAATAAAATTTTGTTTAATAAATTACCCAAAGCAAGGCTATAATGCCACTAAGACGCAAGGGTTTAGTGGGAGCGGAAGAGAATGAGAAGTCTTTAACGAGAAGAAAGGACAATAAAAGAACAGGGTTCATGAAGAGAGAAAACGTTTGCTTGTAATGTTCACACTTAAGTATGGAAAGCTGGATGGAAACAATTTACCTACTGCTGGTTGAATAAAGTTGGGAATTAGAAGAATTTACTAGTACAAAGCCAAGTACCTAATGAAAACCGGACGGTACAACGACTGAAACATGACCATAACAACCAAGAGGAAGAAGTTGGTCCGAATATCGAATCATATTATAACTAGTATACCCGTGCCGTCAAAATTGATAACAAAAGGTAATGTATTATCAGTAATATGCATTATACTATAAGTAATTTTCGTTAAATCCGAGTACAATTGATTTAAAATAGTTCGTTGTTAGCTTTAATAATTGAACAGTGTACAATTTATAAACACCTCTGGAAAGATATTCGTATTTTATCTTTATAAAAGTTACATATTTACAACGAAACTTTTTTTTACTGCAAAACATCTCAAAGCAGGATATTATTTTGTGCGAACTTTGGAAGGTTTGAATAATCCTTGACAGTGCGTAGATAAAACATAAAACATAACATAAATAAAACTATTAAATATTATCCTTAAAAGAACTTTAATAATAACATATTAATACCATTGTACCCTTGCCACCAAAATTAACGGCAAGAAGGAATGTTTTATAATTAATTTGTATTATATTGTAAGTAATTTTCGTTTAATTCAAATACACTTTTGAATTTTAAAATAGTTCGTTGTTAGCGTTAATAATTGAATTAATTTATAAACATCTCAGGAAAGATATTCGTATTTTATCCTCATAAAAGTTACATATTTACAAACAAAATTATTTTTTACTGCAAAAGTTCCCAAAGCACAATAATTTTTGTGTAATCTTTGGAAGGTTTGAGTAATCCTTGACAGTCCGTAGATAAAACATAATACATAACATAAATAAAACTATTAAATAACATATTAATAACATATTAAATAACATATTAATAACATATTAATACCAGTCTACCAGTGCCGTCAAAATTGACGGCAAGAAGGAATGTATTATAAGTAATATATTTTATATTGTAAGTAATTTTCGTTTAATCCAAGTACAATAGTTCGTTGTTAATGTTCATAATTTTCGAAGGGTTGGACGGGTCCTACTAACATCTTTATCTTTGATTTGTTTTGATATTTAGTTTGTTTTGGGGTTCACCCTCCCCTTTCATGATTATTCATCCGATTTGTATATATATATTGTAAATAATATTTATCATCTCATTGGGATGTTTTTTATAGCTCCCACCCCAAGCGGATGTGGTATTATGGTGTATGGAGGATTGATTGGCGACAGATGATTTTTTATACTGAATCAGGAAATTGTAACGAGTGAATGGGTCGTGAATCTGATTAGCTAGGTATAAGATTGTTAGTGAAGAACAGCCTCAACCCATTCCCCCTTTTCGGCCTTGTGCCATAATTGTATTAATTTACAATAAATCTCAATAATTGAACAGTGTACAATTTAAAAAGACCTAAGGAAAAATATCCGTATAGTATCCTCATAAATTTTACATATTTACAACCAAAATTATGTACATTATTTACATTATTCGGACTATTGTCCTTATCTTTGTCGCCATATTTTTTACAACGTTTCGGCCGTTGTACGCTCGGATCTTCTTCAGGGGGTTGGATAATCGAACCGAACCCTTTATTTCGCTCACTGGGGTAGACTGTTCTAGTTCCACGTGCCATGTTCAGTTCGACATTCCAACCACCTGAAGAAGGCCGGAGCGTACAATGGCCGAAACGTTGTAATAAATATGGTAACAAGGATGAGGACAATAGTCCGAATAATGTAAATAATGTACATAATACCTCATCTCAGAAATATAGACAGAAACCAAAATTCTGTTTACAGGAAAAGTTCCCAAAGCACCATATTTTCTGTGTAAACTTTGGAAGGTCTGAATAATCCTTGACAGTCCGTAGATTCAATCTGTTATTTCAGAGTCTGCTTATTTTTCGTCCTACTAAGAGCAACATATCATCAGATATATTTTTTAATTTATTTTTTTCTCAAGCTATAACCCAATTCCACAAGATCCGCTCCGAATCGTAACATAAAAATTGCATTAAAACTATCTAATTATTTAATTGTATAAAAGCTTTTAATTGCTCTCCTAAATAATATAAACGAAGGATGTAGTGGGAATATTAAAAAACAACGCTTTCGATGACTAAGGAATTTTTATAAGAGTTATCACCCAATCTATTTTTTAATTATAATTTTTAAAGTTTAAAATGAATTCCTAAAAATGAACAGAGCATTCTTGAAGATATATGTGGCGTATTATATATACGAACTCTCTTCGATAGCGATATCAGTACGCGTCATGGGACCAAGTTAGCACGACACCGGGTGGGTCATCGTTATTTTGAACACTGCCCCTCAACTGTTACACAGAAGAAAAAAAAGTATATATATATATAGGAGGATATATGGAGTAATGGATAACGGAATCGGAGAGCCGAGTTCGAATTCCAGTCGAATCCATTACATTCACTTACGTGCTAATACCCTTGGGAAAGGTGTGAATCCTCTTCTTCTCCCTCCAACTATGGGTAAATAGCAGGACAGACTGGGTTCTATAGCCTTGGATGGCAACTGGTCTAGGAGAAGGACAACTCTGAATTCCAAACCTGCGGAGGGTCGTTTGGGGACCTTGTGGCATTCGCTGCACCAGGTCCCTGTATTCGTCCCTCCAAAAAGTGTGGATGGCCCTGCACAAAGCCTTCACCACTATAATCAAATCTCATGTGTCGGTGTCGGGCTTTCAGTTTCTAGGAACTGATCTGCCTGACCCTCATACGTCGAGTTCGACGGGAGAGTCCATCATATATATATATATATATATATATATGGGGAGCGTATTATATATATATATATATATATATATATATATATATATATATATATATATATATATATATATATATATATATATATATGAATGATAATTCCTGACATAAAACATTCCGATAGAGATGAGAACTTTGTTCGTTACTGAAACATGAGGATTCGATTAGGACAGAGTCATTAATTATTTTCTCCTGTATTTCTTTCATCTTAATTTCGGTTGTTTTGTTCGAAACGTCTCATAACCCAAAATTCATACCTTTCCGAAGAATGGTTTGAATATCCGTCATTATTTGTGAGTAGACCTGGTATTATGTCACGTGATGTCATGAACTCTGTAACCAATTAGTGTTTAGAGGCACCACGTGTACTGCAGCCATAACACCAGTGTTTCGTCTAGGGCAAGGTTGCTTGATGGAGGCCTTTCCTCTTTAAGTGGGTTTCGCATTCATAGTTCTCCGTGTCTTAGACAGGTTGCCAGCTCAAGGCAAGAGAGCCCAGTTATTGATGTTATTTAACCCATATGTGGGGGTGGGATGGAGAATAGATAGATACATATATTTCTCAACAATATTTGTGCAAGAGTGAATGTAAGGAACTCGACCGGTATTCGAACTCAGTCCCTCGATTTCTCTTTCCGAGCCTCTAACCGTTATGCCACCCACACTCCCAGAACGACAAGCACACATGGTTAGTAATTACAAAATAGTGATTATTAAACAAAATAATGTTAAAATATTTTTAAAAAGCGAAGTATTGATGAGTTTTTTCTTTAAATAATATCTGAAAAATTATAGGTGCGTGTTATACAGCGGTGCGTGATATATAAGGGGTCGACATATACATGATTATTAATTATAACATGGCAGTTATTAATTAAAATAATATTAAGATATTTCAAAAAGGGAAGTATTGTTGAGATTTTTTAAAATAATATGTGAAAAATTATAGGTACGTCGTATACAGCGGTGCGTGATATATAAGAAATCTACATATGGTTATTAGTGACAAAATGGCAATCATTAATCAAAATGATGTTAAAATGTTTTAAAAAGCGAAGTATAGATGAGGTATTTCTTTAAATAATCTTTGATAAATTATAGGTGCGTGATATACAAGGAAACAACATATGGATGATTATTAATGATAACATTAGTAATCTTTGAATATTTTAAAGAGGTGAAGTATAGATGTGATATCTTTAAATAATTGAAAAATTACAGGTGCGTCTTATACAGCGGTAAGTTATATATAAATGAAAATGTAATATAAGTTTTCTATAATTCTAGTGTTTTTTTTTCTGATGGTTGAAATAGTGATTTTATTTCCCATCTATGACAGACTTTGTAACTGGAATTAGAAAACCGATTTCTTATTTTCAGGAGAGAGCGAATCCTTTCGATTTAGAACGAAGGCCCGACGCAAATCTTTTATCTAAATATCTAATTGGTTTTCTGCATAACATATACACATTTAGTAAGTATAAAACTATGTTAATCATTTTGATCGAATCTCCCCGCCTAAGAAATAATCTTTTATTCTGTTAGTCAATTGAGGACGCCAGGAATAGGTTATTAATAAAGTTTCTATAAATTGAAAAAAATCACTGTGAATTTTTAATTTAAAAAAAAAAAGCTGAACAAATATCATCTCATTGCGTACATAATGCCAAAAGAACTGACAATAATAGATTGAATGATATTTTCGCTGTATATTGATGCTTAAATGATAACCATACATGCTATCAAGTCATTTCATAAGTATTTCCTGAAATCTGATAGCTATAGAGTAAATGATACTTTGCCTATTCTAAAAAGCCTAAATGATAACAAAACATGCTAACTGGTAATCATAATGTCCGAACAAAAATGACAGTTAAAGAATACATCTTTTTCTTTTCTGAAATTTCCCAAATGAAAACAATGCTCATATATATATATATATATATATATATATATATATATATATATATATATATATATATATATATATATATATACAGTACAGTTCAAACGTTTGAAGCCACCTCCAGAATTAGCATGGGATGAACTTGACAGAAGAATCAAAACGAAACAAACAAAAAAAAAAAAACACGAAAAAGACTTCTTAGAGTCATAGAAAAAGAATGGAATCAATTATCAAACTTATACTTTGAGAAACTTTTGCAACGAATGTCAAAAATTTGTGCTGCAGTAATCAAGGCTAAAGGAGGATATTTTGACGAGAGAGCAAAATTTAATCATAAAATGCCTTTTTATTTTCATAATAAAATTTTTAATAAAAAATCATTTCTCACTCTTTTTTAACGATGTATAATAATTTTCTCTTATTTAAAGTACAAAATAATATATTTTGGGACCAATTTAAAAAATTACCAGGGTTACCTCAAACTTTTGAACTATATATAGTACATATATATATATGATAGAAATTGTAAGGAGGATTTGATAATTATAATTAAGTAATTCATTGAGTCTGAAAGAAACCTCAACAGAATGAAGAAAGCACTGGACGGCCGTTTCGTCCTATATTTGGGACTCATCACCCACTACCGAGAATTGAAACCCTGAATTGAAATATATATATATATATATATATATATATATATATATATATATATATATATATATATATATATATATATATATATATATATATATATATTACATATAAATATATAGTACATACATATATATATATAGTACATATATATATGTAGTACATATATATATAGTACATATATATATATATAGTGCATATATATATATAGTACATATATATATGTAGTACATATATATAGTACATAATATACACTACATATATATATATAGTACATATATATAGTACATATATATATAGTACATATATATATAGTACGTGTATATAGTATATATATATATAGTACATATATATATAGTACACAAACATATATACAGTACATATATATATATATATAGTACATATATATATATAGTACATATATATAAAGTACATATATATATATATATATATATATATATATATATATATATATATATATATATATATATATAATGGAACAGGTGTAACATACCACAGAACAGTTGAGTTAAAAGCTTTTTGTAAGTGAGAAAGTGTCTGACGATATGTTTCGCTGAGATACTTTTAACGACAATAGGATTACTGTTTTCTACGAAAGTCCACTTTGCAGCAGAGTTGGCTCGTTTCTTCAATTGGGATACATTCTTTATTGCACACACACACACACACACACACACACATACACACACACACAATCGATTGATCGATTCGTTTTCTACGGTTTGTCAACCCTTTGCAGATTATTTAAAGCCAGAAAATACTCTTTCAGATTATAAGATCTTTTTGAGATAATAATGATTTAGTAATACAAGTCTTACTATTTAACGCATAGCAAGGGAGAAGGGGTGGCTTCATATCTTCCCCAAGACTATTTGTGCTTAAGTGAATATAACGAACCCGACTGGAATTGGAACTTGGCTCAATGATTATAAATTCCAATCCATTATCCATTACCCCACCCGTACAACAAAGTTTACAGCATCTGGTATTCCCAAGCGGTTATCCATCTAGGTATTAACCAGGCTCGACATTGCTTAACTTCGGTGATCGAATGGGAACCAATGTTTTCCCATGATGTGGAGGTAAACTAGAATTCTTTCTGGAGGAGAAACAAGACACGTCTTGTCGCTACAGCATCGTATACTTGAAAGGTAGAGAGAGAGAGAGAGAGAGAGAGAGAGAGAGAGAGAGAAAGAGAGAGAGAGAGAAAGTTTGTGTCCTTTTCTTTTATACTATTTTATAAAAGGCCACTTAATAGCCGTTAGGAAAATTCACATGGTAGACAAGATGTAATCCAGGTATGCCCCGAATTCGAAATCTAAGAGTGATGAAAAAATGACAAAATTTTAACACTACTATAAACTATAGGAGTGTGAGAAAACCGACAGCGATTAATTCATTATTTCCGCAATTTCAAATAGTCTCATTGATAATCTAATCCCACTTGTCTGATTTCTCTTCTTCAGTATTAGACTTAATATTTCGAAAATTCTAAAATGTGGAGAATTAATGAAATCAACCGAATTCAACCGAATTAAAAATTTGACGCCGTGCTATTGAATGTTATTTTCTAAAGTTTCTAATACGTCGAAATGGTAACAATTTCCACAGTGAAGCCACCCAATGTGAATGGGCCGAACCTTGTGTGTGATGAACTATTTTGTGCCTTACAAACCCTTTTCTACTGACGAAACTATCCTCTCGCTATTTTATCGCTATTTCCATGGCAAATATTCAAACGAGCTACATCCCTTGGCACCAGCCGTTCAGTTCTTTGCAGCTAGGACCAGCCATAACACGTCCACATGGTCGACTCATCTTTATTCTCTTCGTATTCCATTGGTAAGGAGGAAGTTCAACTCAGACAGTTTCTTTTCCAGGACTTTTACTTTGTGGAGGAGAATCCCGAGAGAATGCTTTCCAGAGTACTACGATCTTCATCTCTTCAAGTCTAGGGTCAAACTTTATCTATCCGACATATCCTCATAATATGAACTTCTTCCCCTTATGACTTTATAACAAACTCATTCAGTAACCCTCTACCTTGAGTGGCTCTTGGGTTTTGGATTGTATGTGCAACAGTATAAAAACAATTCCAGGATGCATTACCTGAAAGGCAATAGTATATCGACTCAGGGCATTCCAAAAGTAAAGACATAATATTTTTCACAATATGAGCATGGGTAAAAAATGATTGTTGAGAAATATATTTCTAAAAATTCAGGAAGGCTGGTCTTCAATCTGTCCTACCTTAAACTTACGTAGCAACGATTACTGACCCAAACATACCACAGTATTCCTGACACCAAAAAATACCCGTCCTGGGTATGACGATAAACTGCATCCGCGTCCTGGGTAAGACGATAAACTGCATCCGCGTCCTGGGTAAGACGATAAACTACGTCTACTAGCAAGGCCTCTGATCAGGAGGTTTTGAGGAGCGTGGAACCACCTCTTAATTGCTGGTGTTCCCAGGTACAACCTGATCCGGGGTGGTAGCACCTGTTAGGGTCCCAGCTATGGGCAAAGTAGTTGACCCCACAACCTGACTCAAAACACTATGAAAGTTTAAAAATAGATTTTAATACCAGAAATACTTTAAAAAAATTAGTATCAGCAAGAAATATCTGAAAAAAGAAAATATTACCAGAAATAAAAATCTTGTCAGCTTCAAATAAACCATTGAGGTTAATATACCACAAAACAAAACAAACCAGACTATACATTTAAAAAAAAAATATTACCAGATATATGCATTTCTGAAAAAATGAACCAGCTATACATTTTTGAAAAAAAAAAAATAGGAAATTTTGTCAGCATAAAATAAGCCATTATGGTTGATATGCCGTAAAACAAACCAAACCAACCAAACCAAACCAAACCAAACCAAACCAAACCAACCAAACAATACCAAACCAAAAAATACATTCTTACTTACCATTCTTACTACAGCCACCATAATATCTCAAAGTCTCTATGAAGTCTTAACTAGTTCCCATATGTACACTTTCCCTGTGCGGGGTGTGTGGGGAGACGATAAAATGACAACATTTAAAAATGAAACCCCAATAAATATTTATAATGAATACAATTTATATACAAGAAACTAAAGAAAATAGTGTTAGTAATATCCCCGCCCCCAACCTTAAATATGGCAAAAAATCAGATCCCTGGACGAAATTAATGCAGGACTAGGTAATAAATAACAATTATTCGACCAATTACTCCCTCAATAATACACTCATCCAAACTCCAAAAGAAATACGAAATAAAACTCGAAAAATGAAAAGCACCCTGCATCTACCAGGGAACTGACATCTCTGTCACATAACGGGCGAGGGGAGGGGGAATTAAAGTAAAGAATGTAGGGACGGAAATAAAAGAGGCCAATGAGCAGACATCCCCTATCTAAGGTAACTTGATGGAAGAAACTAAGGATAAAACAAACCTAAACTACCCTATTTTGGGCGGGTCTGTCTATGTTCAACACGCAGTTCACAATATCCTGACGCCTAACCGTCATCAAAATGCCACTCCAAGACAGCTCCTTTTACTTGATACAGTTGCGCAGCTTTTGCCATATTTTGATGGAAGGAACCGTCAACTTTCCATCCTGATGTTGACTTTAAGCTGATGCTTAAAGTATAAGATCAGTTGGGAAGAAGTGAACTTCTCGCCTCCATAGAATTCCTTCTGTCGCGGCGTCCATACCACGACTCTCATAACGCCTATCAAGCAAAAGAACACGTAGTGCTCAGCCTTAGTCAACGGCGGTACCACATTGCTACAAACAGAACAGATCACGAGGACAAATAACTTTCCGCGCAATATGTGATCTATGATGTCTTCAATAAAACTGCACAACGGGACTACGAGCCTGCAGTGTATGAAGGTGTGACCCAGGGTCTCCACAGATTCACCGCAGCGAACACAGTTTGGAGATTATTACAACTTCGCCAGAGTCTTTTGCCGAGCCAGAGGGCCTTTCGTATCACTAGCTAGGTGAGTAATGTTTCATCGTTATTATTATTGAAGCATTTCGACACAGGCGTCCTAAACCATATGAAGCGAGCCTTCTGCCTCGTGAGACCGAGCTCGACTATCAAATCATATTGAACGAACCCCCTAACTAACACGTGATATAATGCCTTACGGGACAACGCCTAGGTGTTGGAGAAGCCATCCGTTGCCTGTACGATGTGCTTGAAAGCAATCCGACATTCACAATAGAAGGAGCACTAGCCTCGGGATAAACGGAGGATCTCTTCTTCGCACGAGTGCACATTTCTAAGGGATGGGAAGTTCTTACTGGCGCCTTCCTTCCAAAATTCGCTATCACCATCCGATTGTGAATACATTTGATCTATGAACGCGATGCGAAGGATATATTGAAGAATCTCACTGCTAGGTATACCAAACCTCCCCACAAGAAAAAACAAGACTTTAACTAATTCCATTAGTGTGTTATTCGGGAGTGGAAGCACAGAGAATCAGTAAAAGAGAATCGGTTAGATTTGCTTAGCAAATACTTCCACCCTTCCTTTTAAGGAAAGATTTCTCCGAGACGACGAAATGCGACCTCGGCCTTTTCCCGAACTTTCAACCAATTCATTTCCAATCGGGACCAAACCAGACGCCGAGTATCTTGACTGGCCCATGCATACAGAGGAAAGGTCTTACAATAGCAACTATCTTCTACGCGCCCAACCGCAAGCTAACAGATTTATCGCAGTTGATCTTGGCCCCTATCTCCGTCTCGTATCCTCTGATCTCTTTGACGATTTCATAAATCTCGGCTCTGCTCGACACAAGAAACGAAACATCTTCGGCATAGGCGGAGTACCTGGCCGAGGTGCTAGTACAAGGCAGGGAAATTCCGCGTAGGATCGGATTCGTCTTTAACTTGCGAAGGAAAGGCTCCAAAGCGAGAACCTACATCAAAGACAAAAGCAGACAACCTTGACGAATGGAGCGACACCCCATTCACTTCCACCAGTGCACCGGAAGACGCATACAGAATTCAGATCAAGGTGCGAAAGTACCGCCCGAAACAACCTCCAGAAAAAGATGGTTAACCCTATCAAATGCTTGGGACTGATTAAACTGATCAGCGCGACTTCACTGTCGACTTGTTCGATGAGCAAGCGTACCAAATGAATGATATCCTGAATAGTCTTGGTCTTCACAGCACAAGTCTATCCGGAGTCAGTTAGACTAAGAGGACAGCCTGCAAACGGCTGGCTAAGACCTTGGCTAAAATCTTTAACTCTGCATTTAACATCGTCAAAGGCCGAAACTTATTGATCCCATCCCCACCGTTCTTGTCCTTGTGTAGCAAATTGATCACACTCCTGATGAAGCGTTCAGGTGTAGACCCCTGCTTCATCCAGTTGCTGTAAATCAATTCCAGCTGAAGAATATGAACGGGCGACTGTCTCAAATACAGTCCGTAAGGAAGACCATCTAATCCCGGAGATTTGTCTCAGCCAACCAACTTCAGCGCTTTCCAGATTTTCGATTCTGTGATGGGACTCTCGCACCCAGGCGCTTCAGTCGCTCCGATGCGGGCAAAATCGGCCAAATAGGCGTCGAACTGAGTAGTGCTCAGTAGAGAACAGATCCTGAAAGTGGTCACGAAAATCCTCACCCATGCCTGCGTTCGTTGTCACGTTCCGCTTATCCGACGATCTATTGGATGTCTTCCTAACTTCCTCTGCGCGCAATTCAGCGGCCATATTTGTCATCTCGAAAGACATTATTTTTAACCTAGTCCTAACTACTAGAGCTTGATCCTTCTTGATAAGCTGTCCTAATTAAGGCTACTTCTCCACTATTACGGGATTTGATCCCTCGCTCGACTTTTGTTTCACCTGCCGCATGTACTCCTAATCTAGTTAGATTGAGTCGATGACTATAGCAGCAAACGAACTAATTTTAAATTTTCTTTCGCTGTAGCCATATTAGTTGCCGTTCCTGAATATGTCAGTGACCATAATAATAATGTGTGCAATTTCCATTAAGCAACCATCCTAATCGTAGGCTTATGTAAGTTTACACGAAACCGGCCAAGCTTAGGATATAAACTTAGTCAGTTATGTACTATGCGTGATACACGCTTAGGCGATCATGTATCATTCGATACATAACTGGCGAGGCATATGTTGCCATTTTTTTCTGTGGTAGACTAGTTGTCATCAAAGGTTACAGAACCCGATCTGTCCTGCTCTTTACCCATAGCTGGGGGTGGGGAGAAGAAGAGGGTATTAGCACCTTAATCCGAGCCGCTATCCATTACCGTGCCTCCGTATAAACTACCAAATGAAAACTTAGACAACCTAAGAGCCGTACGTCGACTAGCTTAACTAGGACTCGATCGAGGTAGCGAGAACGTACTACAAAAGAAATGAAAATACAAATAAAACTGACGCAAGCTAGTTTATCAAAAAGGTTTAAAAGTGAAAACTAAAAAGTTAACTTAAAATATATACAAATAAATAAACAAAGTCCTTCTACAAAGAAAAGGGAAAAATACAAATTTAAATGTAGAAAAGGGAACACAAAAAAAAAAGACAGAAGAAAAAAGTTTTTGCGTGTAAACTAAAAAGAATAAATTTACCCAAACGACACAATTAAAAAATATAAAAAAAAACTTAAAAACGTTTTTCTTTTTTTAAATTAGAAAAGCAAAATAAAACAAATTGACAAAATTCTACAAAAGGGAAATTAATAGGAGACACATGTAAAAAGATAAAATAAAGTCTTGCTAATTAAACAAAATGGCCGCCGTAACACGAAAAAGAAAGAAAAACAAACAGATTAAAAAATAAACAAACGGAAAAGCAAGATATATACTAAGAAATGAGTTTTGGCGAGCGGAAGTTAACGAAAAACGATTGGCCCAGCAAACAAAACAAAAAAAGATTAATTAAAAGGAAAGTTTGACTAAAAAAGTAGTTTGGCACAGAATAAAATGAACGAAGTAACACGTAAGAAGATAACCCCCCCCCCAAAAAAGTAAACAAAAATTAAAATGCAAGGTTAAATGCGAGAGTTAGAGAAAAACACGAGTAGAAACACTATGCGAAACGTATGTTGACGAGTCTCAACATTATGTATACCCAGCCCGCCTTCAGAATGGTGGAGGTAAGATTTTCCGAGGTACCTTAGCGGACTTGCCTCCCTACAAAAACCATAAAGGAGAGGGATTTTTATTTACGCTTCAATACAGAAAATGTCGCACAAGACCAAAAATAGGGATTGGGAAAAGGACGATCTTCTTCTGTCTTAATATTAAACTTAGCTCGCCACAAACAGTGACCCAAACATACAACAATATTCCTAACATCATAAAAACACGTTCTTACCTTTCTTACTTCATCCACCGTAATACCACCTTGTCTCTATGACAATCCTAACTAGTCCCCATTGTCTTTTTGCGAGGGTGGTGGTGGGGATGGATAAAAACAACAATTTAAAAACTAGCCGCAATGAGTATTTACAATATGAAAACAAAACTGTTTACAAGAAACGAAATAAAATAATGTTAGTAATAAAACCCCGCACAATCCTTTTTTTAATCATTTCATCACAAGCAAGGCAATAAAGCCACTAAGATGCAAAGTGGTTACTGAGTTAAAGAATAAGAAAATAATGCACTATTAAGAAGAGAGAACAGTAAAAGAACAAGAATGAAAAAGACTGAAGATAACAATTGGCATTGCATTTAAATGTTTGGAGACTAAAGTTAACTGGTAAGCCAGAAGCTAGAAGAGAGTTGTCCAAGCGAGAAGTGCAACAGAAGAAACTGTTAACATAGAACATACGGTTACATCTATTTCAATTGTAAAATGATGAAACCTTGCTGTCAATCAAGTACTGGGATTAAATTCATAAAGCCTAGGTACCATAGCGAAGAGCGATATTTATTTCCGCTTAAATACAGAAAATGTGGCACAAGGCCAAAAATACGGATTGGGGAAAAGGACGGTCTTCTTCTGTCTTAATATTAAACTTCGCTAGCAACAAACACTGACCCAAACATACAACAATATTCCTTAAACCAAAACAACGCATTCTTACTTAGCTTTCATACTACATCCACCATAATACCTCATTGTCTCTATGAAAATCCTAACTAGTCCCCATATGTACAATTCATTGTCTGTGGGGGGAGGGGAACAGAACAACAATTTAAAAAGCCCCAATGAGTATTTACAATATGAAAACAAAACTATTTACAAGAAACCAAATAAAATAATGTTAGTAATAAAACCCGCACAACCCTTGAATGTGGCAGAAACATCAGTTAACTGGACGAAATCAATGCGTGACTTTAATAATATAAAACATTCATTCATCCCATGCATGCAGTGAAACATAAGCTCATTCAAACACAACAACTACGAAGATCACCCCCCAAAATAGGGACAGAAATAAAAGGGGCTAATGAGCATACAACCCCTAGCTATGATAACTGGAATAAACTAAGTTCAATACAGAAAGAACAATATCCTGATGCCTAACCGGCATCAAAGTGCCACTCCAAGTCAGACACTTTCACTAGACACAGACACGCAAGAATTACCCAACTTTTGCCGAATTCTGATGAAGAGAGCTGACACTTTTCTGTCTTAATCTTGCCTATGCTGATGCTTAAAGTACAAGATCAGTTGAGAAGAAGTGAACCTCTCGCCCACATAGAATCCCTTCCTGACGTGTCGTTCAAATCACGACTCTCATAACCCCTAGCAAGCAAAAGAACACCTAATGTTTAGCCTTCCTCAACGGCGGTACCACATTGCTACAGAGATAACTGGCTTCGAGGATGAAGAACTTTCCGGGCAGTATGCAAACCATGAGGCCTTCAAAAAACTTGCACAACGGTGCTACGACCCTGCAATGAAAGAAGGCGTGACCCAGGGTCTCGACAACTCCATCGCTGTTTGGAAATCTTCTCCAAGCCGCCGAACAAAGCCATTTGCCGACCCAGAGTGCCCGACGAATCACCAGCCAGGTGAATGATGCTTCATCGATGCATTTCAACCCGGCCATATTGAGCGGACCTCCTGATTCGTAAGACCGAGCTCGTCAATCAGATCATTACGAACGTACCCACTAACTAATGCTATTTGAGACAACGCCTGGACGTTGGAGAGGTCATCCGACGACTATAAAAGGCGTTTCAGAGCAATACGTCATTCGCGATAGAAGGAGCACTCGATTCGAGATAAACACTTCTCAGGGATGGGAAGTTCTTATGTGCGTCTTCCTTCCATAAGGCGTCCTCCTTATCCGAATCGCGACAACTTCGATATAGGAACGCGATGCGAGGCATACCCAGACCGCTTTCAGAAGGGTGGAGGTAACAGATCTTCCAAGGTACCTTAGAGGACTTGCCTCTCTACAAAAACCATAGAGGTGAGTGATATTTATTTCCGCTTCCATACAGAAAATGTGACACAATGCCAAAATAGGGAGGGAGAAAAGGATGGTCTTCTGTCTTAATATTAAACGTAGAGGGGGAGTTCATCAGCACAAATGCCATGAAAATATTTATAGAAAAAGCACATGGAAGCAAGATTACGGCAGTGGGAAATTGACTGAAGTCGAGATGCCAATAACATTGCAGATACTATCTACCCCAGTGAGCGAAATAAAGGGTTCAGTTCGACATTCCAACCACCTGAAGAAGGCCGGAGCGTACAACGGCCGAAACGTTGTAATAAATATGGCGACAAAGATGAGGACAATAGTCCGAATAATGTAAATAGTGTACATAATACCTCATTTCAGAAATATAGACAGATACTGAAAGGTCGAAACGTTGTAATAAATATGGCGACAAAGATGAGGACAATAGTCCGAATAATGTAAATAATGTACATAATACCTCATCTCAGAAATATAGACAGATACAAAAGGCACGGAGAAGCTTCATTACGGCGGTGGAAAAGTGACTGAAGGCGAGATGCTAGGTCAGGACAAATGACATTGCAGATTTTTCTTTGGATTTTCTCAAGGAACTCAAATATATATAGCAGGAAGACCAGACGCTATGTGACAGCAATAATCTTAACATGGACGAAGGGTGGACTTGTAAATATGTAAGATAGTTTAGTGTTGTCGGGCAGACCCTTTTACACAAGATGGACTCGTCCAAAGTATACTTATACTGACAGAGAGAATACCTGCAGGTTGAGATACGTTGAGTCAGGGCGAGAGATACGGAGACAGTACACAGGGTGTTCACAGAGAGTTAATGAGAGTCTACCGAGAGAGATAATTACGGCTTCACTTAACAGAGACTTGTACATATACTTTCTACTAACCCGCATTCCTGGACTACTAATCTTCACTTCAAGTCTGTATTCTTACGTTTAATACACTTATTTTTCTGTCTCAATTACTGGCGTTGTTTATTTATTTGTGCAGGATTCCATTCCCGGAATCCACAACATTTAGTGTGAGAAAATTATTTAGGATGAGTCACAGGACCGATTTTTCTGGCAGTAGATGAAGCAATTGATTCCAAGCAACTTTTTTTTTATTTTCTTACCTTAAAAATGTTCTGAAAGATACATATTTCGAAACACTTTTAACACTGCGGTAGTTACCTCGGATTTCCGAAAATGAATAGTCCCCTGGTGTCTGCCTTCTACGACAACTTAGCTACAACTGTGCCACTCCTCGTGCTACACATCCTTATTGGGCCAAGAGAGTAGTGGGACGATCAAAAGAAACAATTTACTAACTAGATGTTACGAGCACTTTCGAAAATTTGGAGGTAACAAAAACCCCATGTAACAAATGCAGGGTTAACGTGATTAAATTCTCAGGACGTTCTATTTTTCCTGGATTGTATAACACCCGCTTACAGAAGTGAGTTGATGCTGATGGCGCGTACGTGAAGAAACAACGTTTATACTTTAAAATGTTTACTTTTAATTATATCATTTTCCCAGGAACTTTTAAAATGTCCGTCGTATTCGCAATTCTAAATTAAATAACAGCACATCAGGTAAAAGAGAGTACGAATTCTGATAGCAACAGACTTCCACTTTCCATAACTGATCATAAAATATGTTTGAGATCTGTGGGAGAGAGATTAATTTTGCAATTCAAAAAGTCGATAGGATAGCCATATATCCTATTTTGTCATCCTAGAAGTAATGTTTGAAACCGGACAATGCATTTAGTGAAAATCTGTCTATTTAAAACGCTCCTGATATTATCAATATATACTATCAATTCATCGAATGTGTAATGTCCAATACAAAAATAAAGCGAATATTTTTGTGATTTTATAATGTCTAAATTAACACACTTCATATAGTCTGGTCATCCTATAAGTAGCGATAATTTGAATATTTGCGTAATATTAAAATGGCTAAATTATAGAATGCTATCAGGTCATCCCATGAAAACTGTATGAAATTTTATATAGATTAAATTATTATTTCGATATTCTAAAATCTTGAAACATTAATAATACATGGTATTAAATATTTATTGGTAGCGTAAGGGTTAACGACTCTGAGAGGTATATAGGCGAACCATTCGAATTCTGGTCGAGGTAATTACGTTCACTTTTCGACAAACATTCTTGGAAAAAAGATGTGAATTCATTTCTTCTCCCTGCTACCACAAACTATGGGTTAAATAACAATGATGGCTGGGATTTCTTGTCTTGGGGTGACAACCAGCCTGGGAGGAAAACTCTGAATTCAAAACCAGTCTGAAGATATATGGGCTCCTTCAGGTTATTTTTTCCCAAGAAACATCATTGCTGCTATAACTGCAGAACGTATTCAGCCCCTTAGACCGTAACTGGTAATAGAACTCATGATATCACGTGACATAATATCAGGTCATCCCATAAGTAATGTCCGATATTTCTCACCTGTAACTATTATTATTGGCGCCAAAGCTAATATAAAAGCTAAAATGAAGGGAAAGAAACGTTAATGTATATTTATTTGGGTATTCTGCTTCTATTTTTTTTCTTTTGCTCTTCGATTTTCTCCTGATTTTTATTTCTCAGCACTCTCACCCGCCTATTGTTGACGACGAAAATAATTTGTTGGAAGCTCATGGGATATGTCCGGAAATGAACCCAGAGAAGACCTCTCGCCTCTTCAAATGTCGTTGTTTGTTTGTCAGCCAGGTGGCCCAACCAGTCGAAAAATGGCCAGAGGTGACAGTAAACGTGATATCAACTGAAAACAGACATTTATTTACGCACAGTCTGTCATCGTGAGACACAAAATGCAAACAGACAATTGTATTAGTTTATATGCGCGCTACTGCTTCTAACACACAAACACACATGCGCCTCGTCGTAGAACAGTGGTTAACATATTTGTAAATGTCATGTCCCTTTGGAACGTAGGGGATCATAGCTCTCCACAGATCCTCTTTTTTATTATCTAAATTACTATAGCTCATTTTGGAAAGACAGTGCAGTAGTTTTCGTTGACGTCTTTGGTTTTGAAATTAAGAGTTTTTCTTTTACACTGATTACCACCCAATGCTATAGAGTTCAGTCTACCCTGCTATTTAATCCATATCGGGGAGAAGATAAGGTGGATTCATATTTTTCCAAAGGATATTTGTGCGGAAGTCAACGCAATAGCATTAACCAGAAGTTCAAATCGACATGCTGAGCCCACTTTCCGCACCGGTGGCCAATCTATGCACAGAATGGTTAATATGCACACTAGCCAAGTGGAACATTACGAGTGTAGTGACTTCAGCAACTCTGGGGCACCAACATGTGTGCCCTTGGGCCAGAGTAAAGGATATGGAGTCAATCTTTGACTTTCTACTTTAGGTGCACCTTAGCAACACCTTCATATCTTCCTTTATCTCTCTCTCTCACATTCTCTCTCTCTCTCTCTATCTCTCTCTCTCTCTCTCTCTCTCTATATATATATATATATATATATATATATCACATACAATTATTTGCTTTAATTTCTTCCTGTTTCAGTTTCTTTTCACCGCTCTCTATCACAATCAGTTTATATTTAGCTATGTCCGTACCCATTTTATCTAATGATCTAACGATGTCATTGTGTAAACTAGAGGATAATTCACAGACTAAGACATTGGTATGCAACTAAGATATGTGATGGGAGATGTGCAACAACCCTACGATCACACCCGATCATGGGACTAATATATATATATATATATATATATATATATAATTATTTATTTGAATATTACAACATAAATATGTTATAAAATCACGACAAAAGTAGCCATTTTGTTTCAACACTTCTTGTGTCTTGTCAAGTGATAATATAGAATATAGAATAAATGGTTTTAAAAGTTTCAAATTAATCAACGATCCTTAGCTAAGAGTAAACGCTGTTACATAAGCTAGAGTGGCCAATCAAAAAACAAGTATAGGATGATTCGAAAAATTTGGCAACTAAGCAAGGTTATCTAGATATTAAAAGATTTATAAAATTTGAAATTAAAATTAAAAGTAAAAAATTAAAAAATTAAAATTACCTATTTAGAAATCTAAATCAGATCTCTATTAAGTTTTAAATTGTAGAATTACCAAGGAGAAAAAATATAAAAATAAAAATAAAAGATATATATGTTATTTAATTTATATTTTTATAGAAATTAAGTTGAAAGTTGTATTCAGAATCCCAGACAGAGATGTATACATTTTTAGTTTCATTTCAACATGTTAGTCGCCTCTCACGTGAAATCATTCGAACAACGGCATGTTAAGCGCTCGGACGTATTTAGATATATACACACACATACAAAAAAGCAAACCACACATAGGCAAATGCACTATGCTTACACATACACATCGATACACACAGGCACATACATCTACATTCAATATGATCTAGATGGTCAGATGTCGAAGCTATTCGTGGCTTAATATGTTATTAAACGAATTTAAACTTGAAAAATAGCTAAACCGGTCAAATATACATAGATAAAATTTAAACAAATAACTATATATAAATATATATATATATATATATATATATATATATATACATATACATATATACATATATATATATATATATATATATATATATACACACACATACACATATATATATAAATATATACATTTTTGAAAACATAGTTTTCGACACATTTACGGACAAAAGTAAATAACCACCTCCACATATAATTGAACACTCGCACATCCGCATATAAATTAATACATGCACCCGCATAGACACATATAAGCATAATAGGTACGCATATACAGACCTACGTACATAAACATACACATAGATAAGCACATATAAATATATTGACCCATACGTCGACGCAGAAAAGTAAATAAGGCAAGTGAAGAAATACATATAAAGATGCAACTATATACAAGCACACACATACATACATACACATCTAGATGTACATACATAAGCACGCATGCATATATGCATATAAACTAAATATATACATAGACATTTACAAATACAAGTGTATACATGAAAAATTAAACAAACGTAAATTAAAACGACATGAGTATAAAAATGCATATACACATCCGCTAGTACATATATATACACACATACATACGCAACTCCACATAGATATATACACATATATATCTACAGACATACATATACATACATACATACACACATACAAACATACATATTCACAAATATATATACGCATATATACATATACATATATATATATATATATATATATATATATATATAAACACATATACACATATACATACACACACATACACATATACGCACACACACATACATATACAAACACATATACATATATACATAAACATATAGACACATGCATAAAAAAGGAAAAAGAAATAAGCATACATAGACAACTTATATTCTAATAATATTCCAACAACATTATGATAAAATATATTAAAAGTTAATCATAATTTAAGAAAAGAACAACGGTCTGTAAGCAATTAAAGGTACTTTATCAACAAAAGTAGATTTTAGTTTGTATCTATGATACACTCCAAGACACTAAAGCATACATAAAAATACACATACAATGACACACCAACATATATATATAAATATCTAATTATATATAAATACCCATATCGACACATCCAGATAAACAATACACAAACAGTCGAGCTCAACCATATAAACACCCACACATACATATAAATATACACCTATATACATATACATAAACATATACATATTTAAACATACATATATATACATATATGTGCATATATAAACCTATACATACACATAGAAACATACATACTACATATACATACATATATGCACACTCACACATACATATACATACATAGGCAATATGCATACACATATCTACACTCACACAAGTACACATAAATATCTCTATATACCCATACATATACTCACACATTTAGTGGTAGACACTTACCAGAATTTACACCCTTACTCATACACATAAACAGGTTAACCTATGATAGAAGCCAATATACACAACCATATACCTTCATAAAAAAAAATACATATATATATATACCCCTATATACACATATACATATCCTACAGTAGAAATAACTCTACATAACATACAAATATATACATCTAAATACAGACACGTATGATACTTTGTAAGTACCCAGTACACATTCATATCGATAAGGCGACTATCATGCTAAAAAGGTAATAGTCTATTAAGTTTAATTTATCATTATCATAGAAAGTATATGATTTCTATACTAAGTTAAATTTAAGACGATGCTTACAGTTAACTGTTAGTTCATATCTTTGATTTAAAAGATCAGTCTTATTTTTAAATCTAATTATTTCAAGTTTCTCGTTAAGGCATAAGTAACACGGGGCATATAGTGAGTTACATGTCCGGGCCTTTCTAATTAATTTCCATTTAACCTTAGGTGTTTTATTTTTCTCTTTTAGACTCCAAAAGTATTTGGATAATGAAGTCATATATTTATAGTTACTATTATTAAAAGATTGCAGATGACCCCGCCAGCGTTCCTTGAATGGTCTCATGGTGCAACATATGTAGAATTTCTTTATATTTGGATTTTCTAGTGTTGATATAGTACTGAGATAAACTACAGAGCTAGTTAAACAGTTATTATTTAGTGGACAATTATTGGGATTCCTGCAGTTACATGATTTATTATTTGTGTCATTTTGCTTAATGTTGCTTTGTGCAACCTTGTGGGTTGTCAGGCTCTATAGCTTAACTTAAGAGTATTAGAGTTAAATATTTTACTGAGTGAGTTGGTTCCAGATTTGGGGAAATGTTTTTTAATGAGGTTTAGAAACAGGTGCCCCAATTTAGTTTTAACCATAATGTTAAAAGGGGGAGTATACCATATGATTTTTCTAGATCTCTTTCTACCATTATTGTTGCTATTTATAGGGCTTTTATATTGAATATTAATATTTTTATATCCACTATTTTTAAGTGCGGAATTGTAAAGGTCTCTATGCTTATTAAAAATATCACTGTTTGAAGAGTTGTTACTGATCCTACATTCAATAGAATAGGGTATGTGTTTGATGATTGCAGGGGGGTGGTTAGAATTTGGATGAACGTATATTTGATTGGAATTAACTTTTACATATGGTTGGTATGTGTTGCTAGTGAGGTCTAGGGTGACGTCTAGGAAGTCTACTTGTTTAACATTAGTGGAAACTATTACTCTGAGACCTAGATCCTTAAATACCTTATGTATCATTTTTCTAATACGATCTACTTTAATTTTAGTGGAATTCCTAACTACTAATAACCCGTCGTCCCTATATAATCCTACACTATCAGAATCTAGGCAATCAAATGCACTTAAATTATACAAAAGAAATAATCCAACAAGATCAGAAGCTTCAGCAGAATCCAGAGAACCCATTGAAATGTCAAATTTTTCGTTACAGGACTTTTTGGTCCGCTGTTCATCTTTGTAGATTAGAACCGAATTTCGACACTCCATGATGGTATTCACTTCTCTTTCAGAAATGTTGGAGTATTCCCGAGCGAAATCCAGGGCACAAGTGAACAGATTTTTGGATATAGATGGATAATAGTCTGTAATGTCAAACTGTATGAAGGTACATTTATCCTTAAATCCGATGTTGGTAAACCAGTTGATGACATCCGCAGTGTTAATCCATTGTAGTAGTCCGAGGGTTTTCTTTATGGAGTGGTTGGTTCTTTCTAAGATGTTCTTACTGATCCTGCCGATTTCCGGTCTAGTTGGGTTTATAATCCTAGTTGATGGCTTAGATCTGAAATCGGGTTTGTGATCTTTTAATAAAATATAGGCTTCTTTAGATTGTAATTTACTAACTCGATCACTTATCTTTAGTTTATCAGTAATTGATTTGCTGATAGAGTTAATTTTATCAATTTGGTTAAAATTGTCCGTATTAATTTTTTTGTAACTACTGGTTAGACTATTTGTTACTAATTTGTCATAATTCCTAGGGGATAATTTATAAAAGTTGGCAGTCTTATCAGATTTAACATATAGGTCTTCTGATTTATTGATGCCTTTGACAATGATATCCAGATTTTTTTGGAAACAGTTCTTGAATTTGCAGAAGGTTAATCCCTTGATGATATCTAATAGATCATTCTCGAAACCCAATAGATCCTTTATTATGGGTGCAGTTTTGAAACTTTTAAAACCATAGTTCTCTTGTTCATATAGTTGTTCCTTATTCTGAAGGAAGAAGAAAGCCTTCCATCTCATTCTCCTTATGAAGTTTTCGGTTTGCTGAGTCAAATGGACGAAATAATCCCTTTTGTTTGTGGTGGGAATGTTCTTCAGTGATAATTCGAAATCGATTTTATCCATATTAAGAATATAATAGATAGTGCTCGACAGTAATAGGAGCTAATATCCAAGTTTAGGATTGGTATATACGGAGTGAAATCCAATAACCAACAATTAATATTCTTTAAAGAGTGCTCAATACAGAGTAGAGCAGATATAATTATTTATTTGAATATTACAACATAAATATGTTATAAAATCACGACAAAAGTAGCCATTTTGAAACATGCATCAATATATATATATATATATATATATATATATATATATATATATATATATATATTGATGCATGTTTCATTAAATAATATGGACAAGTTTTGTCTATTTATTTTATGCAAATTCCTTTCATATCGTCTGATAAGCTTAATAACATTATCATTGAAAGAGGAAAGAAAATCACCATATTGATACATGCTTTTTTAATCCTATCTAAGCTTTCGCTTTACATAAGCCATCATCAAAGATGACAATAACATTACAATATATTAAAAAATACACGGACATGGCAATAATGATAGTCTGTTTTTGTTTACATGAAAGATTTACAAGCAACGACAAACTCGTGCATACGAGGCGCTGGAAGCTAAAATCGCCCCGCGGCTCATGACATCTCACATAATCACACGAGAGTGAAAACGAGAAGTGTTAAGTATTGGAAGCCGTTGCTATAAGCCAATGGCTTTTGTTATCAATTATAGGCATTTGAGTATATTTGTGGAAAAGAGATATATTGAGAAAAGAGATATATAATTCCGATAAGAGAAGATCTGCCAAGAAAGATGAAATCATGTAAGAACCTAGATGTAAATTTACTGTGGATGATCTAGCAATTAAAGCACTTCCTATACACTTTCGTCTTAGTAAATTTGTTTCTCTATTAATGTAATTAACATTTTTATATCAAAATTATGGTGAGCAAGTGATAAATTTAATGTGTTGTTTTGTAAAATATCCCTTTTGTGTTCATATAAACTTTTATTTAAATTCCTTGAGGTTTCTCCTATGTATTCTTTGTGGCAATTGTTATAGGTGATAGAGCAAATTCCGCCCTCACATACACAGTCCTTTGCTGTTTTTTCCTCTTCCTGTTTCAGATTGTTTTCATCGCTCTCTATCACAGTCAGTTTATATTTATCTATGTCCGCAGCCATTTTATCTACTGAAAAGATCTATTTGCAAAAATTAGCATTTGAATGGCTAAACATTAGAATTAAAACGAACTCAACTGGATTTCGAACTCAGCCTTCCGATTTCATAATTCGTGACTTTACACATTACTTCACTGTACCCCACCCCCACCCGTTGATGGGTAATAATAATTGCCTTCATTCCGGACCATAGACAATCATTCGTTTTTTTTGTTTGTTTCCAATGTTTTATCAAAATCATTAGAAATGCATTTATATTCTATATATGTCATGTTCTGCCAGTAATACTTGCATTAATTTCTCATCACTGATAATTCCTTTCTTAATTATTTATTTTCAACACATTCCCATACCAAAATCATTAGCAATCATGAATTTAAACGTCCTACGAGGCTGGCATCCCGTTCCCACCCCTTCACTGTTGAGACTCTTAGATGTAGACGTCTCTTCTACTCCAATAGCTTCATGTCTCGCACATCTCGCCTGTGGAACTCCCTTCCTTATTCCTGTTTCCCTGACAAATACAATCTCCAACTATTTAAGTGCAACGTCAATCGACATCTCCAGTTGCCTTGATCTATCCACTTCCCTTCTCCACATCCTTTCCCCTTTCATTCCTATCTGCTCTCGCTCCAAATCTTCTGTAACCCCCTTGCCTTGATCGATCCACTATCTTTCTCCACATCCTCTCCTTTACCACTCCTATCTGCTCTTCCTCCAAACCTTCTGTAACCCCTTGCGTGCTAGTGGCTTCCAGCCTTGCTTGGGGTGATAAGCTTAAAAAAAATCCATTTACATTCTCTCTCTCTATATATAAATTATCATTATATATATATATATATATATATATATATATATATATATATATATATTAGATATGTAGTATATATATATCATATCATAAAGAGGTAATCATACAAAGAATTAATTAGTAATGTTAATGTAATTAATGGCGAAATCTCTTCGCTAACAAAACTTAATAAGGCATTAACTTACAATTCATTGAATAACGCGATCATAATGTTTAAATTGTTAGATGGAATTGATGATACTGGGCCGAATACTTTCAAAAAATGAACATTTTCATCCTAAGAGCGTCATTTTTTCATTTACAGGTAAACTCCAAAACTTAGCGAACCAACTACCGTGCAGTTCCGTCAGCTAAACTATCTTCACAGTACACAGCAGAGTATCTTGTTTGTTGCTTTGCAAGGCATTTTTGCCTTTACGGTCAAGTGTCTAAAATGCAACTTATAATCTTCCATTTTCATAGGGATGCAAAATTTACACGAATTAAGTAATTTTATACTTTCTTTCTCAAGAGATGGTTTGAAGTGTGCTCTAATCGGAAATGTAAGCAGATTATCTAAGTCGATAAGTTTGATGTGTTCTTATTTGTTGCGAAATGAATGACTAAAAATCGGCATGAACTTTTCGGACAGCATTATGGTTAATCGGAAAAAATGAGTTTTTCAGTAGTTAAAGTTATTGTAAAAATTACTGAGACGGAAGAATGTTTATATGGCGATTGTCTTCGAGACAAAGAAAGAATATTGGAAATATCTATTTTAATGGATGTATTCTTATTCTTGTTAAGCAGCATTTTGTTATATGGCTGAAGCTCATCAAAATAACTTTAGCCCATTAGTTTAATGAAATAAATTATAAACCTTTCCTCTTGTTCCTTCCAATGTGGGTTTTGTTTGTTGTGGCCGAGCACCGAACAAAGAATGGCGACAGACGCACTGTCTGGCAGAAATAAACCTTTTCCACTGGGCCGAATCAATTTCTAGTCATCGATCCTAAGTCCGTACTTCTTATGAACGAAAACCAACAAAAAAAGAAAGAAAAATAAAACAATATAACAACAAAATGTACCTAACTTCACTGAGAGATTCAACGTGTTCACCAGATAAGCCACTCCCTTTCTCTCCACCAGCAAAAGTTTAATATGCTCATCTTTGAAACAAGCAAAAATATTCATTTTTTTTTCCTACCGGATTTATATAAATAAACTTATCGATAATATGAAAGAAATCGGCAAAGAAAAGATACTTCAAAGAGTGCAGGCGTTATCAACAGTTTCAAATAAGTTGGAGTATCGAGAAGTCATGAATAAAGAAAATAATTGATAATAAATAGAATGTCTGATAATGTAGTAAATATTCCATTTAAATGAAACAGAGATTGGAAAACATCTAAGGGACCAAGTGCGTGCTTTATATGATAAGAAAAAGTTTTAACATAATGCCGAGAAGAATCACGACAGTAGGCGATTACTATTGCTAACAAGAAAATATAAAACATAAATACACACACACGCGCGCGCACACACACACACACATATATATATGTCTCTCTCTCTCTCTCTCTCTCTATATATATATATATATATATATATATATATATATATATATATGTAGGTAATAATCCGTTGGTGTATAAGAATCCTATTAATACAATATCAAATATAAAATTAATCTTAACACTTATTCCCACATAGAGCTCAATGTTTCCTTAAATAATTTATCATCCATGGTTTGAAAAATCCTTGTGAATTTTCTTCAATTTACTAGGTGAAAATGTTCATTAACTTAATGTAACCTTAATTCCTATTGTTTGATATATATATATATATATATATATATATATATATATATATATATATATATATATATATATATATATATATGTATAGGGGGTGTTTGTGAAGGAATGCTAAAAGTTTCTTGGAATGACCAATGATAGATTTAAATTTTCTGAAATTTTATCATGTCAGTCACTCCGAGAACTTATCAGAACCACTTATATATATATATATATATATATATATATATATATATATATATATATATATAAGTATAAAAGTGAACATTGAAGTCAACACTCCGAGGCGACAGGCTGTTTCATGCTGGACGCAATCGTTAGGCCACCTGACGATTGCATCCAGCATGAAACAGCCTGTCGCCTCTGAATGTTGACTTCAATGTTCACTTTTATATTTACATACGCTCTATCTCTGATTATTGAGCGCTTTATCCCATAAATACAGCACACCTTAAAACTATATTTCTTCATACATATATATATATATATATATATATATATATATATATATATATATATATATATATATATATATATATGTATGTATAAATATATATAAAGGAACGTTAAAAATATATAAGGGACATAATTTATATATATATATATTTTTATTATTAATGGTTTTAAATACTCAGCCTGCAATTTTTAAAAAATTACAATTTCGGTATCCCCCAAATTGCTTTTATAGGCATTTTAAAACATTGTTTCTATACTTATAATTAATCTTATTTAGTGTTAGTTGTATTTTTTCGTACAGAGCGCTTCAAGATTTTGTTTTTATTTTCATAGTGGATTATACTTGTATTGTCAATTAATATTTCTCTAAAATGTGAATGTGTATAGGAATGTTCTTTTAAAGGTTGTGCAAACGAACTTGAATCTGACATGTTTAATGTACGCCTTCTTGATAATGTTGTCGTCGTGAAAGCAACATATATATTTACTTTTTTGTTAGATATACAATCTCCCAAAGGACATTTAAATTGTTATACAATGTTGGTATTTTGCAAAACATTAGTTGACGGAGAAGAGTTATTGCAAATGATTAAGTTGGCTGTATTAAATTTAGTACAGTATATAATTAGTTTTACTTTTACTGGAATCAGTGGGGGGGGGGTATATTAGTACTTTTTTCATTTTGTTTATAGTTAGTGTGTATTTGGTTGCGGTATAGTAGGTTAAAACGTTTATGGTTATTTGAGGAAGTATTATGATCTTTTAGATTTATGTTAATATATCTAAAACTCGTCTAATTTGTTCATCAACAATGTAATTAGGAAAGTCATTATTAATGAAAGTTTTTAATGTTTTTTAATTACGTGTGGAAATTTTTTTTTCGTGGAAGAGTTAACTTTTTCACTGGTTTATTAAATTTTATATAATCCTTGTTTTGTAATAGTCAGGACATTTTATAGTTGAGAGTGTACGTGTTTATGTTAGTTAGTTTTTATATGCGGAGGTAGTAAATGTATTATTATTGATGTCTATCAATATATCAAGAAAACGAATTCTGTTATTATTAATTTCATATGTGAATTTAAGAACGGAGATTTTTTATGGTTCATCTATGTTTTATAACTAAGAAGAGGATATCTACATATCTTAGGTAGATGGACGGGTTTTAGTGCTATTAAATATCTTATTTTCAAGTTTAGTCATGTAGATGTTACTAAATTTTGGCCTCAAAACTGAACTCATGGAAACGCCATCACTTTGTGCGTGTATATTATTTTGATTGTCATAGAAGGGAACCTCAGTAATGCAAGTCAAGAGTAGTAATATGTGAAGTTTAATTTTTAATGGAGGAAGAGATGGAGTGTTGTAAATATTCTTTATAATTATATCAATTGTTTCTCCAACTGGGACAGTGGTAAATAAACTTTCAACATCAAATGAGGTCATGGCTTCATTATTAGGTTTTTGTGATTTTAAGATTTGGATTAGTTCGTGAGTTGATTTAATACTGTATTTATTAGGTATGTATGGTGTAATGCGTTGGTTAATTATTTTGGTTAATTGATAAACTGGAGTGAGGATTCGAGATATGATAGGACGGAGAAGGAAGTTAGCTTTATGTATTTTTATTGTTCCAATAAATGTATCCTGGTTAGTAGTTACAAATTATTTGGGAAAGGTTAAAGTGGTTTTGTTCTGCGTTATTAGCTATGAATAGTTTGTTGATTTTTGATTTCAGTTGGTTAATAGGATTTTTGTTGACTTTTTAAAATTTAGTGTGATCATCGAATATTTGTTGTAACTTTAGATTATAATCAGATTTATTTGATACAACAAAGATATTGGTTTAATCTCCTTTTTTTTACTTTAAAAAAAAAATATAAGTATAGTTACGTAGCTCTCTGGCAGCGATTTTGAATTGTTTTGTTTGGATGTGACACCCAGCCGTCGGCCCGTGGTCCACTCCCAGTCGCGGCGTGTAGCTGTAATATTTCTTCTACCGGCATTTTGGAGTTGACTCTTTGTCGTTTCCACCAGCCTGTGCCCCGGTCGATCGGTGGTCGTCGCTACTCGGCGAAATCCCCTAGTCAGGATTCCAATATGGGACACTGGCCCGTCCAGGGTAGAATTCTGATCGTCGATGTTAACGGCTTCACCAGATGTACCGGTTCAATATCGTTCCCAGCTCACTTGCAACGTCTGGAAACTGGAGTAACTACTTCGATCTCAATTCTAACCTACCCAAAGTGTGACTTTGATCTTAGGTAGACGAGATCAATCAGGCGTTGGCTCGTAGTGTAGGCTGAGTCCAGACCGAAGGTGGTATCGCACAAGCGCAAAGAAAAATACTAAATAAAAGAAAAACCCAAGAGGTTCAAGCATGTTAAGAAATAACAAACTAACTTTATCCTTCTGTTATATACAGGAGTGTGTTTTACTCCCAGCCCGTTTTCTACAAAATGTGACACTTCTATGTTTCAAGCAAGTTGGTATCTTAAACCAACTGATTAATTCTTAGGTGTTGGCTTGGCTTCGTTCGTCAGCATAAGTTGCTATTAGTAGGATAGGCAAAGTCAGAGGTCGTGGAATCTCGCAGTCAGCTTCTGCGAGTCAACACACTGGTTATGCTCTGACTCTAACTCCAAAGCCAGCTCAACTGCGACTGCCGAACGAAACCATGGGCGTTCGTTTATATGGGTACCGACCAAAACCCGGTGTGGTGCCAGACGCGGCCTGGGGTTCTCGTTAAATCTCGATTTCTAACAAGAAATCTCTTTGTTGTCAGGACGGGAAAATTGATTACTTCCCATTTTTGGAAAATTAATCACTTTCCATTTCGGGGCGGGGAGCTCCGTCGTCTATATGGGAAGGTCGGAGGAGAGCTATCCTCCTAGACTCTTTCTCTCTCACATTGATATCTCATACCAATCCCTTCAGTGGGCGTTAATAACTTCTCCGTCTTTCTCATCCATTCACCTTCGCCTATCACCATTGCTACCATTCGACCAATGGCATCCCGGCCGTGCGGGTGTGGCTAAGCTGGTCTCCTTAAAGTTATAATCTAGAATTTTTGTTTACAAAATTCTCCTTTTCTATCATATCTTTTGGCCACCCAGAATTCACTTAGACAGCACTCTCTACCGACTCCATCAATCACTGTCCAAGCCCGCCACCCTGTCCCCTCGTGAAGTTAGCCCCATAATGGAATCCTTGGCTTGTTGAGAAATTAAATTCTTTTATCTCGCCAAATCTATATTCTCCACGCTATTTTCTGTCTCATGCCAAAATTTTACAATCGCCATATTGCTATTCAACGTCTCAGCGTCTGAAGCGACAGGTTGATAAGGTAATTAATAACAATCATCTCACCTATGTGGAGACAATGCCAGAATTTTATAATTGCCACACTGCCTCTCCTCGCCGGTGGCAAAGAAAAAAAGACAAATGATATCTTGGAAAGATAATTAACATTGATTCTCCCTGCCTTGTACCGGCGATCGTCTCAAGCCGAAATTTTTATGACCACCATGGTCTTGCCGATATATTAATATTTGCTTTTCTTCCTATTTCACTCGGCAAGACATTAATCAACCTGACAAAACCTCACATATGGCTTTTTCCACGGTTTACTGTCTTTTGTAAAAAGTATCTTTTTCGTAAATAAAATCAAATCTTTTTAACATCGAACGTGATATCTTTCTGGATAGCTCTTTTTCGCCTTAAGTATTTCCTATTTTAATTTCTATGCTTAATTAGTTAGCCAATAACCATAGCTAAATAGTGTCACAGGAGCTTGGAAGTGTTTTTTTCTTTTGTCAGATCTGAACTTTATTGCTTAAGATTTGAGTAGGTCACGAATGTTTGGTTTTGTTTCTATTAGTTGTTCCTTAAGGTTTTATGTTTTGATATATGATTTCAATTACAGTTTTTAAAAAATCCAATTTGTTGTATTGTTGGCAGAGATGACAGGTTCAAGTTTGAGTAATTCCTTTTGGTGGTCTGTTAGTTCGTAGTTATTGTATAGTCTGTAGAGATTAAAGTTATGTTCAAGGTTGAGTAATTCCTTTTGGTGGTCTGTTAGTTCGTAGTTATTGTATTGTGTGTAGAGATGTAAGTTATGTTCAAGGTTGAGTAATTCCTTTTGGTGGTCTGTTAGTCCGTAGTTATTGTATTGTGTGTAGAGATGAAAGTTATGTTCAAGGTTGAGTAATTCCTTTTGGTGGTCTGTTAGTTCGTAGTTAGAGTTTTTATCTTTATTATTTTGAAGATAAATATTTCCTTTGTATAGTTTATTAATTATGTTTTGTAATCTTCAGATGCTATTGAATTTCTGATTCATTAGTGATTTCCGTGATTCTATGTAGATGTCTTTTAATTATCTGTAATTTATCTTTTTCTATTTTAATCTGCCTCTTTACAAAGTTACGTTTAAATTGTCAAGGATTGTTAATATAATGAGATGCTGGAACACGTAGGTTTAAAATAAATATATTTAGGCAGCATATCTTCATTAAAACATGTTTCGTTGAATAATCTAGACATATTATGCCTATTTATTTCAGTTTTAATCCTCACAAATTTACGGATCAATTTCTTAGTGCTGTTACAAAACCGAGCCAGAAAGACGCCGTAGTTTTGATTATTTTAAAAAAAATTTCCAAGTACTTCCAATCTCATCCAAGATCATATTCAGGGGCGAATTGCTAAGACAAAAATGATTGTAACTAATAGTTGTGTTATTTTTTGTAAATATGCATGATAACGCGATCCGTTATAGTGAATTTAAAAATTAACGTCAAGAATATGTAAGGGAGGTAACTTAATTTTATATATATTTTTTATTATTAATATTTTTAAATACTCAATCTGCAATTTAAAGAAAAAGAACATTCCTAAGCTATATATATAGTGTTATATATTTTTTTCTTTTTTATAATTATCACGACCCAACTTCTGGTTTGATCTGGATGTAAGCTCAGCAGAGTTTACTATTTTTTATTGTTTTTAGAACAGCATGTAATTGGTGTTTCGACGACAGCCTTGACTTTAAGCTTCAAGAAATAATGTTTTGTGATTATAGGACATTTATTGTTTTTATGCTTCTAGGACATGGTTTGTTTTATGCTTTTAGGACATGCTTTGTTTTATGCTTTTAAAACATGGTTTGTTTCACGCTTCTAACATCGTTTGCATAATGTTTCTAGGCATAGTTTGTTTTATGATTCGAGGCTATCGTTTGTGTTATCCTTCTAGGACATTGTTTGTTTTATGCTTCGAGGTTATAGTTTGACTTATGCTTCGAAGACATCGTTTGTTTTATACTTCTAGAACATTTTTTTGTTTTATGCTTCTAGGACATCGTTTGTTTTATGTTTCATGATTATCGTTTGCCTAATGCTTCGAAGACATCGTTTGTTTTATATTTCTAGAACATTTTGTGTTTTATGCTTTAGGGCATCGTTTATTTTATGCTTCTTGGAGATTATTTGAATGGCGCTGTTCGGACAGCGTCTGATTTGTTCTTCTCTTAGAAATGTCATTGGTCATCTCTCCTGGACATTTTCTACCTTCAATGGTCCTTTGCTTGATATCAAGTCACTTTCTATTTATACAATTATGAACAAATATTAATTAACTTTCGAGTAATATTCCTTTTTATTCCTATCATTTTCTTTCAAAGAAATAGGAAAACCGCCATGTTATTAGCAAATAGCAAAGAACTCGATAGTATACGAGAGTTATATTCCTTGTGTAGGATTTCTTTTTCTTAATTTAGACTCACTTTATAAAATAGGTACACGGAATCCTGTGGCCTGGTTAGACAGGAAAATGTTACCGAACTGATAGCATTCAAATCTGATATAAGATCGGCACTAGTCAAGATGTAGTTGAATAAAACTGCAAGAACAAACTGGGTTGAGATTACCGATAAAATAAATGAGAAATACTGGCAGCGGTGAAATATCGGAAGGTTTCATTAGATTTAGCTTCATAGCGATGCAAAGGAAAATAGGAGTCAGGTAGAAAGGAATGCGATGTTCAGTGGAAAAGTTTAAGAAATCATATAACTAAACTTAAAGATTCTAATGGATTGAGTTTCTAACAAAATTAGACCGGAAATAGGACAAAACATGCGCGGCTTTGTTCAAGACACTGAAACAAAAAATCAATTTTTAAGAGAATTCTATCAGAGTTATCTCATTTTATGTTCAGGATTTTTCAATCACTTCTTTACTGAGATAATTTTGCATTTACAACTCCCACTATTAAATATTAAATCATTTTTTTTATTTTGCTATCTCCCAATCGTGAATCAAATTCTCATTCATTTGAATCCAAGTCTGACCGAAATGCAATTGGAATTTGTAGGAAAATGCCTTTGAGAATTAATAATAATGGAAAATTAGAAAATAATAACAAAATAATGGATATTTGAAAAAAAAATGGGAGCAGAAACTTTTGCACGGATAATTTAATAAGCAATGAAAAAGTCTGGTAGCTGGAGAATCATCGGTTGTTGATAAGCAGAGGCCACCTGAAGAGAGAAACGGAATCTCTCCTTATTGCAACCCAGATTAAGTAAGTCAGGATAAACTTCGTCAAACGACGATTAACAAAATTCAGGAAACCAGGTTATGTGGAGAAAGTTAAAACAGTAAATCAGGTAATCAGAGAATTTAGAAAAATGTCCCCAAAAGAATACCAAAGAAGTCATGATAGATTAGGAACGGTAATACTCTGAGAACTGTGCAAGGACTGTGGATCACCCATCTAGAAAAAAAAATGATTATTAAAACAAACCAGAAATCTTCCATGAAAAAAATCACAAGATAATTTGAGATTTTTACACTAATACAAACCAAGTAAAAAGACTGAATATGATAATCGTAAATACGTAAAAAAAAGAACATTGATAGCAGAAGTGGTTATATCAGCAGGCCACAAAGAAACACGAAGGAGAAGAAATTTGAAAAAAATTCAGTATCTTTGCAAGAGAGCTATGGATGAAAGCTAAAAAATTTCTCTGACAGGAAAAAAAATTACTAATTCTAAACTTTATTATGAAATAGGAAGTTTTGTATGCCGGGCTTAGTGCTGTGGTTCCCATAATATAAAAAAACTTACAAACTCCTTAGAAGGGATGAATAAATGCCTTTGGAAAAGTGTGAATTCAGCACTTCTATACACAGCTATGGGTTAACATCAGTACAGACTGGACTGTGGAGCCTCGACTGGTAACCAGACTACGAGAAGGCTAACTGTGAATTCGAAACCAGTTGGGCGTGAGGATATCAACCGTACCTCGTTGAAAAAATTTCTTGCTAAAAAACGCACAGGTGCAACGCCTAACGTGCGGCGAATACTCCACAGAAGAGACTACAAGATTTACACTGTTCTAGTTACAGGACCCACAGAGTTGGTTAAGGCAGTGCAGAACTTTTAGAGGTGAATTAGCGGGAGATAACTGATAACTGACATCCATTAGACGTGGCACGTGGAACTAGAACAGTCTACCCCAGGGAGCAAAATAAAGAGTTCAGTTCGACATTCCAACCACCTGATGAAGGCCGGAGCGTACAACGGCCGAAACGTTGTGTTAAATATGGCAACAAAGAGGAGGACAATAGTCCGAATAATGTACATCATGGAAAGACTAACAATCAAACAATGTGTTAAAGTTTCAAGAGTGCAATTGGAAAAATTGTTCGTAAATTCAAATAAACTGGGTCGGTGGCAGATGTGGAAACACCATTTTGTGCTCGTTTCCGCTGTTCAGCTGAAAACATTGCTGCAGTGCACGAGGACGTGGCCGAAAATCCAAACATCTCTATCTGTCATCGCGTACAGGAACTGAACCTCTCCACAACAACGTTACATCGTTTCCAATTGCACTCTCGGTTGACGAAGCGTGCGAAGTTCGCGAAATGCATTTCTGTTTGAACGTCCATTTTCGTAATCGGCTTCGATAACTTAAACACGTTGTTTGGTTGTTAATCTTTCCATGGTGGAACGAAAAAGACAAAAAAAAAATCACTGGGCCGTATATTTATAAATTTGAACGTTCATTTTCGTAATAGGCTTCGTTAACTTAAACACGTTGTTTGATTGTTAATCTTTCCATGGCTGAAACTGCCAAAGACTGACGTTGTTAAATCTGAAAGAAAAAGAAAAAAAAATTAGATGCTTAAACTTAATTCACATTTAAAATAGATCCAAGTTATTGGAACACCCTTTATAAAGATAAGTTTATCCTGGAATTTTTATGGTTAATACTAGTTTTTTTGTAAAACATATTAACTTGATAATAATAAAAGTTTATATAGTGTATATCAATTATAAGTTTATATAGTGTATATCAATTTGCATCCGTAACTTTTATTCCTGGATGTCATATCGATTTGGATAAATAGACATGAAAATAATTGATGAGATATTTCTAAATCGAACATTTTTTTATCGCATATTTTGTTTTTTTAATTTTCTTCTCTCTGTCTCATAAACTGTTACCGACACCTTAAAGTACATTTTCTCTCCTATTATATTATAATCCTAATATTTAGCTTCTTCTTCGAACGTGTAGTGAAAGCTTCTCGGTTCGACCCGCATTCCCGAATCAGTATTCTAATGTTTAGTTGCTGAAACGAATGGAAATGGGTCAAGCCGAAAACTTTTCATCACCCCTAATATTTGTGTATTTTTAAAAATTTTTGCCTTGATTGTTTGTAAGCAAACTTAAAGAAATGTAAAAATTATCACAACAACTAAAAAAACTAAAATGGCGGATAAACCTTGAATAAATTCCACAAAACACACAAAGAAAGAAACAGACAAAAGCTACCGAATGTTTGTTGGTAAACGAGGGAGGCGTACAACATCCGTTGTTAACATCAGCCTGCTCCTGCCGCGAAAAAATAAAGTTCTTGAAAAATGGGCGGGGTTTCCCCCGCTACCCTTACTCATAGATTTTTTTTTTATTTCATTGATAGATCTTTACCAAAAATTTATCATCGATCTTGTCTATTTTATTTTTATTTTATATATTTGCATGTATATATTTTAGAAACCATCTCTTTTCTTCGGAATAGATTTTTTTTTTTTTGTAATTTTTTATACCGCCTCATTTTTGTTTCTGGTACAGAGGTCTTCTTTTGTATGCGGGGGTCATTATTCTTAGTATCTTTCTGTATCTCAGTCGTTTGGTAATCTATAACCAGTAGTTTTAGAACTATATATTTTGGACTCACAACAACGACATTTGTGCACACGTCCTCGCGGAACTCTGAGAAATTTGCATCATTTATCAATTTTTTAAAAAGTAGCTTTTTCTTTTTTTTTAACATCTTTTTCGATTCGACCCAAAACACATCCGACAAAAAATAATATATATATATATATATATATATATATATATATATATATATATATATATATATATATATATATATATATATGAAGAAAATCACATCTTTGGACATCGATGTGGTTTTTTCGCTTTTTATGAGTTCTTTTTTTTAGAGATAATTTTGATCCGTTGTCCCTTCACGAAAAAAAGAAAAGGAAAAAAAAGACAGAACTAAAGAAAGATGGCGCGTCTTTGATAAGTCAGTTCTTCAAGGAGATAACGGAATGATATGAATGAGTCTTTGTAGTTGGGAATACTGCAAAAAAGAAAAAAAAAGAAGTGCTGTTCTCAGATGAATAGTCGATCCTCCTTAACTTTCACATCATAGACACATTTTTTGAGCACACTTATCGACGTTAAGCAAGGTTCAGGAAGTCAGAACGAACCTGTTTGCTGACAGAAACATTAACTTGTTTGTATCAAATTGACGGTGTATTTTTTTTTAAAGCCATTTTTTATCCGGAATTATTTTTTGTTCTTTTAAAGGTTATTTTTGGTGGGTATGGTGTTTCAGTTGACATCCATGTTGTTTATTTACTTAAACAATAAAATTAATTTCAAGCGGCCTAGATCGAGAAGTCTTCTAAAAAAATGCACCTCCCACCCGGCAGGAATCGAGGTTGTATCCAATTTTGTTCATCACTTGGTGATTTGTGGCCACTTTTTAGATCAGCCCTTGTTGTTCCGAATTTTGTCGACATTCTGAGGTGACACCGAGTACAAATGGTATCTAGTAGAGTGATTCTAGTATATATTAAGGTGACCTCAGATTAACTTAATTAAATCAGGATTACTGGTGGATATTAAACTTGATTCCTCGCTTGAATCACATACTACAAGTATGCACAGTGGGAAAACTTTCAAATGATCTGGATGACTTAAATTAATTTGACTGTTAGTCAGATTAGTAGGATGCCAAAATAGTATTGAATTTACTATAATAGAGAAGTCATATACTAGACGAAGTTGTTAAGCCTATTTGACTTTTGAGGAATCTATTTCCAAGTGGAAATGTGGAATCTGTTATACCCAAAATATTAACTTAAAAACTTCATGGGGATTTTCTAAGCGTAGGTTAAATGTGGCACAAGGCCTAAGGCATGGGGCACGCAGTGAGGATCGAACTCACAATTCAGTTATAATTGTTTTAGCGAGACAATCTTGCTAACCATTACCCGCGTCGAGGGGCCCAATTCAAGATGATATTATGGTAATTTTCTAAACGTAGCGTGGATGAGGCACAAGGTCGAAAGTATGGGACGTCCAGTGAGGATCGAACTCACTACTCAGTCATAAATGTTCTAGCGAGACAGACTTGAAAACAACTACAGTACGTCGTGGTGCCCCCCCCCCCCACCAGACCACACAGAAATTGCCTGTACCGCGTCCAATTCCTTCAGAAATGTTTAAACTATCAGACATATGAAACTTCTTTTTTTCAGATCAGTGATTAAAATTACTTCAAGCAAATAAGTCCTGTGTGTCTGAGAATGTGCCGTGTCCTTTCAGGACGTAAGCGATCATGGCTCTCCACCTCCCTCTATCCCTTGCAGCTCTCAACAAGTTCCTTCCCTCTGCCACTTCCCCAGACTACGTTTTGTCATCCACTTGCTTAAAGCAGCTACGTATGTCATGCGTTGTTTAACTTTGTCTTCCGTCTATTCGACCCGTGAGTATCAGATTCTCCAGGCCCTCCTTCCTCATTATGTGTTCCAGGAACTTCAGCTGCCATTTCATGATGTTAAATATAAGCCTCCTCCTTGTTTGCAACCTCTCTAAGATCTTATCATTGCTCACACTTTCAGTTCATGATATCCTTAGCATCCTTCTGTAGAACCACATCTCTGTCGTCCAACATTCGCTGCCGTTAAGAAGGACAGATGTCACGTAACAGCTCAGTACTCTTTCTTTGTTGCCAAAGAAATTCTCCTGTCTCGCAATACTCTATCCAGCTTTTGGAATGCGACCTTGGCCATCCCAATGAGTTTACGGATCTCAGTGTCGCATTTAACGTCCTCTGTCAGGAGGCTTCCCGGATATTTAAACTGCCGAGTCTGCTTGATTCTAGTGTTCTTTCAAATCGCATTTCGGGCTCATAATTTTACTGATGACCATGCATTCTGTTTTCTTGTAGTTTATGCTTAGTCCCTTTTTACAGAATCAAAAATAAAGAACTTTACTAATTAAAATAGAGCGCATCAATTGAAAACTTCCCAAAAGCGGAAACAATTAAAATACAAAAAACAGCTAGTAGACTCGAGAAACCTATTTTCCTGAAAAAATTCTTTTAATAAAAGAATTTTTAAATTTCAACCGACAGGAATGCTAACTTTCCGGTCAATGAATGCCGACTATTTCTTGAATGGAAACGGCTTACCATTATAACTCGAAGAGATGATGAGAAGGTAGATATAAAAGCCATAGAATGACTGGGAGACGGATAGAGAGAAAGAGATATGAGTTGACGTGATGTATTAATAAGAAATGGCTCTAATGATGTATTTTTTAAACACTGCCATGTTCACATATATGTGAGAGTTTATGTGTCGTACGTGTCCAGATGGCGTTATAAACAAACTTTTGGGGAAAATGTCTTCGGTCGACATTAGAATAAAAAGCAAAAGGCTCTGAAAGGTTGACATTTTCCATTCGCAGACAATTGTCAGACAGTAGATAAATTACGCTTCTATGCATAAACATTTTCATTTGTTTGTACTTGAAGAACATTAATATATATATATATATATATATATATATATATATATATATATATATATATATATAGGTTGTCCATAAAGTTCGTGTGCACTTTAAAAAAATTATAACTTTATTTGTACTTGCGATAGAAATAATCTGTAAAAAGGATTAGAAAAAAGTAAATCTATATTTTTAAGGTTTTATTGAAATGTTATTTAAGTTTTCACATGCCCTCCATCATTAGCAATACAAAGAGTAATACGATTTTGCAGTTCACAGAAAACATTTGCCAACTGATTTACAGTAATGCCTGAAATCACATTAGTTATTTTAGCTATACTTAAAACTAGGTACATTAAATTTTAAAACATTTTTTACAGGTTATTTCTATCGCAAATACAAATAAAGTTATAAATTTTTAAAAGTGCACACGAACTTTATGGACACCCTATATGTATATATATATATATATATATATATATATATGTTGTGTGGCAGACCCCTTTTACACAAGATGGACTCGTCCAAAGTATACTTATGACAGAGAGAATACCTGCAGGGAGATACGTGGAGATACGTTGACACAGGGTGAGAGATACGGAGATAGTACACAGGGTGTTCACAGAGAGTGATACGAGAGTCGAGCGAGAGAGATAATTATACCTTCACTTACAGAGACTTGTACATATACTTTCTACTAACCCGCATTCCTGGACTACTAATCTTCACTTCAAGTTTGTATTCTTACGTTTAATATATTTATTTTTCTATCTCAATTACTGGCGTTGTTTATTTATTTGTGCAGGATTCTATTCTCGGAATCTTCAACAATATATATATATATATATATATATATATATATATATATATATATATATATATATATATATATGCGTGTGTGTATGTGTCTGTGTCTCTAAGTATGTATTTAAAATTTCTTATATGTATAGTGCAAGAGATGTCAGTATTGAAGAAAGAGCCTTTATAGATAGAGTGCAGCCCTCGGCATAAACACTGCATGGTGACTGCCAGTTTCACACCTAAAAGCGATCTTCTGATCAAGTGCCACCATCGGGCTATCTATAAATATATAGGTCACTAGGGGATTAATGTGATTCAGTTGACTGATTTGATTTTTACGGCTTATCAACCCTTTGTGGGTTATTTAAAGCCGATTGTTGGCGGTCGCTTACAGCATCCGGCGTCCCCAAACGCCCCCTCCCCCTAAATGCTGACCTCGCTCGTCGTTGCTCAATTTCGGGGATTGTTTTGCAATGCATACTGGTCGGACCTAGAACTTTTCAGCAGCGTTTCTCAAATATTATTTCTTTATTTCCTACAAGAGGGAATCCAAGAGGTGGGTACAATTCCCGGCGAGACTCGGGAAATGCTGACGGTTTAAGAGTTTGCTAAAACAGACCAAATTCATCGAAATGTTGGATCGTGTCTCTCTGTCTGTCTGTCTCTGTCTGTCTTTGTGTCTCACACACATACAATCATACACACAAATACACACACATATATATATATATACTTTATTTTAGGATAAAAAAAACAATACACAAATACAATCACGTTTCGATGGATATTAACACATCTCATCAATCGTTATTAAATAACAGGTGAAGTGACAATTTATTGAAATTTAAAAACAACATGCACCCTCTTTTCACAGTGAAAAGGAAGAAAAAAGAGTAAGAAAGACACAAGATACACCTTATTTTCACAAGAAAACGAAGAATAAGAGAGAAATAAGAAGAGATTGAGTTCTTTCTCATTTTACATGATATATATATATATATATATATATATATATATATATATATATATATTTATATATATATATATAAGACATTTTTATGTTTATACATACAAATATTTAAGTAAATGCTCCTTTTTTAAAAAAATAATAAACAGTATTAAACAACATTTACCGGCCTGAATGTCCGAAAAATTTTCATATAAAATATTCGTCCTCCGACAGGATTCGAAACTGTATCCTATACGGAACCGTCATTTAGCCTGACGTGCATTAACCGATTGGGCCACGGAGGAGCGTTCGGTTAGCAATGTCGATTTTTCTGTCTTTAAAATACAATCTTCCATGAATCTCTCACGTACATTCATATCTGCTCGATGCGTATCCAAATGTAAACAAATGACGTCACACATTATGATATGGACAAAGTCCGACAATTATCTTTAAGACATTTTTATGTTTATACATTCTTTTTATGTCTTAAAAATAATTGTCGGATTTTGCCCATTTCATAATATATATATATATATATATATGTGTGTGTGTGTGTGTGTAGGATATAAAATGTAAATGTACGCAAAAATCATTGCACATGCGTAAGTATATTTCATCCTCAGGTGTTATAAATACAGTGGTCAGTGTTTTAAAAGAGCTATAAGTATATATTAGTGACTATACATAATACCCAACGTTGATAACGCTACTCGGAACTTCATGCAGTTAATGCAATCTTCAGGTGTGAAGATTCTGACTGTTATCTAATAACGTTATCAGATAACGGCCAGGATCTCCACACTTGAAGATTGTATTAACTGCATGAAGTTCCGAGTCGTGTTATCGACGTTGGATATTATGTATGGTCACTAATATATACTTATAGCTCTTGAAAATATATTATCAACTGAGCACTGTTGAATGACAAGGTAATTCTAAAAACAACGGTCACCTGCGTAAATGCAAAGCTCTTTAGTAAAATGAATAAAGCACTATGGCTGCTCGGCGTTTGTTTACGCTTGTAAAAACAATACGCTAGATTTGGCTGAGTCATTCTGTCGAGTGAAGATAGCTCAGTGGTAGAAGCTCTGACTGACACCAAATCGGTTGAGGTTCGATCCGGGCTTGAGGCATTCGGTTGTCTAGTCGCACTGAGGAGCTATGATACAGCGAATCAGTACTATCTGCGAATTACACACACACACACACATTTATATATATATATATGAAGAAATATACACTTATATTTATGGAATAAAGTGCTCAATATCAGAGATAGAGCGTATGTAAATATATAGGCGACAGACTGTTTCATGCTAGACGCAAACAGATTGCATCTATCGTGAAACAGCCTGTCGCCTCTAAGTGTTGACTTCAATGTTCACTTATATATATATAAGCAACAAGTATTCAAAGATGTTTTATTAAATTCAATGACTGTTTAATTTTTAATTTTATTTTTTCAATTTTTTGATGAGATGTTGTACATTAGGAGTGAAACTGTGCAACATGACGTCACTTCGGACTGATTCAAAACTTTCAGATCTCTATAAAATACCAGCACATTTGGCAGTACCTGGTTCTTGATGAGGACTAAGCCAATCAAAAGTTCTTGAACAAAACCAACAAAGCAAACAAGAAAACCCGGCCAGTTTATACACAATTTGGCTCCTGATATATACAAATTCTTAGCCGAAAATTGGAAAATACAATAAAAAAATTAAGTAGAAATACCATTTTGCTTGAAGTTAATAAAAGTTATAGATAGATACCAACGCTAGCGTGACAGTGGATGACAGGGAACGTTTTGGCCTAGGCACACCATGTGTCACATCATGCCAACATGGGGCGAATAACCGGTTATGGTGCATTTATATTAATTGTGCTTTTGTATTTCGATATTATCAATTTACGGCCCAAAGCTAAAGGGACCTCTGGTCCATCTTAGAAAACAGCAATCATAATTTTTAAGAAATAACTTCACTTTTTCGTTTCGGGCTATAAGTTCAATTTCTCACGTGGACACACAAATCTCAGATTAAGGACAGCTTTTCAATCCCGGGTTCATCCTGATTCCAAAAAAAGGTATAATACGAGGGTCATTCAATAAATAAGGTGAATTTTTCGGTATAAGGACTTCTAATACAGATAGAAGCTTACTTTTTTAAAAAGAATTTCAACGTAGTCTCCCAGCACTGTCACACATTTTTCCCATCTGTGCACAAGCTTCCGTATTCCCTTAGCGTAAAAATCTTTGGACTGATGTCTCAGCCAGTCGCTCACAACACTTTTGACTTCATCGTCTCTTTTAAACTTCGTGCCTCTCGTGACCGCTTTCAAGGGACCAAACAGGTGAAAGTCTGAAGGGGCAAGGTTTGGGCTGTAAGGGGGATGAGGGAGCAGTTCCCAGCCCAGCTCGTTGATGGGCTGCACCGTTTGGGCTGCTGTGTGAGGCCTTGCGTTGTCATGATGCAAGATGACTCCTTCTGACTGATGACCCTTGCGTTTGTCCCAACAGATAAACCTCAAAGTCCTTGCAATGTCATCCACTGTCACCCTTCTGTCAGTCTGAATGAGGTCATTGACTGATTTGATCAGCTCAGGAGACCTCACTTCTGTAGGCCTCCCAGACCTGGCTTCATCCGCAACACTGCTCCGTCCTTCTTTAAACAATTTAGCCCACTTGTAGACATTTTATGGCTGAAACATGTGGCACCATACACAGTTGACATTCTCCTATGAATTTCAACTGGTTTGCACACTTCAGCAACCAAAAACTTGATGACTGACCGCTGTTCAATCCTGGAGCATGATTCTTGGTCGGCTATCTTTGTTAATCACCAAAACTCTCAAAGTTTTTCTTTTAATCTGCAGAAGAAATTAAATCCATGTGAAAAAGAAGTAAAACAAAAAATAAAAAAATAAAAAAGAGTAAGCTTCTATCTGTATTAGAAGTCCTTATACCGAAAAATTCAACTTATTTATTGAATCACCCTCGTATGTCTATGTAGAGAAAATGTGGCCCGAGTTAGAGATGCTTCAGACACATGTTTATTTATTTAAACTAATTTCTTAATTATTCATATTGAAACGTGTACACATTAGAATATAGTCTACTCTTTTTGAAATTAAGCTTGTCTGACTCAAGGTCACTAAAATCGAGTACAATTATTATGTGAGATGTCTTGCCATTCATCTCTCTTAAACATCTAATCCGCTTGCATGTTTGTTATGTTTACGTGTGTGTTCGTATTGTGATATTTGTTTAGAATGTTCCTCTCCGGAAATGTACGCGTGAATAAAACGAAAAAGATGGGCATCATTGATATTAGTATTCAAGGGAGGAGATCGCTTCAGAAACACCTTCGAGGGGTTGTGGAATGGCGTGGTTTTAATGTATTTCAATATCGGACAAATGGTGACTGTTATCGCTGTCGAGGAAGAAAGAATCTTGAAGGAAGAGAGCATGGAATGTGGCAGAAGAAAAACAGGAAAGAAAATGAAGAAAACAAGAAGGCAAAAAGAAAAAAGAAAATAGCGTAAAAACGTAAAAAAGGCTTAACCCTTTGAGCCCTGATCACCACTTTACCGGTGGTAGAGAAAAATGACGCAATTATCAGGCACCGGTGTCACAATGGTAGAAAAAATGACTTAATACCCAGCCACTGGTTGAACGTTGGGTAAACACTTGTAACTATTATTATATCTACTGTGAAACATTACATAGCAATTATTTGCGAATTTTGACTCAGGGGCTCAGGCAGAAGGTTTCAAATTGTTCAGGAACGCAGGTTCAAAGACTTAAAGAAAAAAGAAAAGAAAAGGTGACCATGAAGAAACAACAAAAAGAATATAAAATGTAATACAAGAAGAAATAAAAAAGCAAAAATAAAGTTTAAGTATAGTACTAGATTGGCAGTTAGGTCTCATCTGTAACAGGAAATTCTATTCTAATTGTTTCTTGTCTCACACATCCCACACATCTCACCTGTGGAAGTCTTTCCCTGCGCTTAGCTTTCTTGTCAACATCAATCTTTTATTGTCCTTCACAGACGTTCTCTTGGTATATTTTTGCGTTTTAGTGACTTTATCGCCTTGCTTAGAGTAAAATGATGAAAAAATGTTGTTCAACCCATTATTGCGTTGAAATACCGGTTAAGCAACATAGGGCCTAGATGAGTGTCCACTTGTGAATACCAGGTGGATAAAATAGTGTGCAATAGATACGGTTCTGAAGTAGTGTTTCTTGGGCAAGATGGAGCCCGGTTTTGAATTCAGAGTTACCTTCTCCTAGAATTTTGTCTTGCTATTTACCCATAGCTGCAGGGAGTTTTCCAAGAGTATTAGCACGTAACTGAATGTAATGAATCCAACTGGAATTCGAACTCGGCTCTCCGATTTCTCAATTCGAGCCGCTATCCATTACGCTACCTTGCCTTCTTGTTATATTCAGTTACGCGCAAATATCCTTGGGAAAGGTATGGATCCATCTCTTCTCCCCCAGCTATTAGTTAATTAGTGGAACTTGTATCAGTAAATCTTTATTATCACTCCCAAATCTTACAAGTAATTTCTTGTTCTTATTAACCTGCAAAGGGTTGATAAACTGTAAAAGATTTAATCAACGAATCACTCAATCTATCGACAGCAGTCGAGATCATAATGTCCACAAAGCTGCACTCCGTTAACTTTTAGGTGACGTGTCCATTCAGGACGTGACTATCATGGCTATCTACACGTTTCTATCCATTGAATTCCTTGGAGTTTGTTTTGGTTTGGTATATTTTACGGATTATCAACCGATTGCTAATTTATTGTCTCAAACTCTTTAGAGACGTTTGTCCCGTTGACAAGCCTCCTACATTCCGTTATCCATTCACAAAAGCTCGTCAGATAGCCATCCCGCTGTTTTCTTCTAGATCATTTTCCTTCGATATGTTTTGTGAGTGTCAAATTTTCCAAGCCCCTTTCCTTATTATGTGTCCCCAAAATTTCTGTTAACTCTTTCTGAGTATAAATATCCGTCTTATTTCCATGTTCTTTGTCTACTTCGTTACTTACGATCTCCGTCCATAGCATACTATAATATACCTAATATAATATCATAATATCATAATATAATATAATTAATATAATATACCTAATATAATATAACCTAATATAATATACCCAATATAATACCATAATACCATAATATAATATACCTAATATAATATAACCTAATATAATATAATATACCCAATATAATACCATAATACCATAATATAATATAACTAATATAATATAACCTAATATAATATACCCAATATAATATAATATCATAACATCATAATATCATAATGCCATAAACCATTACTCACTGTTTTTAGGAAGCCGAAAACTGTAGCGTTGGACCAAACTAGAGTAAATTTATGAAAAGCTATATGGTTGCTTCGTCTTATTGTCATGATAAGCAACCTTATTTCCTAGGACACTGCGATTGTAATGACTTCGTCTTTCACCGGGAGATCTACATTTGTAGCCATATCCCTGGCTAGGCTAAACTTTGTCTCTCGCTACACTGTTGCTATTTTCAGGGCAAATGCAACCTCCCTTTCCCAAAGACGTGGAGTGGCTTCCCTCTGTCTTTTCCACAAATATTTTCCTAGCACTTGATTAGATTAATTCTCTTTAGTTCTTCGTCTGCATGAATTTAAACGTGATAATTGTTTGGCAACAAGGTCTCATAGTTTTACTCTTGTTACAAGCTAGAGATAATTGTAAGTTATATTCTAATAGTTTATTTTCTCGCACTTCCCACCGGTGGAACTCCCTTCCGATTTCTTACTTCCTCCTACATAAAATCTTCAAAAATTTAAATGCAACGCCATTCTCCATTATCTGTCTTCCCGAAACCTGTTCTTTTATTGTCCTTTTCCCCAGTTCACTTTTACTAAAGTCTTCTAATTTTCTTTCGCTCCCTGTAACCCCTTGCGTCTTAGTGCCATTATCGCCTTCTTTGTGATGAAATGATTAACAAATTGTTCAGACGAGCTACATTCCTTAGCTCCTGTACTGCAGAGATTCAACGCCAAAAGTCACTATGTCATGTATACAGGGTCGAAACTTCCTCATTTCATTGATGATGAAATTCTACCCAGGTATCTTCTTCCTAAGAGCTGTTACGTTGTAAAACAGACTCCTGAGAGGTTGCTTCCTTGATCCCAACAACCATAGTATCTTCAAGGCCGGGGTCAACTGTTATATATCCTACATATCCTCATAAACTGCACTTCTTACTTCTTCCATTTACGCTCGTAAAACAAGCGCATTCAGTAGCCTTCTACTTTGAGGGGCTCTTGGGCACTTAGATACAATAGTATAAAAATATCTACATGAAAGAAATTTGGAAATAGGACCAAAATAAAAAAATATTGCAATGGAACGTTTAAATGAACAAAAACGTAAAGAAGGAAAAAATGTAATAAATGAAATGGAAGAATGATAAATTGTTATTTAAATTCACAACTGTAGCGAAATTGTGAAAAAGATGGACGTGAAACAGAAAGAAGTCTTTACAAAAATGAAAAACATAGAGTGGCTGTTTGCAAAAGTATTTTATTTTTATGATTATCATATTATAATTCTGCTTAGTTAGCACGGGTGTTACGCCCCGCCGCTACCTAAAATATAATGGACCATTCTGTTTTGATCGAGAGGAAAGACAGAAAAGACATATCGGAAACACTGTTTGCTTTAAGTGAGAAAAAGAAGAAAGTGTCTAATATATGCTTCAGTGAAATGAAAAGAATTGTCGATTTTAAATCTTTTCATTTGTACCCTCTTACTTCTTTAAATAATTAACCTGCATTCATATTTGTTATTTCATTCATGATTTTACAGCAATACTTGTTTCAAGTTGTTAAGCCCAAATATTTGACGATGCAATAGGGGTATTTCTCCGGTTAGTTGTTAGTAATACACCCTTGTGCAAATTAACTGAAACAAAACGAATAATTCCGTTATTATTTACTTTTTTTTTCGTATTTTTCCAATGAAACATGACCCAGTGCACATGTTAATAGTTCGTATATCCATTCCACGAAGTCGTTCCTTGCAGACTGGCCACAGATTCTGAATAGGATTTAATTTAGGAGAGTTTCCGGGCTAGTCTATAGTACTTTGATTTGCTCAATGGTAGGGCTTGCCAGTGTGTCCGTGTAGCGTTACAATTTTTGTACGCTTCCTTGGAGTAATGTCCATTGCAGACAATGACTGTAGGACAACTAATCGACAGTCGAGACAATAGTGTCTGGGCGTGATGAAAATCTGATAGAATCACGGATGACTCAATAATTTATCAAGGCCGAACAAATTTCATCATACACCACTAAAATAAATTCATATTACTGCACACCGCTGCAAATGACCTAATCTGAGGAAAAATAGACTTCGATGACACCCTGTCACTGCAGTGGGTCTAAAACTGAGCGTATGGCGAAAGAAAGGAAACGTAAGCGGTTGTTTCAATTAATTTGCACAAGAGTGTAGAACTTGCAAGGAGTTTATTCACCCAAATATTGTGATATATCAGAAAATTCAAATAGTAAACCAAATTTTTATGTGTATTACTTGTTATTATTAAAGTTATTAAATACCATGTCATTTCAGGATGTAGGCGATCAAGGTCCTCCACATTTTCCTCGTTTTTGTGAATTGACCCGAGTTTAAATAATAACCTTTATTCATACTTATCATTGTTAATGCAATATTTGGTTAAAATTTATAGCTCAAATATTTAACAATGAAACTGTAGAATTTCCAGTAGGAGTATTTTGTCGACGTGGAACTGACAATGAGTTTATTTATTTGTTAAATATTATGGTACCTTATTAAATTCAAATAGGAAAACCATGATGTTTTCTTCTTCTTCTTCTTCTTCTTCTTCTTCTTCTTCTTCTTCTTCTTCTTCTTCTTCTTCTTCTTCTTCTTCTTCTTCTTCTTCTTCTTCTTCTCCTTCTTCTTAGTAGTAGTAGTAGTAGTAGTAGTAGCATGACACTATGGTATTTGTAGAAGTGTAATGTTGAAGGTTGATTGACGATTGAATTTAGGTTTAACGACATTCTTCTATGTAAAAAAATATTCTTATGAATTATATATATATATATATCACTTCCATTACGTTAAAAAAATACTCGTAAGAAAATGTAATTAGAAAGGAAGAAAAAGAGAGCTGAACTGTGATGTCTAATCAGTCCTCCTATATGGTAGTAAGTGCTTGCCAATTTCTTCACAACTAAAGTGGAGACTAAGTATCAGAAATATGGTTCTACATAAGAAGAATGAAAATACCATGTTAATTTGTACTTAGAATTAAAGATAAAGGGGTGTGGTTTCTTGGACAAATTAAGAAAAAATGGGTAAGAAAATTTGACAGTCAGAGAAGAAAGATGCAAGCGGGACAGATAGAAACATGCAACGGGCTGGTGTAAATTGCTGACAGAGCAGGAACCGTAAAAGATATTAAGAAGGCAACACTTGTTTAGAACTACAAAGGATAGGAAGTTGTGCTATGGTACGTGGCAGATAAAAAGAAGAAATATAGTCTTTATATAAGAAGAGAGAGCAAGGGTATTGTCGGGATTGAAGACGACTCGTAAAGGAAAATATTAGAAAAAATATTGGAAAAGAACTTTCACAGAAATAAGAAGCCAAAGAAATAAACGAACTAATTAACTTTATATGGTTGTGTAAAGGGCACCTCGAGAAAACCTGTATTAACCTCTTCCCCGCCAATTATTTTGGTAAAAATGTTTAATTTTCAGTCGAATTCTTTTCATTTAATTTAATATAGTAACTACTAAACTGGGGTATCTTGAAGTAACCGAGAGGTAGCTAACACCTCTACCCGATGTATGAGTTGACAATTGGACTCGATTCAAGCTGAGAATGCCATAAAAAGAATCAAGGTCGACGTATAAACACGTTTGTAGCTGGTTTCTGAATATTATGTTTTGGATGTGTTTATTGATGTGTTTGGAAAAGACACTTTCGGTAAAAACGTATATACACGACTACATCGAAGAAGGTGTATGTTAATAGTTTCCGACAACAAGTACTTTAAAAAAGTACTATAGTCATTATCGCATGCATGAAGACAGAAAAATGGGGGTGGGGAGAGAGAGGCAGACAAACAGAGAGAGAGAGACAGTCAGAGATAAAGGGATAGAAACTGAGAGAGAGAGAGATAGAGAGAGAGAGATGCATACAGACAGACAGATAAAGATAAAGGGAGAGAAAATGAGAGAGAGAGAGAGAGAGAGAGAGAGAGAGAGAGAGAAATATTCGATAAAACCATAATTTAATCAATTTGTGAATAAAACCTTCAGACATTTAGTCTTTCATAAAAAATACTTCATCAAACATTTAGTATTTCATTAAATCAATACATAAGTCATTGAATATAATCAATCATTCGATTACCGTACCAATCATTGAATCAAATATTTGATCAATATATAAATAATTTAATCATTTATTCTTGCAAATGATCAATCATGCTATCATTCGTTCAGGCTTTTAAAAACTCAGTTATTCAATCAATCATTTTTTCAGTTATTCACTCATTCCAATTTATTTAAAAACTTATTAGAAAATTTCATATATCATTCGTACAATTAGTCAACAAATAATTTCCTTAATAATTTAATCCATCATCTAATCAATAATTCAATTATTCGGTTTCCAACTCAATAATCTAATTGTTCGTTTAATCGTTCTGTTAATTAATTACTCATTCAAACTTCAATCAGTCAATAATTTCTTCAATAATTTTTTTTTTATTATTCATCCATCATTTTAATAATATATAATATTTAATAATACAGTAGAATCCCTCATATCCGGAATCCCTCATATCCGGATTCCCTCATATGCGGAATCCCGCATATCCGGACATGATTTTGATGTGCGTATTTGAACTATTTGGGTGATATGTAACTGATTTGAAATTTCTGTTTTTTAGGAAATTTACTTTGGATAATTGCTTATGCTTATTTCACCTTAATGGCTTTTATTGGTGCAAAAGATGATAGTAATAAGAGGAAAGGATGTCAACGAGACACATCTGCAACAAGGTAGCGACGAGATGCATGATTGTGATGAAACCTGGATTGAAATTGAAAAAGCTATTGAAAAGGTTGTCAGTTTTATGGAAAGAAAGCCAGCATGCAATAACGCACACAGAGTTAAAAAGTGTCTTTCGTTTAAAAAATTTCAAGAACAAAAGTAAAACGAAATGCGGAAAAAGTTGAGAATGACATTAGAAGAGAAAGAATCATCATGCAACAGCGATTAAAAAATCCTCGTTACATTATTTGTTTTGCGTACGTGGCATAATTAATTTAATGAATTTTCATTAACATTACATAATTTATTTCTTTTTCCTTAAAATCAATTCCGTTATATTTCACTCACCATTAGCTTATTTTGTTTACTATAAAACATTGAAAATTAATGTTAAACCTGATTTCAGTTCTTTTATTTTAATCTAAATATAACCCCTCATATCCGGACTTTGTAACCAATTCCTCATATCCGGAAGGTCTTCTTAGTCCGGTTGTCAGGGATTCTACTGTAATATAATCAATTAGTTTAATAATAGTTCATGATTTAATCAGTTATCAAATCAATCATTCCATCAATCCTTCAGTCACTCATTATTGAATAAATTCAATAAATTCATCGATAAGGTATAGAAAAAAGACTGGGTACTAACAGCGATCAAGAAAACATTATTTTAACGACTAAGATTTGTCTATACATTTTAATGCTACATGCAAATCGTCTACCAAAAAGCACAAGTAAAAGTATTCGAGACATTGGCATTCAAATACTCATTACAGAGAAAATAATAAAATTTATTTATTTTAAAGAAAGGATGTTCTGGTATTTCTGTTCCAGAAAATTCCAGAGTAAAATATCTATTTTTTGGCAGAGAAGTTACAAAAATCATTAATTTTAAACTGACAGTTTTATCTTTCATTAATGGTACACTTGCGAAGAGCCTTTCTAAAAGATTGGAAAAAAACCCTGCTAAAATCAGCTCTAATACCCGTAAGACTTTTTCTTACTTGATCTCCAGTGATATCCACCAGATACGACTTGTATTTCTAATTATAAAGAAAAAGGAAAAAAAATGTATGTACTTTAACAATAGCGAAAGTGAAAGTAAAAGTAGAAAATGAATACGCAATATAGGTGGTCAGTTGGAAAGAAAATGGCAGGAAAAAGTATTTTTCTGTTGACAGAGTCAAAAATAAGACGCCAGACATGAAGGCTGCAAGGTTCTACATCGGTGATCATGTCATTGTTTATACTACAGAAGTTCACAAAAGACGAAACTTCTCTTTTCATTATTCTCTTATCCCATCCACTCATCTTCCCTTCTCTAATTATTGAGTATAGTTTCTTTATCCAGCTTCAATCTCCCATAGGGTTTAGATGTAGATTCTGCTATTGCTCGACCATAACGCTTTGTTTTTAGCTTCCATTTTTTTTATTTACCGGTTTTATTTCTGTCCCCGTTATTTTTGTCCTTTCTGCGGTTTTTCGTATTCCATTTTTTTTTCTTCGTTTATCGACAGCTTTTTTTTTTTTGGTTTGTTTCTTCTCAAAATCTCTATGTCTATTTGCTAGAATTTATTCTATTGATATCCCTTAATCTTAGATTAATATAGCACAGAATCAGAAATGTAGGACATTCAGGACAGAGCTCATTATACATTTAACCAAACTTGCTTGATAGACATTGCTCCATAGCACGGTTCCCAGATATTTACTGATTTACTTAGTGATGCACAAAGCCACAATATTGGAGGTGAATATTTGACTCACTACCGTTATAATCGTCTCCGATACTGGTTAGTTACTCTTTGTTTATATTGAGGTAACCAAATACAAAGGGAACTTAGAAGTAAAAAGGCATCTGCGAGTGGTGTAATGTAGACGGTGCCCAGTAAAAAAGCGGCAAATTTATTATCACTATTTTATCTTTAAGGAATAATCGACGTTGAATAACATTGAATAAATATCTTGAATATTCATGACCTTGAATAATCATTCCGCTCTTGCGTAATTACCTAACTCTGATTGGTTCTTTTATGATTGATTAATTGCTGTTCGATCTTGTCACTCGTTATTTAAAGGTTATTTGCAGACAACTTTCGTCTTTCGTTCAGCCCTTCTCGTAAGGCTGAACTACCCACTGATTTTGAGTGTCAAATTATCGTACTTTTCAAAGAAGAATATCCGACCTGGGGATTGACGAAATGTGCAGAAATTCTTCCTGAATTCTTCAGTCATATCAGTTTGTCATCAGTTTTTAATGGGCGTCTCACGTCTTTCTGAATTTACTTCATTTATTTACTGGGAACGATTTACGAGAAATCCGACTTCAAATTCCAGTCAAATTGATTTACACGCAAATATTCTTAGGAAATGTGTAAATCCATCTCGTCTACCCAGCTATGAGTTAAATAGTATATTTGGAAAAATCATTATCTTCTAAATATTGTTAATGCAATATTCACTCGCAAAAAAAAAAAAAAATTCATTGAACAGTGACAGGCCCCGATCAGTTTGATACATTTTCTCGTAATCATCAGGCGATCGCTTTGCGTGAAAATTTATGAAACTGGTAGTAGTGGCCGCTCTTTGCCCATTGAAAATTTAATTTAAAATATATTAAGGCCAGTTAATATGGCATCTAGCACTCTTTCTCCTGTGTACGTCTATAGTAGACTCTCTTAGAAGCTGCTTATTTTATTCTTATATATACATATAGATATAAAATATATAAAAGTGGACACAGAAGTCAACACCGAGCGGTGACAGGCTGTTTCATGTTTCTGTTTCTGTTCTTATGTCTATCGTCTTTTCATGTTGACTTGAATATAGTCTAATTTTAATTATGTTTTAATAACTATGTCCTGATGAAGGTCTACTAGACCGAAACGTCTGACGTCGACAGTGAAACAACATTAAAAACAGTAAACTGGCATATTCGGATGTTTTGTTTTTTCATATTTTTCTTCATACTGTCGGATCTATATCCACATATTTGCTTACATATATATATATATATATATATATATATATATATATATATATATATATATATATATAGTTGTATATTTAGGCAGCAATCCTTCGTTTATGCATGTTTCATTAAAAACAACAGCCAAAGTAATACGGTTAAGCTTTTTATTTAATTTTTCTTGTGTTCGAACAAGAGCTTTCTTTTCTGGACAAATAGTGTGTAAAAACTGTCCCAATGTTTTATAGTTCCGAGCGCTTTCAGCTATACCTTTAGCCATTATCAAGGATGATTCAATTTTTCAGCTTAATTGAGTGTGCATTATGTGTATGTCTTAGTATGTAGTAGGTATGTTTTAATTTCAGAATACGGTTAGCACATTGTGGCCTTGTTCGTAGTTAATATTGTTAAGAGTTAGCCTTTTCTTTTTTATTATTGAAG
>OZ038483.1:130292630-130315130 GCA_964036315.1 Acanthosepion esculentum | reverse complement strand
AAATATGGCAACAAAGACGAGGACAATAGTCCGAATAATGTAAATAGTGTACACAATACCTCATCTCAGAAATATAGACAGATACTGAAAGGTCGAACCGTTGTAATAAATATGGCGACAAAGATGAGGACAATAGTCTGAATAATGTAAATAGTGTACATAATACGTCATCTCAGAAATATAAACAGATACTGAAATGCCGAAACGTTGTAATATGGCGGCGAAGATAAGGATAATAGTTCGAATAATGTAAATAGTGTACATAATACCTCATCTCAGAATTATAGACAGAAACATTTTTAAAGTAACCTATTTTACATTACATTCCAAATAGATTCAACGCTGAGTTACTGAAGACGAATTTTCTATCAGTTTCAAGAACTTCCTAGAAGTTTCAAGAACTTTCGATAATTTCTAGAAATTTCTGCCAATATAGATGGCACTAAAAAATACAGGGAAATCGTCGTTGACTTCTAAATTTTTTGAAGTTTCTCTTTTATAACCCAAGAAGAAATAAATGCTACTTTTGAATCATGTGTAGTTTTGTTCCTACTTTGCGCGAACGAGAATGTTCCCATTCACCAGTTTTTCAAATGGCAATAGGTACATTTCAGAAGTGTTATTATCCTGTTCACAACGGAAAAGTTTGAAGGAAATAAACATTTTTCATACTTTCTAGGCGGAATCAAATAGGAAAAAATAATTGATGCTCAAGGACAAAAATCGTGTTACACAATGTTATCATTGAAGACTTTAATGCCGAATACTACAAAACTAGCAGAACAATATCTATCACAAGGCTGGCATTGAACAGCACTAAACTTGATGCTTGTATATTTATGACTTATCTCATTGTATATTTATAACATTTCTCATTGTATATTGTGACATCTAATTGTATATTTATGACTTATTGTATATTTATAACTTATCTCCTTGTATATTTATGACTTAACTCATTGAATATTTATGACATATCGTATATTTATTACTTAATTCATTGTATAATTATGACTAAACCTATTGTATATTTATGAAATATTGTATATTTATGTCTTATTGTATATTTATGATTTAACTCATTGTATATTTATGATTTAACTCATTGCATATTTATGATATCTCATTGTATATTTATGACTTATCTCATTGTATATTGTGACATCTCATTGTATATTTATAACTTATCTCATTATATATTTATGACTTAACTCATTGAATATTTATGACATATTGTATATTTATGACTTAATTCCTTGTATGATTATGACTAATCTCATTGTATATTTATGAAATATTGTATATTTATGTCTTATTGTATATTTATGATTTAACTCATTGTATATTTATGATTTAACTCATTGCATATTTATAACATCTCATTGTATATTTATGACTTATCTCATTGTATATTGTGACATCTCATTGTATATTTATAACTTATCTCATTATATATTTATGACTTAACTCATTGAATATTTATGACATATTGTATATTTAATACTTAATTCCTTGTATGATTATGACTAATCTCATTGTATATTTATGAAATATTGTGTATTCATGTCTTATTGTATATTTATGATTTAACCCATTGTATATTTATAACTTAACTCATTGCGTATTTATGACATCTCATTGTATATTTATGACTTATCTCATTGTATATTGTGACATCTCATTGTATATTTATGAAATATTGTATATTTATGACATCTCATTGTATATTTATGACCTATTGTATATTTATGACGTATCTCATTGTATATTTATGACTTAACAGATATATTTATGACATCTCATTGTATATTTATGACTTAACTCAATGTATATTTTTGACATATTATATATTTATGAATTATTTTGCTATCGAACATTCATTTTTCATAGATTTGTTTGATTGTCTGATGCTGTTTAACGGCACATCAACATCCCTATGGGTTATTTAATGCCAAAATCTCAATATTTTGAACGCAATTTTATGCTTTCCACTACAGTGTTGCCGGTTAGTTGTTTTTACATATAAATACATTGCTGACGTCACCTGGAGGTGGTGTAATGGTTAGCAAGCTTGTCTCGCTAGAATAATTACGACTGAGTAGCGAGTTCGATCCCTACCGCGTGCTCCCTTTTTTCGGCCTTGTACGACATCTAAGCTGCGCTTGGAAAATCACTATAAATGCACTGCTGGTATTTTTACTATACAAATGTTTTTCTATATTCATAATATCTAGTTTTTGTTTAATGGTTCACTATTTTTTCATAGCTGGAACCCTAACAGTTTCCCAGACCCACCATGACACTGGCTCAGGCTGGGCCTGGAAACAACAGCAATTAAGAGGTGGTTCCAAAAAGAAATAGAAACCGTGGAAGATTATAATTGGTTACATTCTAAAGGATCTAGCATTATAAAAAAAAAACAGAAAGAAGAGCTGAAAATCTGTTGTGTCAGAAAAGGGATTTCGCAATTCCTGCCGGTAGAAGAATAGATCTAAAGAAAAAAAATGAGAAGTAGAATAAGAGCCTCGAAATTTCTAGAGAGCTGAGTAAGTTTATTGAACATATAGAAGATAGTCGTGCCAATCGTCATCGTCTTGAAAAAGTAAAAGAAAGTACAAACTTAGTTGGGGTAGATTGAGACCATCCAAAAAACAGCACTGCCAAGAAAAGGTAGAATACTGAGAAATACCCAGGATTATCGAAGAGACTTGCTGTCACTTAATCTCCAGTATAAGCCAATAAGTACTACTGTTGTGAACGCTCAGTGAAGGAATAATAATAATAATAATAATAATAATAATAATAATAATAATATAATATTTTTTTTTTACATAGACAAAGCCCTTCGTAACGTGTGGGCTGTACTCATGAGAACAATTTTTTGTATTTCTTTAAGGCATGGGCTTCCAGGAATCCCTTCAATTAGTCTGCTGGAATATTTTCCAACCAATCCGAGGGCTCCAGCTACAACGGGGATTGTTGATGTTCCAAACTCAAAAAATGTGGCACATGGGAACATCAACAATCCCCGTTGTAGTAGGAGCCCTCAGATTGGTCGGAAAAGATTCAAGTAGACTCATTAAAGGGACCTATGGAAGCCCATGCCTTAAAGAAATACAAAAAAAATGTTCTCACGAGTACAGCCCACACGTTACGAAGTGCTTTGGCGATTTTTTATTTTTTATTTTTTTGCAGTGGAAAACGTTATGATGCCATTTCTAACCTTAGGTCCCTGGGCGGGACCCGGAAAGAAATGATTACACAACAGAAATCAAATGAAATAAAATAATAATAATAATAATATCCATATCTGTTCATGAGCGGGCGTAGTGAGTGAGCATCATGGCCGGGTATATTGCATTTCTTTTAAAGTTTCAGGATGAGTCATCAAAAGCGACCTTGGAATCACATTTAGATAAGTTCAAAACACCGACAATCGGAGACTATCGGAAAGGAACGCTTACCCGACTGAAGCCATTTCTATATGGGTCCCACCCACAAGGTTACGTGATGCACTTATCCAAACCTGCCACCATATCATGCACAATTTAGCAATGGTGCGTGTACCTTCCTTACTTGGGTGTCATGACGGCTATACTGGCTATCGTTTATTTGTACACCCCAGTGAGTTGTTTGCATGTTGCTCCATCATTCATTATTAATAATAATAATAATAATAATAATAATAATAATAATAACAACATCAGGTTGTAGGGTATTGGTACCAACTAAATATAAAACATGGCATGCCAGATTGGGCCAATATCTACAGTCGAAAATCTGCAACTTCTACGGAAAGGAAACTGAAAGAAATTGGTATGAACACAATCCAGACCCGGTTACGGAGATAGGACCTGTAACAATGTTATGGGGCTACACAATACACACTGACACAACAATCAAAGTTAATCGCCCAGACATCGGTATTAGAGCCCGCAACAATAATTTGCCTCCGTATTGATGTGGCAGTCCCTGCAGACTGCAATGTATCTTTGAAGATCTTCAAAAAGCTATGAAAATAAAAGGACCTTGAAATCGAAATCTCAAAAATGTGGCACATGGAAACATCAACAATCCCTGTTGTAGTTGGAGCCTTAGGATTGGTTGGAAAGTTTTTCCAGTAGACTAATTGAAGGGATCCCTGGAAGTCCTAGCCTCAAAGAGATACAAAAAATTATTCTGCCAAGTACAGCCCACACTTTACGAAGTTATGTAATAGTTTTTTTATTTTTTTTGCAGTGGAAAGTGTCATGATACCATTTCTAACCTTAGGTCCCTGGGAAGGACCCGGAAAGAAACGTGTAAACGCCAGATATCAAAGAAAAAAAAAAAATAATAATCTTGTAGTTGGAGCCCTCGGATTGATTGGAAAAGATTCCAATAGACTCATTGAAGGAATTCCTGGAAGCCCATGACTTAAAGAAATACAAAAAATTGTTCTCACGTTTACAGCCCACACGTTACAAACGTGTTAGTATATATATATATATATATATATATATATATATATATATATATATATATATATATATATATATATATGTAAAATATGTGCGATTGTTTTTTTAAATTGCTCAGTGAAAAATGCCATGATGCCATTTCTGATCTTAGGTCTTTGGGCGGGATCTGGAATAATTGAGCACACTATAAAAATCAAAGGAAATAATAATAATAATAATAATAATAATAATAATAATAATAATGCTACATGACATGATGCTACACAAAGAACAGATCTCACGACTTCTGATCATAATTGATGAAACGTGTTAATATGTACATTTGCACGTTGGCGAAATAAATGTACTATAATAAATATCCCGTTAAGTAATTGAGAATTACTTGTTAGTTGTCTGAACATAATCATTAGGGCGTGTCCTTTAGGGATTAACGCACTGTAGATGAACGGGAGGGGTGGTTGAACATCATGACCGGATGCCGGAAGGGTTCCTTTTGTAAGCGTGAAGGAAGGATGATGTAGTCAAGGCGACTTGAGAAAAACCCCTACATACTTAGAAACACCCTCAATTGCAGACCGTCTGAATGGACTGGATTCTTCTTTGTATTTTATCTAGGATCTCGTCGCCAATCTAATAGTGCGCTTAGATTTATAAAGTCTAGGTACCATAGTAACGATCTCATTCGAACACTTACCATGAAAGTATTTATAAAAAAAGAACAGGTAGGGAGACGATTTTATAGCGGTGGGAAAGTGACTGAAGCCGAGATGCCAGATCAGCACCACTAAAAATGCTGGTTCTTCTTTGTATTTTATCTAGGATCTCTAGATATATAGCAGGAACACCAGACCATATGTGGCGGCAATATTCTAAGCATGGACGAATAGTAGATTTATAGATATGTAAGGGAGATTCTGCAAGGATATGCACCGTTGTTAAGAAAGCTTGTCATCATTTCCCGTACACTTGGACGTGGTGCTCACGCCCAGGAGAGCAGGCTGATTTTTATTTTATCCAGAAAATCTACATTGCAATCCACGTGAAAGCTGGGATTTGAGCAAATAAGTACTAACATTAAAACTTAGATTCATAGTTTTTACTAATTTTTGAGCATTTAGTCATAAAGTTCGTCTGAAAAATGTCCAGAAATACCTATTTCTCGCAGCTTTTTGCTTACGAATTGATTTTAAAATTTTACTATTTCTAGAATGAATCCAAATAAAGTTAATATCTTTTGCATTAGATACATTGAATCGAAAATATATTCAAACCAGTATTTTAATTAATTAACACAAGCAAAATATGCAATTTATTTTATTGCGTTTGATAAGTAAAACTTTAAAACAATTGCAAAAGATTATAAAAAAAGACTTTTCAGGGAATAAGATTTGTTAGATAGATATGAACAAACTCCGATAGATAGATAGATAGATAGATAGATAGAACGTTTTTAGATCATAAATACGACCAATAAAAACAAAAAATAGATTAAACTGTATATAACACCACAATACTTCTAGGCACAAATTATAAGACAAAATGTTTTAAATTTGTATTGTTTATTGAAAATTGCACTAAAACCATTGCACTTTATAATATATTAAATTATATATAAATTGTTCAGTATAATTTCTCTTTGAAGTAAATTACGGTCTTATTTGTTGGGATAATGATTTAATAATATTGTGCTTGTGTCTTGATTCTTGTCCATATATAATTTGGGAAGCTTCATTAAATTAGAAATGTTATAAGGCTTTTACTGATTACTGGAATGAAATTTTAACGCTTCAATTTTGAAACTAAACTGAATCTTCAAACTCATTTCCTCAAAAAATTATAACGATTCAGAAAAAAATATTTTTTCGCATCATTTATCATGTCCAACCGCTACTTTCAAATTGATTGCAAAAGTTTTAAAATCGAACTACCCCAATGTATCATCCAAGCAGACATGGCAGTTAAGAATATATTTGGAGTCCCCTAATATCCCTTAGATCTTGCATTGAAGTTTGGTTTGCTTTGGTTTGTTTTACGGCATATTTAGTTATTTAATACCGACAAAATGTTTATTGTTGGTATTATTTTTTTTCAAAACTTTATTACTGTTAATTTTTTTTTTCTTCAAAAATTTATTTCTGGTAATAATATTCCTTCAAATATGTATATCTGGTAATATTTTTTTTTCAAAAAGATGTATAGCTGGTAATATTTTTTTCAGAAAGATGTATAGCTGGTAATATTTTTTTTCCAAAAGATGTATAGCTTGTAATATTTTTTTTCAAAAAGTTGCATAGCTGGTAATACTTTTATTTCAAAAAGATGCATAGCTGGTAATATATTTTTAAAAAATGTATTGCTGGTAATAATTTTTTTTACCAAAATGTTTTGTTGGCATTAAAACCTATTTTTAAACGTTTTGACCCCGGTTTTTTTCTGTGGGGGTAAGTATTTGCCCATAGCTGGAGCCCTAACAGGTGCTACCACCCCGGATCAGGGTGGACCTGAGAACAGCAGCAATTAAGAGGCGATTCCAAAACCTCTTGATCAGAGGCCTTGCTGTTGGACATAGTTTATCGTCTTACCCAGGGCGTGCACTAAAGTGGCAGCGTACACAGTGAATTAAAGGAAAAATGTTGTTGATCTTTATGACATTACAAAATCGCATGCAGCAAGAATAACACAAGAAACATTTTGAAAACTCGTGTGCACTTTAAAAAATTTATAACTTCATTTTTATTTGCGATAGAAATAATCTGTAAAAAATGTTATAAAGTTTAATGTACCTAGTTTTAAGTATAGCTAAAATAACTAATGTGATTTCAGGCATTACTGTAAATCAGTTGGCAAATATTTTCCGTGAACTGCAAAATCGTATTATCCTTTGTATGATGGAGGACATGTGGAAACTTAAATGAAATTTCAAAAAAAAAAAAAAACTTAAAAAATATAGATTTACTTCTTTCTAATCCTTTTTACAAATTATTTTTATCGCAAACACAAATAAAGTTATAATTTTTTTAAAGTGCACACGAACTTTATGGACACCCTGTATTTGGTGTACACTAACATAAGGCTTTCACTGATCACTGGAATGAAATTTCAATGCTACAATTTTGAACCTAAGCTTAATCTTCAAATATATTTCCTCAAAAAACGGTAACGACTTGGAAAGAAATATTTTATTTCCTTATTAAGTATGTCAAACCCTTACTTTCAAATGGAGTACTATATGGCGGTTCCAAAACAGACCTGTCCTAGTATCCAGTAAATGTTGATCAGACTTGGTGTCATGATGGGTTTATTGGACTTCGTATATTTGTACCCCAGGGTCATTTTGTTGCGGTGGGTGCTACTCTGTCACTCACTAATTATAGGAAAGCTTTTCAATTCCAAAGCAAAAGTAAACTCTTTTTTATCTTCTTGGTCGTTGAAATGGACTTAATAGTTGAGGAACAATGAGTTAATGAGAGACACATGAAAATGATCGAATTGAGTCAAATCAGGAATCTCATCAGACTTCTAATGGAATACAGGTATGAGGACAAGCGTGCTGCAGGAGTTTGCCGGAAGGAGATGAATGCTGACAGCTAAGGAACTGCGGGGCGGATCTTCTGTCTGATTTCCTTCTCTCGACGGAAGGTAGCGTAAAATCGAATTCAAAGTTTACCTTCTCTTAGGCTCTACCTAATGCAGAATGCTCTGCAAGTTAACCCTAGTAGGAAGAATATAGATTTTGGACATTTCCAATGATATTAATGGGAAAGGAACAAACTAGACTAAGTCATAATTTAAACCTTTCATGTCGATAAGCGTTGCTGAGCTAGAAAGACATATATGAACATATATGACCAGAGTGAGATAGATAGATTGATAGATAGATATGAACAGACATAGATAGATATATAGATAGATTGAGATAGATAGAAAGATAGATATGAACAGACTGAGATACATATGAACAGGCTGAGATAGATAGATAAATAGATAGATAGATAGATATGAACGGACTGAGACATTTTCCACTGAGCATTTCTTTTTAAATAATCTAAGATCACACACATTTTACATAGATAAAGCCCTTCGTAACGTGTGATCTGTATTTGTGAGTACAATGTTTTGTATTTCTTTAAGGCATGGGCTATCAAGGATCAGTTCAGTGTGTCCATCGGAACCTTTTTCAATCAATCCTGCAGTGACTGTCATGTCAATAAGAAAGCACATTTCTTATTGACATGACAGTCACTTCAGACTGTAGTGCATCTTTGAAGATCTTCAAAAAGGACCTTGAAATCGAAATCTCAAATATGTGGAACGTGAGGAGATCAACAATTCCAGTTGTATTTGGAGCCCTCGGATTGATTGAAAAAGGTTCCGATGGTCTCACTGAATGGTTCCCTGATAGCCCATGCCTTAAAGAAATACAAAACATTGTACTCACAAATACAGATCACACGTTACGAAGGGCTTTATCTATGTAAAATGTCTGTGATCTTAGATTATTTAAAAAGAAATGCTCAGTGGAAAATGTCATGATGCCATTTCTGACCTTAGGTCTCGGGTTGGGACCCGGAAAGGATTGAGAATACAAAAGAAATCAAAAGAAATAATAATAATAATAATAATAATAATAAAAATCACTCAGAAGATCTGTGTATTTAAAAGTTACGTCAGCAGTTTTGAAATACTGATAAGTTTTACGTCCGTTCAGTGCTATAAACTCGCTTCATTGTTTATCATTTTTTAAAAATTAGATTGTAATTGTATATCGTTTATAATTATTCAAGGACTGGTCTTTTATCCTAACTTATAGTTTCTTCTTTGTCTTCCAAGTTTTCCTTTCTTGCTTCTAATTCTTTGTCAGACTTTGTCAAGGAAATTTGTAGCCTCTTAATTTATTTGTTTACTTTCGCTTGTGTGTTTTCGATAATGAGATTTGTTTGAATTTACGAACTTTGCGTGATTAAATAAAGAATAAAATAATATTTCTTTTTTTTTTATTACAAAAATGACGCCACTAAAATTAAAATAAATTGAAATATACGAACCCAATGTGACCGAGTGTTGTCTACTTGTCTGATATTCTGCACATTACAAACGGCTTTCTATGTTATTTTTACTTTTCATCATATTTGAATTATCTTAGTTCTTGGTTTACTGACTCACTAGTTAACTAGACGTTTTGTTTGTTAAAGCTTAACCTCCCCGAATAAAAAAAAAAAACACACACACACATATTTTCTTTTATTATTTCGACCATCAAATATTTTATATAGACAAGCGCAAACGAAAGAGACAAAATGCTGGGTCACTGCGGGACTATTCACCGTTTCTGTAGCGTCATTGAGGCAGATACTGAATTGTGTATTTTAGAGTATAGCTACAAATATAATTAAGGATAATTTTCTTTTTTAGGAGTAACTTATTTTAACTAAATCTACACGCTATTTTTTTCTTTTAACTATTATGCAACATGTAAATAATTATCTTGATTAATTTATTTTAAGCGATTTAATATATATATATATATTAATTATCTACTTCGATTATAATTTATTTCGGGAAATAAATTATAATAGAAGTAGATAATTAAAGTATATATATATACATATATATATATATATATATATATATATATATATATTAATGCATGTTTCATTAAATAATATAGACAAGTTTTGTCTATGTATTTTAAGTTAGTTCCTTTTATATTGTCTGTTAAGCTTAATAACATTATCATTGAAAGACGACAGGAAAACAACATAAACACCGAAAATAAGAGTTTGTCGTTACTTTGAGCTTATTTAAGCAGAATAGGCGAACTATTATTGTAGTTTCGTCCGTCTGTCATCTTTGATAATGGCTTATGTAAGCCAAAAGCTTAGATTGGATTTAAACATGTATCAATATGTTTTCCTTTCGTCTTTCAACAATAATGTTATTAAGCTTATCAGACAATATGAAAGGATCTTACTAAAAATAATTAGACAAAACTTGTCTATAATATTTAATGAAACATGCATTAATGAAAAATTGCTGCCGAAATATATATATATATATATATATATATATATATATATATATATATATATATATATATATATATATAATAAAAAGGCTTAAACACTAATATTACTCTGTCCTGGAGTTCTACCTGGATTCTATCTTGTAATTATTTTTTATACATATATATACGTATGTGTATGTATGTATGTATATATATTTATATATTTTAGATATATGATTGCATATGTATGTGTATATTTACCACTAATATTATCTATCTATCTATCTATCTATCTATCTATCTATCTATCTATCTATCTATATATATATATATATATTTTAATTTATCTACTTCGATTATAATTTATTTCGTGAACACCGCGGTGTTCAACTCTTCAGACCGAAATCTCCTCCGTTAATGGAGAAAATACACCGGACGGACACATTAGATTGGTAGTGGGGAGGGAAGGTGAGAGAGAAGAGATGGGTGAAGAAAGGGCTAAGGGATTAGTGGTTGGTAGTAGTCGGTTCACCCAGCCGAGAATTTATTCTATAATTTTGAGATTTTTATATTAGGTTATATTTTACATTGACCGGTACGGTTTGTTGTTTTTAGGCAGGACAAACCAGATCGATTCAAATTAATTCATCCGTACGAAAGTTTCGATCTGACGAGACGATTTCAGAACATGACTTGAAACTTCCACTAGCTCAGCCCATTCCATGTTCAATTTTCTCATCTCCTATATTAAATTGGTCATAACTGATTCATACCTCGAAGAGTTTAATATTTACTATTTTCCCATTGTGAATTTTTATAATAGTTTCAGAGTATGTTAACTTCAAACAGTATTGTAGAAGAAAATGGCCATCTAGACTTAGGGCAATGGTTATCAAACTATCTTTGCTAGTTTAATTAGAGCTGGGAAGAGAGTTCAATCCTTACTCCGTGCTCCATACTGTCAGCCTTGAAACACGTCGAAGCTACGATTATTAAATCGCTATTAGAAGAGGAAATGCTAAAAGTGTATCATGATAGAGATTATTTTGTTTAAAATCATTCTTATCCCAACTATGTGATCGGCATACCACCCCACCATCGTAAATGCATTGGCCTCGGGAGGGAAAGCAAGAATGATTTTTTAAAAATTAATAGATTCTTTAGCGATCTGGATTGGAATTCTTAAATTATCACCGCCCGTCTCGTCAAGCTTGTATATGTGCAGATCACAGTCTATGAAAAGAGTTAGAGAACATACTTTGTTGGCTGAATAATGAGGCTATGAAATTATATAAATAGAAGATTTTGTCGTCAGATTTTGGAAGATTTGAAAGGTGGCATAAGTAAAAAATAATCTGATGATTGAATACTGATGCTATTAATAAAAGACTTTGTCAAAAATGCTGAAAACATTTGTCTGACACAGACTAATATAATGGAATATATGGTAAAGCAAGGTTAGTAATATTAATTTGAATAATGATGCTATAAATTTATATGAATAAACAGTTTATTAAAAATGCTTGAAATGTCTGGTTTGGTTCGTTTTGTTTTACGGCATATCAACACCTCAATGGGTTATTTAATGCCGACAAGATTTTTATTGCTGCTAATATTTTTTCTCCAAAAATCCATCAGTAAAAAGTCATTTTTACAGGTGGAAGATGAATATTACCAATCATCCAATACAAGGCCCAATAGCCACTCAAAGTAGAGGCTTAGGGAATGAGGCTGTTGTAAGGGCGTACAAGGGGAGAATAAGTGGTACGATATATAGGATAGATAACGGTTGATCATAGAATTGGAAAGATTGTAATGACCGGTTTTGTTTGTTTTACGGCATATCAACACCTCAATGGGTTATTTAATGCCGACAAAATTTTTATTGCTGCTAATATTTTTTTACAAAAATCTTTTGTCATTTTTTCTAAAAATGTATTGCTGGTATTAATACCTATTTTTATACTTTCATTGTGTTTTGAACTCTTTTGGGAACCAACTACCTGCCCACAGCGGGGGCCCGACAGGTGCCACCAGCGCGGACCCGGGAACACTAGCAACCAAGAGACGGTTCCACGTCCCCCCCCAGAACCTTCTGACCAAAGGCCCCACTGTCGGATGCAGTTCATCGTCTCACCCAGGACGCTGGAAATATCTGTATTCAAATATGATAGAATACACAATTTATTCGGAAGATGGCATAAAGTGACAGAAAAGAAAATAGTTTGATGACTGAATAATGACGCTATGAATTTATTTGAATAAAACGGATTGTTAACGAAATGCTAGATTCTCTTGAACTACCTTATCTCGTACAGTGGAATTTAGTTAAAAGTGGATATAAGCTCATAGAGAAAATACATTGTTGGTTGAATAATTATACTACGAATCTTTATGAATAAATGATATTGTTAAAACCGCTGGTAACTTTTCCATCAGCCTAATAAAAAAAAGGGGAAAAATGGATAAAAATGTGTTTATACACCGCGAAAATAAACAAACGAATAAATTCGCTCCCCCGAAAGCAAAAGGAAAAACAAAAAGCAATAAAAAAGATGCAAAGAACGGCAAACTGATGAAAAGATGATAAGGTAAGGCCCTAAACTCGGAGGAATGAGGTTATTATATGTTAATATAAGCGTGGAATTGTTGACGCTTTGCTCCAATGGAGAATGCAGAGATAATGATGGTGTGGGTCCACCTGTCGAGAAAGTCCCAAGCGTGACACCGTTTCTCCTCTCACGGGTCACTAAACCTGTTGCTGATACATATGTAAAAGTACGTAGACCTATATAATCTTATATATATATATATATATATATATATATATGTGTGTGTGTGTGTGTGTGTGTGTGTGTGTATAATTAAAGGAACTAAGCAAACTCTCATCATTGTTCATAGTTTCTATTATTAATGAGTCAGTCAGAATACCCTTCCTCTATTATTGGTTTGTTATATAAAATAGTTAATAATATGCCGTGACCAGGATTCGAACCTAGGTTACCACGGCCATAACGTGGGATCCTAATCACTAGACATTCACGGCCACCAGCTACAATAGCGGCTCGGTTTGAGGAATCGGAGAGCTGAGTTCGAATTCCATTCAAATCCGTTGCATTCACTTACGTACTAACACCCTTGGGGAAAGTATGAATCCTCTTTATCTCTCCCCCCAGCTATGGGTAGATTAAATAGCAGGACAGACTGGGTTCTATAGCCTTGGATGGCAACTGGTCTACCACAGAAAAAAATGGCAACCTACTGTGGGAAAAAAACTGCCTCGTCAGTCATGTATCGAAAGATACATGATCGCCTAAGCGTGTATTACGCATGGCAAATAACTGACTGACTATATAAGATATTAAATCTTTATTTATTTTCTTGAAGATTGTAATAGTTTAGTTTATGTTATTATATATCCTTTGTCATTTAAAATGAAGAGTATTAGATGATACATATCCTAAAATAAAAATAATTAAATCATTATATGATTTAAAATCATTTCATATGTTAATATCGGGAAATCTTTCTCATTAATATAAATACATAATTGCATCTCTTAATTTGGAATTAGTAGTAATTTGTTAATATAAGATTATTCAAAATAATTTTCTACTTTTTTTACTGATTGAAATCAGGTCATTTTACATGTATCTAACTCCTCACACCATTACCGTATCTAGACCTACTACTCTCTATATAATCTCTTCTACCACCTCCTCCTCTCTCTTATTATTTCTTTAACTCTTTCTTTTTTCCTTTCTTTTCTTCTGCCTAGCTTTTAAAATTAGTCTTAAGCCAGCGCCATTTTGAATTTTCTTGTTCACCTGGTGGGTTTGAAAATCCTTATAAATTAATTTTAATTTATAAGGTGAAATGACGATCATGAATATTATGGAGTAATCCTCATTCCTATTGTTTACATTATATATATATATATATATATATAGTCCGCAGGTTTTAAATTCAGAGTTGTCCTTCTCCTAGACCAGTTGCCATCCAAGGCCACTTAACCCAGTCTATCCTGCTATTTACCCATAATTAGAAGGAGAAAAAGACGATTCACACCGTTCCCAAGGGTATTAGCACGTAAGTGAATGTAATGGATTCGAGTGGAATATATATATATATATATATACATACACACATATATATATATATATATATATATATATATATATATATATATATATATATATATATATACATATATATATATACATTTTTGGGCGGATCTCTTTCTATATATATATATATATATATATATATATATATATATATATATATATATATATATATATACATATATATATATATATATTCAAGAAATTAACTTTTCAGCAACATTTTAATGAATTGGAATATTAACAAATAACATATTCAATATGATTCCCATGATTGCTGATGCAAAGTTTGCAACATTCACGTAAACTGGATGGAAAAAGTTTATCTTTGCCGTCAATTTTAGCACATTTACTCTTTATGCATTCAATCAAATCTGTTGCATCTGTGATTTTTATTAAATGCACCTTGTCCTTTAGCAGAGCCAAGAAAAAGAAGTCAATTTTTTCTTCTTTTAACACAACTATGCTTGATCTGGGGAGCTAGATAATATACTTAATGAGATTTCCTATATGTCCACACGTTAGGGACACCTGTATACATACACACATATATATATATATATATATATATATATATATATATATATATATATATATATATATATATATATATATATATATATTTAAAATAATAGGAAGGAACAGTGATATTTATAATTCAGACATTAGCTTTTTTTTAAAAAAAAACAGTGCCCAATACGATCCCTAGACCGTAATAATAATTATTTTTAAAAAATAGGATTCTATCGCGACACACAACATCCTACGTTTCAAAATGGAAAACTCCAAATCTAGATTAATTTTAAAAATTAAATCTACAATGCAGAGTTTCGTTCCATTATCAAGCGATTTTAAGATTCTTAAAGATATATATATATATATTTATATATATATATTTATATATATATATACATATATATATATATTCTGATATATATATATATATATATATATATATATATATATATATATATACTGATATATGAAGAAATATAGTCTTAAAGTGTGATATATTTATGGGATAAAGTGCTCAATATCAGAGATAGAGCGTGTGTAAATATAAAAGTGAACATAGAAGTCAACACTTAGAGGCGACAGTCTGTTTCATGCTAGTGCAATCGTCAGGCAATGTTCACTTTTATATATTCTGATATATATATATATATATATATATATATATATATATATATATATATATATATATGTGATTGAAAGACAAAATGGGAAATGCGCTTCGTCCTTTAAAATAATATTTGAAATAAACAAGCCATAGGGAATCGAAATAAGATCGGTTAAGCAGTTCGTCCAGAAACATCGAACAGAAAAAAAAATTCGAAATAAAAAAATTGTAAAACTTAAAAATTTTAAATCTCATAAATTTAAATTTAACGTTCCCACGCCACCACCACTTCCCCTGTGCATAATTGTAAACAACACTCACGTTTATATGTCTGCTACGAATGCATAATTTAACCAATAAGAAAATGAGTTTGATGAAGTCTTTTTTGATAACGAAACATGTTGCATACCTGTTCTTCACTTTGACATTTAATTTCCTAACATTGTATCGAAATTTATATATTTTATTTTGCAATATACAACATCCCAAACCAAATGCTTCAGAATCAATAAACCGTAACCTAAAACTTCTTTTCGAAAGAAATCACGGAATTTGGGCGGGGTGCGGTGTCTTTCTTTGAATGTGATCAGGATTAAAGTTTTGGGACGAGTAATATTTCATATGAAAAAATCTCAAAACTTCTGGTGTGTACCTTATATTCATATGAATGATTGCTATAAATGTTATATTTAGCAGGTACGTGTATTTGAGTAGACATCATTGTCTTTTTTAAATAGCACAGTGACATTAATATCTACTGGCTTAGAGATTGGAAGACCTATGAAAGAAAAGAAAATGCAAACTTAAAAAAAACTGACATAATCTCTATAAGCTGAGAAATATATATATACATACACACACACACACACACACACACACACACACACACACACATATATATATATATATATATATTAGTTATATTATATATTAGGTATATTATATATATATTAGGTACCTCCACGAGATCGCTAAAAAATGAGCATAGCATGATGAAAAAGACGTCAAACTTGACGGAAACAAAATTTTATCGTCTAAATGTTTATGTTATTATTAAGAGGAAAGATCAAAGTATTTTGGGGCTATTTTTTTTACATTATTTGATCGTTTCTAATACGTTCGAAAATTTCGTTAAAAATCTTGTTTTTTTTGAGTCAGCAAAATTGACAGATGGCAACCATTTTTTTCCATTTTATAAAATCAATGAAAATCTCAGTTTGAAATTTTTTAAAATATCAATTATCATTTTTTTAAAACTTATTTTAAGAAAATAAGAAATTATAATGTTTATTTAAAATATTTTGAACCAAGCCTAACTTAGCTTCTGCACCGAAAAGATGTAATTTGAAAATAAAACAAAGCAGGTCATAAGCTTTCGCGTCACTTGACAGGTGATGAATGACATATTGACTGATTCCGTGAGGATAATTTGTTCTACGGAAGGGGAAAAGTGAAATATTTTACATTATTTACCTCGTTATATTTAAGGAAAACTTTCAGAGCTGTAATTTGTTTTTGTTTTTTGTACTTAGCTTTCATCTTTACATTTATGATGTTTTATGGAAAATATATTATAAAGAAATTAAAATAAGACTGTTACGAATGGGATTAAATTTCATAAGAAAGGTATCTAATTAATTTATAGGTACCTTTCTTATGAAAGTTTATCAGAAGTAGACATAAAATACTATAATTTTATGTACATTTACTACATTTTCCTGTGTTATTTGTGTTTCCATTCATTTTATTATTAATTTTGATATTTCATTTATGGAGAATATCCCATAACTAAGATTAATATAAAAATAAGATCATATAAATTTCATATTAATATTTTTAGATGATACTAATATTTTTAGATACCCTTCTCAGTTGAAATTCAAAGATCAAATAAAATTCTCCACACGTGTTTCGCAAAAGTAAAAGCCTTAACAGCGGAGAACAATGCTTAAGTCAAATAACGCAACTTAATTGTATTCTGGTTGGTCTTCCGTACTTTATAATTAGAGCCCGATTATAAACACAAAATTACATTTCTTAATTACTGCGGATCTTCTGATTAGTCAAAACGATACAATTTACAACGCACTAAAAAAAGATCTATCTCATAAGGACACTTACAAAACCTGATGCGGCTTTTAACTAATTTTATAACATTTTAACAAATTAAATGTAAAAATCTATTATTATTAAAAAATAACAAATAATTGTATTAAAAATTCATTTTTCATCGAAAAAATTTTTGCTTTCAGAAAATATTGTCCATATTCATAAAAACAACTAAAAGCAAATAAAAGCATTTAATTTAAAACATAATTAAAATAAGTTTTAGTCTTTCCTCTTAATAATAACATAAATATTTAGACGATAAAATTTAGTTTTCGTCAAGTTTGGCGTCTTTTTCATCATGGTATGCTCTTTTTTAGCGATTTCGTGGAGGTACCAAATCTATATCTATATATATATATATAATTTTTTAATATTTTTTTTATTGTTCAATATATATATATATATATATATATATATATATATATATATATATATATATATATGTATATATCTCCTCAATTCAAGCCAAATTCCAGTCGAATCCATTACATTCACTTACGTGCTAATACTATTGGGAAAGGTAGGAATCCTCTTTTTCTCCCTCCAGCTATGGGAAAATAGCAGGACAGACGGGGTTTTATAACCTTGGATGGCAACTGGTCAAGGAGAAGGACAACTCTGATTTCAAAAACCTGCGGAGGGTCGTTTAGGGACCCTGTAGAAGGTAGCGCACCAGGTCTCTGTATTCGGCCCTTCAAAAAGTGTGGATGGTCCTGCACGAAACCTTCACCACTATAATCAGATCTCATGTGCTGTTGTCGGGTTGTCGGTTTCCTAGGAACTGATCTGCTTGACCCTCATACGTCAAATTCGACGGGAGAGTCAAGCACACACACACACACACACACACACACACATATATATATATATATATATATATATATATATATGAAGAAATATAGTCTTAAGGTGTGGTATATTTATGGGATAAAATGCTCAATATATATATATATATATATATATATATCAAACGACCAGATATAAGCAATCGTATACGCGCGTGCTGGTGTGCATACGCGGGCAAGCAGATAAAGAGTCATCAAATTTATACATGAGGTGTAAACATAATAGTGCTCAATGTAGTTAGATAGAAAAAAATATATATTAATTAGTACATATAGTGTACCTACGTTATAGTGTGCAACTAAAGTTTCGGTGGATTACCAACTCCTGGTAATCCAGCAAAATTTAAGTCGCACACCAAAACGTAGGTACACGTATACGTACTAATATATATATATATATATATATATATATATATATATATATATATATATATATATATATATATATATATATATATGATTCAAAGAAAAACAGACCACTTTAAGACTCCATTGTAACAATTTATTTCACCAGAGAATTTTATTTTTCTCTGGATCTTCAGACTTCACTTTCAAAAGGTGAAACGAAAAATGAAATTAAAATTTACATTTTTGACGGGCAGTATTAATCTTATATAAGTTGACATAGAGGGTGGTGAGGAATGGTATGAGAGATATGGTCGAGTTTAGAGAGGAAAGGGAGAGTTTAAAAATTTATTTTTATATTTCTTTTTATTACAATACTTAATATTGAGGAAGGAGGAGGTAAGGATCATATATATATATATTGGAAGCAACCTTTCTTTCATTGAATACATCCAACAACAAGAAAGATTTAGAAACGTGAAAAATAATAAATGATTTAAAATATCATAAAACATAAACAAAAAAAAAATTACAAATTGTGACCAGATTGTTATGATTTAGGATGGACGTATGTACTGGGCATCCTCCAAAACCTTACCTAATGTATTTAACCGTTTTCATTTGATTTTTGAACACATGTTTGGTCGTATCGGTCGTTTTGGGAAAGTAGTAAGTCTTTCAGGAAAGAGGAGATTGGAAAGAAACCGGAACGTAGTTTTATATTTTGATAAGATTCGATAACGGAATTCTCAAGAATTTTCCTTCTGAGTAAATTACTTTCTCGTTTGGTATTTTTAGATGAAAATTCTGGTCGAATTTATTTCTGGGTATGACTAGTGCATTTGATAAATTGTTATGCATAAGGTCCCTTTTATGTTCATAGATATGTTTTTTTTTTTTTTAAATTTCTGTATATTTCTCCAATGTTTCCAAAAATCATTATGGATCTGATCAGAACTAAAAACACACATAACAATAAGAATTCAGAAGCAGACATATATAAAATAAATTGCCAAAACTGTTCCTTACAATACATTTCCTCTATTTTTTCAAGAATGCTCTTTTCTGGATTCAATGAATGTAAAACCTGATCAAATTTTTGCTGCGTCCGACCGCTTTGAGCTAAACTTTTAATCAATTTCTAGGACCGTCCTGGGTAAAATGAAAAACTACTTCCGATAGCAAGACCTGTGATCAGGAGGTTCTGAGGAGCGTGTAACTTAATTGATAGTGTTCCCAGGTCTATCCTGACCAGGGGTGGTAACACCGGTTAGGGTCCCAGCTATGGGCAAATAGTTAACCCCGAAACTGGGGTCAAAACACTATGAAAGTGTAAAAATAGGTTTTAGTAAAAACAATACATTTTTGTTAAAAATTAATTCCAGCAATGAAGTTTTGAAGAAAAAATTATTACCAGCAATACATTTTGGAGGAAAGAAAAATATTACCAGCAATATTTGGGACAAATATACTGCCAGCAACACAGTTTTGGGAATAGAATACCAGCAGTACATTTTTGTGGAAAAAATATTACCAACAACACATTTTTGGAAAAAAAAATATTAGCAGCAATAAAAATCTTGTCGGCATTAAATAACCCATTGAGGTGTTGATATGCCGTAAAACAAACTAAACCGATCACTACAATATTTTCAATTCTAGAATCAACCGTTATCTATTCTATATATCGTACAACTTATTCTCCCCTTGTACGCCCTTACAACAGCCTCATTCCCTAAGCCTTGTATTGGATGATTGGTAATATTCATCTTCCACCTGTAAAAATGACTTTTTACTGATGGATTTTTGGAGAAAAAAATATTAGCAGCAATAAAAATCTTGTCGGCATTAAATAACCCATTGGGGTTGATATGTCGTAAAACAAAGCGAACTAACCCAATTTCAAGGATTATTTTTTGTAATAAAAAAAAATAATGTTTAGTGCTATTGTAGACGGTATAAAATTTGCTGAAAGTATACATATCCTTAATTTTCAAATGTAGGCAATAATTTGCGGCCATATTGTTTCTTGATTTTTTAATAAGTGCTTCTGTCACTTTTAAAAGAATTTTGGCGGAACTAAATTCTCCAACTTCACATATATCAAAAATATGAATACTATCGTCACGCCTGTAGGAGATAACTTGGAATGAGGTAATGCTTAACGAATTTATCTGGTTGACTATCTCTACAGAGTAGTGAGTGCGATCCTCACTGGGTACTCATCGGTTGCTTCAAATCGGCGGCCTTGTGCCAAAAACTGAGCTACGCTTAATAAATATAAGAAGTCATTTTGATCCCAAAAGCTTTCTTTATTTTATTAACCTTTTCCCTTTCTGTCAAATGGATGCCATTCAGAAGGCACAACCTCAAAGTCATTATCTGCCAGCCACAAAACACGAAACACTTGAGATCGAGATAAAACGACGCCCCCATTACTTCTCTATGGGCGCCCCACTCATATTCGTTGTCTCTTTTTAACTCAGATAAAATCATATCACTCAGTAACAAATGCAGGAAAGAAAATATAAACACTCCTATCGTCTTGTATCTGTCTATATTTCTGAGATGAGGTATTATGTACACTATTTACATTATTCGGACTATTGTCCTCATCTTTGTCGCCATATTTATTGCAACGTTTCCGCCTTTCAGAATCTGTCTATATTTCTGAGATGAGGTATTATGTACACTATTTACATTATTCGGACTATTGTCCTCATCTTTGTCGCCATATTTATTACAACGTTTCGGCCTTTCAGCATCTGTATATATTTCTGAGATGAGGTATTATGTACACTATTCACATGATTCGGAATATTGTCCTCATCTTTGTCGCCATATTTATTACAACGTTTCCGCCTTTCAGAATCTGTCTATATTTCTGAGATGAGGTATTATGTACACTATTTACATTATTCGGACTATTGTCCCCATCTTTGTTGGATATTTATTACAACGTTTCAGCTTTTCAGTATCTGTCTATATTTCCGGCCTTCTTCAGGTGGTTGGAATGTCGGACTGAACCCTTTATTTCGCTCACTGGGGTAGACTGTTCTAGTTCCACGTTTAATGGGTGTCAGTTATCAGTTATTTCCTGTTAATTCCCCTCTCCAAGTTCTCCACTGCCTTAACCAGATATTGAACTCACACTCTTTGGGTCCTGTCACTGGATCTAACTAACAACTTTATCCACTGTGCCATGTGTCCTTGACATTTGTATATGAATTTCTGGGTATTATAAACCTAATGTCATCAGCAACATTTTTTTACCAGTGTTCATATTGTAATTTTTGCTATTATCATTTTGTGTTTTTACCAGTGCTCATATTGCATTTTTGTCATTATTGCTTTTCTCTGGCATTCCTTATTACTCGTTCCCATATTGTATTCATTTCTATGCTTGGTCGGCTCAGGAGATTTTTGTGGCCTAGCATATGTGCTGATTCCTTAAGTTCCAATAATGTTCTTTGTCATTGATCCGCATAGATAC
>OZ038483.1:130277630-130287630 GCA_964036315.1 Acanthosepion esculentum | reverse complement strand
AAACATAATATATATAAATGTCTTTAAATAAATTGTCGGACTATGTCCAATTCAAATATATATATATATATATATATATATATATATATATATATATATATATATATATATATATATATATATATATTAAGCAATACACGAACAAAACAGTGATGATAGTCTGTTTCTGTTTTCATGGAAGATTTCCAAGCAACGACAGACTCGTGCATATAAGACGCTGGAAGCGAAAATGGCACCGCAGCTCATGAGGTTACAGATGACCATATATATATATATATATATATATATATATATATATATATATATATATATTAAAGGAAAAACAGACCATTTTAAGGCTCCATGTAATAATTTATTTCGCCAAGACCTTTATTAAACGACATTGGCTCATCCGACTCCACTTCCAAACGGTGAAACGAAAAATGAAAAACCATTTATCATTTTTCGTTAAAAATAAAGGGGTCTGTTTTTCCTTTAAATTATTAGCTTTGGATTTACATTGAGCTCTCAGGATTTCATCATTTTTGGGACTACCTATACGGATTAGCAAATTCTCCTTAACCTATATATATATATATCTCAAATGGCCGGCTACTTCATATTTTCGAGCATCCCCGTCTGCTAGTGCGGCTAGCCAATCCCTGTAGCAGACGCCCGCTCAGACACATTTGCGTTTCTTTAACAGTGTCCACCTGTGTTGTATACTGCAACTATGCTGATCGGACATTAGTTACGGTTTTTGGGAAAGAGCACATTATTTGCCATGATCAGAAGTTTAAACAAGGCCAGTACGCCGAAAACCTTGGTCACGATAGTTTATTTTTAAGATTAGCTTGTTAACCGTTACTCTCCGGTGAGATGTTAATAAATCATGAAGCCGTATGTCCGAAATACTCGAACTCTCTCTGATGGTCTATGGCATTTCTTACTAATAGTTATCTACTTGTAAAATGTGTTTAACGCTACAACTCTAATGTACCCACTGTGACATGAACTCACTGTTGTAGTCTTAGTCTTTGAGGCTAACCACTGTTGCAAAGGGATCTCACTATCTGCCTATCTTCTTTTTTTTATATGCCATGCCCTTTCAGGAGGTGGACAATCAGAATTCTCCACAGTTTCTTATCATTCATAATACTAAGCAATTTTTGTTCCATCACCATCCCTCCCAATAATTATTCTGCTAGCTATTGTTATCTGGGTTATTTTATGTTTCTTTCTGCCACTCTCACCGTCTGTATGTCCTAAAAGTCTCCAAACGCTATTTACACATTGGGTAACCTAGACAATGCAGCTGTTTCTTTCCTATTCTATGTGTTTAGTACCTCAACTACAGGGATTTAAGCGTGGTACTTGATTGGCAACTGATTATCACCGGTTTACTCTTGAACTAGCTAGATGCAATCGCCATTTCTCTTCTAACAGTTTCTTTTCGCGAACTTCTCACCTGTGGAAATCCGTTCTTGCTTCTCTGCCACCTGAAATATTCAAAAATTTTAAAGCAAAGTCAATCGCCATCTTCTGCCTTCCTGAACCATGTTCCTTTATTGTTATTGTTCTTTTCCTCAATTATCTTCACTAAAGTTTTCTAATTTTCTTATTTTCTTTCAGTGTTTGTAATACCTTGCGTCCTAGAGGAATTATCGCCTTGCTTGAAGTGAAACTATATATATATATATATATATATATATATATAGCATAACATACACGCAATCTCATATATATATATATATATATATATATATATATATATATATATATATATATATATATATATATATATATAAATATATATATGCAAATACCCACATATATATGCAGATGCTTCGTCCACGGTATTCTCATAACCCTCTACTCCTGCTCAAAAGACCTAGAGGAGTGTGACCCGGACGATAAGCGAATCTATCACCCTCCTCTCAGCTTTTTGAAAAGGAGTAGAAGTTTATACCTTGTTTCCTGTTTAGGATTGGGTTTCCGGTTCTTTTGAAAATCTCATTTTCTTTCACTCCCATTAGCCCCTTGCCTTTTATGCCATTATCGCCTTGTTTGGGTGAAGTGATTAAAAAATGACTTGGTATATATTATAGGCAGTAAGAATTCATCAGAAACAAAGAAAAGTGTGCTCAATTGCTATGTCATATCAATCTTCCACGATGGCTGATGCCCAACTCTACGAGAGCGTCTCCCTACGCCTTCTTGGTTTCACGTTTTCCACTGACCTGAGGTGGAACAACTACACTGAATCAATAGCTTCATCTACCGTAAGGAAAGTTGGTTCTCTGTGTCCTGATCCAAGGTTTTTCTCGCCTGAGTTCGTACTTCAAATTTACAATTCTACCATTTGTCCTTGCATTGAATACTGTCCACATATATGGTCTGGTGTCCCCGCTGTTCATCTCGAGGTCCTCGACAAAATCCAGAGACGGATATGCAATGTGATAGATCTTGATCTGGCATCTCGTCTACAGTCACTTTCTCACAGACGTGATGTGGCTTCTCTCTGTCTTTTCTACAAATATTTTCATGGCAACTGCTCTGACGAGCCACTTTCACTGGTACCCCAACTGCATGAATTTAAGCATGCTACTAGGTTGGCATCCCGACCCACACTTTCACTGTCGAAACGGATAAATGTAGCAACAATAACTCTCACACTTCCTGACGGTGGAACTCCCTTCCTCTTACTTACTTCCCTGATAGCTATAATCTTCAAATATTCAAATGTAATGTCAATCGACATCTTCTGATGCCTTGATCTTGATCCCCCTCTTTCTATTTATCCTTTCCTCAAACACCCCCTTTACTCTTGCTCTCAGTCCTCTGTAACCCCTTGCGTCCTAGTGGCACTCCCGCCTTGCTTGGGGTGATAATGCTGGATAATTCTCTAACAGATGAAGATACGACATAAGGCAACGGGATGGTGGTTCTACAGAAGAATGCTGGATTTTAAGGAAAATAGAAACAAAAAGTGTACTTATATATTCTTTTAGATGATGTCCTAGTTTAAAATTGAATAATTCTTCTCAAGTTTAGCATAATTTGAGCAACAACTGGAATCGAACGTTCAAACCTGAGTCAGCATCGTTTTTCTTTTTTTTTGTGTAAAGACCAACTTGATTTCTACATTCCTGAAAAAGTTGCACATTGTCAAAATAAAACACATTTCCCCAAAAATGACAATGTTTACCCGAAAGGACAGTGTAGCTAATTTCAAATATCTTTTATTATTTTGACATTAGCGATCGCAGAAACATCGTTCGAAAAGAACGGATAAGTCATGAATAATAATTATTGGCAAACGGTGCCGATTAAGGCGGGAACTTTATGGAAGAAATAGCGGCAAAGTTGGTGATTGTTTACGTTGCAATAATAATATATGGCGTCAAATTAGAAATTAAAAGATGTTTTGAACTAGACTCTGATACAACGAGATTGCAAATTTACAAGAAGTTCGGCTGGAACTGTCTACTGAGGAATTGGTAACGAGTCTTAATAAATTACGTGCGTGGTGGAACCACATGTCTCTTGGCAATAGCTTGCTTCTTTATCCTTTGATGAGAAATAAGAATTTACAGAATAAAACCGAGACAATATTGTTGTCGTGTCTGTCTTTAAACTCGGGTTAGGTTGGTTAATTTAATGACATATTAACATATTCGGGTTTATTTCGTGACGGATATAAGTATTACAGGACATAAATAACGATTAATAAACAGGTAGACATCAGCCTGATTAAGACAAGAGTCAAAAGGTAGACAGTGGTCTGGGTGGCACAAAGGTGAAGATTAGATATATATTCGGTTTACACCATGGATAAAAGATTAGATAAAGTTTTCAGTTTACACGTGAATAAAAAGGTACACATAGTTGGAGATGACCAAAAAATGAACCAGAGCTAAAAAGTTTAAAATCCGGGCAGCTTACACTAGATCTAAAAAGGTAGACCTAAGTCCGATGTACACTTAAGTCAAAAAGATAGGCTTTGGCCCGGCTTTAAACTAGAATAAAAAGAGGCATACATAAAAGGGGTCTATACTAAAAAGTTAGACATCGGACTGTTTTAGACTAGAATAGAAATGGTACATGGCGCACAGTGGAACAATGGATAGCAGCTCGGATTGAGGAATCGGAGAGCCGAGTTCGAATTCCAGTCGGACCCATTACATTCACTTACGTGCTAATACCATTAGGAAATCCTCTTCTTCTCCGCCCCCAGTTATGGGTAAATAGCAGGACAGACTGTTTTCTATAGATAGAAGAAAAAAACTCTGAATTCATTACCAGCATGAAGAGGGTTGTTCTTGCTCGGGAAACACCACTTCTACTGTGGTACGCATAGTGCCCTTACGACCCTATGGGCTACGCAGAAAGGTAGACACATGTACGGTCTATTTTAGACTGGATACAAAAGATAGACATGGGCCTGGTTTTAAATAACAAGTTAGATATAGGTTTGGTTTACACAAGTGTGAGAAAGGTAGACATATGTTCGATTGACACGAGAGTCAAAATGTAGACAATGTCCAGTCCGGTCTACTCTAGAGTTAAGCAAGTAGACATTAAGATTAGAGTCAAAAAGTTAGACATGGGTTCGGTCTTACACTAGAATAAAAAAAGGTATACATAGATCTGGTCCATACTAGAATAAAAACATAGACTTTGGTCCGGTTTAACTATAGTAGACAAGTTAGACATATGTCCAATTTACTCTAGTGTCAAACAGGTACAACTAGGTCTGGTTTACATTACATTACATGGATCCGATTTACACTAAAGTAAAAATGTAGACCAATGTCTGGTTTACACTAGAGGTAAAAGTAGAAATGGATCCGATTTACACTAGAGTAGAAACGTAGACCTAGGTCTGGATTACTCTAGAGACAAAAAGTAGAAATGGATCCGATTTACACTAGAGTATAAACGTAAACCTAGGTCTGGTTTACACAAGAGACAAAAAGTAGAAATGGATCCGATTTACACTAAAGTAAAAACGTAGACCTAGGCCTGGTTTACACTAGAGGTAAAAGTAGAAATGAATCCGATTTACACTAGAGTAAAAACGTAGACCTAGGTCTGGATTACACTAGAGACAAAAAGTAGAAATGGATCCGATTTACGGTAGAGTATAAACGTAGACCTAGGTCTGGTTTACACGAGAGCCAAAAAAGTAGAAATAGATCCGATTTACACTAGAGTAAAAACGTAGACCTAGGCCTGGTTTACACTAGAGGTAAAAGTAGAAATGAATCCGATTTACACTAGAGTAAAAACGTAGACATAAATCTGTTTTACACTAGAGACAAAAAGATGGAGATTGGTCCGGTTTTATCCTAGAATAAAAACAGTAAATATATATTCAGTTTATTCAAGTGCCCAAAAGTGGTAGACATTTGTCCGGTTTACACTAGAAAAGAAATGGTAGACATACGTCACATCTACTCTAGTCAAACAGATCGACCTAGGTCTGGTTTACACTAGAGCTAAAACTGTAAACATGGGAGTAGTTTACACTCGATTACAAATGCTAGACATGGGTCAAGTTTTACACTAGAATCAAATAGGTAAGCATAGGCCTGGTTTACACTAGAGACAAAAAGGTCGACAAAGTTATGGTTTCAAATAGCGTCGAAAAGGTTGATATAGATCTGGTCTACACTGGAGTCAAGTAGGTAGACATAGCGACAGTTTACACTACAGTCTAACATTTACATGTATGTCTGATCTACTCTAAAGTTAAATAGGTCGAAATAGGTCTTTTTTACACTAGAGTCGAAACGATCGAAATATTTGTGGTTTACACAGGAGTAAAATACATAGGCATAGGTCTGGTTTACAGTAGAATAAAAAATGGTATACACAGGCACGGTTTACGCTAGTGTCAAAAAGGTTGATATACGTCCAGTTGGTACTAGAGTCCAAATGGTAGATATAAATTTGGTCTACACTAGAGTAAAAAAAAGGTCGTTGTCAATCCGGTTTGTACTAGTGAAAAAGATAAGCATAAGTCAAGTTTACACTTGAGTCAAAATATGTAGGTAGTAGTTCAGTTTACATTTTAGCCAAGATGAACTCTGCTGTCAATTTCAAATTGATAGGGTTCAACAGTTACATTTAAATTTTGAAAAATTCGATTATCGACCCATTGATTTGATTTCTAGTAGGGATGGCGTGTGTAGAGACTATTCAGAAAATATTTTGGAAACTGATGGAAGGAAAAATGTATAAAATGCGCCAGGAAATCTCCAAATAGTTCTCCTTGCTATCATAGAGTTTAACCATTCCAGAATAATGTTAAATCCTTTGATCATCGCTTGGACGAGTCACGTGTCCAGAATGCGTTCCACTTGACTTCCGTGCTTTATTCTGATTGGAGAATTCGCCAGCGGCAAGAGGCTACGACAAGACCCTAAAAGACGCTTCAAGGACCAATTAAAAACTTCCCTGCCAATGGCAAACCTTGGCCCTGAGACCTGGAAAACCGGTGCTGAAAATCGGCCTTCCTGGCGTAAGGCTACTCGAGGGGATTACCAAGATTTTCGAATCCAACCGTCAAGATGAAGAGGATCTGCGAGGTGCTGTCAGGAGGGCCTGAATCGCCCAGCCACTTCCACCACCCACACTCGTGTGTTACTCATGCTCACGACTCTTCACGAGTATGCTGGGCCTTTACAGCCATCTCGACCACTGCCATCAAAGTGGGGAAGAAAGGAGGATGACGATCCCGACGACCGGATGCGAGCGGGTGCCGAGGACGAAATTAAATCCTCAGAACAGTTCATGTACACAAGCATGGCCCTTCTCAGAAAGACGTTTCTTGCATCTTCTCATTTGGCGGTCAGCCACAGCAAAAGACCCTGTCTTGTTTCTATTTTTATTCTATAGCTAGATGATGACGGGTTCATATCTTTTTCAAGATGGCGAAAAATTAACGAAACAGAATCGTCCAGAATTCGATCTCAGGTCGGTGATTTCACTTTTCGCATAGATGACTGTTACGTCACCCTCACATCTCTATATAGAATATTCTACATATTAATAATGAAAAACAGTTACTGGGCGATATTTAAAGACAATAATATTTTATGGATGTCTATATGGCATCATATTTTTGATTTTCCAATGCACTATCAATAACATTGATTTTCCGAGTCGTACAAATAATTCAGATTGTTTTTACCTGATATTATTTCGAAAAGAATGTCTTCTGATGTACCGCTATTGCTCGCTTTTTTACTAAATTATTCAACACCGAGCGGCAAAGGTTGCTTTATAACACTTTTAGGCTCCCATAAAATAAAAGAGAAGCGCTATGAATGATCGCAAACGAAACGATCAACTTCGTCGCCTATTATGTAAAACGAGTTTTTTGTTAGTCTAATAAATGTTGTCAAGGGTGAATGTAATGCAATTGCAGATGATGGAGATGTAAGCAGCAAGGGAGATAATCAGAGCAACAATGTTAGTGGCTGAAAAGAGCGGAGGATAGGGCAGGTTATGTGGTTACAGGTCAGACGAGATGTTGCCCATTACGAGCGCCATTATTGCCTCGTTATATTCCTGCATGAAGAGTCAGGTTGTTGCTATTTCAACTGACGAAATGTAAATGTAACGTCTATTACTGTCGAGACAGGATGTAAAAAAGTAATTTTAGATAAGAGAAATGGGGGAAAACGTGGCTAACATAACAGAGAAAAAGTATGTGAACCAAAACGAAAAAAGAAAATGATGGAAATAAAAAAACAAAACAATAATAACGGGAGGTAGAGGAAGATGAACATTAACAAAGAGGGAAAAATCTAAGAAGAATCAAGGAACTAAAGATGTTAAAACCAAAACAAGCAAAATAAACATTTCTTCAGATGAAAACTAATCATAAATTGTTATTAGCATTTCTTTCATCTTAATATCAGTTGCTTTGTTTCCACTAAAAATATTATTAGTCCTCCCCTTGTTCTGTTACTCTCCTCTTTGAGAGCACTATTTCTGTTTACTGGGACTATAAAAGGACACTATACGGGATCCTTGCATTCTCAATTGAATAAAGCTTTATTAAAGTCTACACGTGCCTACTTTTGTCATTACAGTAATCGTATCTTGAATTTTATTATTAGAAGAAGCAATGTCACCCATTATTTAATTTTTAACTAGTATTTCTTTCATCTTAATATCAATTACTTTGTTTCCACTAGAAATATTAGTCGTATTGATATTATCTTGAAATTTATTATTAGATAAAGTCATATCAACCATTAATAATTTTAAATATTATTTCTTTTAGCATTTGAGTGTAATTTTTTTCTCTCGTGATTGCAATGTCTTTCTATATATATATATATATATATATATATATATATATATATATATATATAGAAAGACATTGCAATCTCTCTCTCTCTCTCTCTCTATATATATATATATATAGAAAGACATTGCAATCTATATATATATATATATATATATATTGTGTGTGTATTTAGGCAGCATTTTTTCATTGATGCATGCTTCATTAAATAATATAGACAAGTTTTATCTATTTATTTTATGTAAATTCTTTTCATATCGTCTGATAAGCTTAATAACATTATCATTAAACGAAGAAAGAAAATCACAATATTGATACATATTTTTTTAATCCTATCTAAGCTTTCGGCTTACATAAGCCATTATCAAAGATCACAATTGCATTACAATATATTAAGCAATACACGGACAAAAAATTGATGATAGTCTGTTTACATGGAAGATTTCCAAGCAACGACAAACTCGTGCATACAAGAAGCTGGAAGCGAAAATCGCACCGAAGCTCATGACGTCACACATGACCACGCGAGAGTGAAAACGAGAAGTATTATGTATGGGAAGCCGTTGGTATAAATCAATAGCTTCTGTTACCAATTATAGGAATTTAAGAATATTTGTGGAGATTTCATAGTTTATTTTGCTCAGGTTAGGTTTCAACTGTTTTATGTATATAGCTTCAAGAATTTTTAGTTTTTGTTTATTGTTTTCATTAAGTATAGTTGTGTTTTCAACAAGGATTTTCCTGAATTGTGTATGCGGACAGGCATGTTGTTTTAAATGCATATATATATATATATATATATATATATATATATATATATATATATATATATATATATATATATATGTTCGAACTAAATCATGATTGGGGTGGCAGCATTTGATGAAGTTCTTTCGTTTTGGTGGTTACTGACTGGGGATTTGCAAATGATTTCGTATTCGGACTTGTGCGAAGTTAAAACTGAATTATAATTTCCCCCACCCCACACTCCCACGCACAGGTATATATACATATTTGTGCTGGGGTATCTGTGGGACGCAGCTCAACTTCCCAAATAAGTTATATGAAATCTCATTTAAAAAAAAAAATTATCTGCAAGTCAAACCCGAGATTGTTTTTTGTTTTTCTTTTTTTTTGAAATGGAGTAGATAGATTCTCCTATCGCCCGGTCCATACGGCTCCTCTTTTTCTTGAACATGAGTAGAGTCTCATACCTTGTTCCCTGTTTAGGAAGAGGTTCTCGGTTCCTTTCCTTTTCTCAGACTATAATAGTTGTGCTGTTATGACTTTTTTATGATACTCATGGATGGTGGCAATGTCTTTTCATAATGAGGGTACCGGGTTGGAAGTTTTCTGTTTATTGTTCCAGACTGGTAGTTAGGAGTCCGAAAACTTGCGTAGCGTTCTGTGAGGCTTCTCCGATCAACAGTTGCATAATATCGGTGTTTTTGTAGTGCCATGCCGCGCATGGAAGGGTGGCTCTGCGAGCACCTCTAATACCTAGGCCACACTGTTGTAGTCTGTGCCCATTCCTTTCCTGCACATGTTACATTAGATGACAGACTGCTACTATTATCCTAGGTCTTTCCTTACTAATATAACGCATCATAACTATAAACAACTGAACATATAAACCTGAACCAGCTCAACAAAAGACAGCTAAACCCCTTAATCTTTCTTTCTTTCTCCAACATTCGT
>OZ038483.1:130207630-130272630 GCA_964036315.1 Acanthosepion esculentum | reverse complement strand
TCCATATAGTTTGAACTGTTTTTAATCTGAATTAGGAATAAATTCTCAAACATCTGAATTAGAAGAAAGATCAAAACTATTTTAATTACACTTAAATAATATATTTAAAATATAATTCTAGAATGTTTACGTCCTCCGGTTCTCTTGACTGCATTGATTACGATCTTTGTAAAAAGTTAAGAACATTTTCTAAAACTTAATTTTTATAAAAAACAACGTCATTTTAATCAAGTGAGTGCCCTCTCCCCCCACCTCTCTCACATACACACATATGAATTATATGTGTGTGTGTGTGTGTGTGTGTGTGTGTAAACAATTGTATAACCGCTCCAAGACATTCGTCTTCTGCTGGGAAACCATTTCTACAGGAAGTATGGACTAGTACCTTTCGGAAGGCCTAACTGGCCTGATTACACTCAAGCAGGGTCAGACACCATAACATTTCATGCCTGAGAACTGGTGTTGTATATATTGATTATGAAGACAACAGCAACACAAAATCTTTTTTTAAACTAAATTAATTGAAGTTTTTATGATTGGTGAACCGATATAGTTTTTTTTTCTTTACTCTCTTTCTTTTGTTTTTCCTTCTTCTCTCATTGTTTTATTTTCCTTCTTTCTCTTATCTCATTCTTTCCTTCCCACTTTTTTCCTTTCCCTCCTTTTTTTCCTTTCCCCCTTCTTTCATTTCCATACTTCTTCCCTTTCTCTCTTTCTTTCCCACCTTTCCTTTCCTGCTTTTCCTTTCCCCCTTCTTTCTTTTCCCTCCTTCTTTCCTTTCTTTCCTTTCCGTTTCCTCCTCCTTTCCTTTCTCTTCTTTCCTTTCCCACCTTCTTTCATTTCCGTCCTTCTTTCCTTTCTCTCTTTCTTTCCCACCTTTCCTTCCCTACCTTTCCTTTCCCCTTCTTTCCTTTCCCTCCTTTCTTTTCCCCCCTTCTTTCCTTTCTCTCCTTTCCGTTTCCCTTCTTTCCTTTCCAAGCCTCTTTCCTTTCCATCCTTCTTTCCTTTCTCTCTTTCTTTCCCACCTTTCCTTTCCTTTCCTACCTCTCCTTTCCCCTTCTTTCCTTTCCCTCCTTTCTTTTCCCTCCTTCTTTCCTTTCTCTCCTTTCCGTTTCCTCCTCCTTTCCTTTCCTTTCCTTTCTTTCCTTTCCCACCTTCTTTCATTTCCATCCTTCTTTCCTATCTCTCTTTCTTTCCGACCTTTTTTTCCTACCTTTTCTTTCCTCCTTCTTTCATTTCCCTCCTTTCTTTTTCTTCCTTCTTTCCTTTCCCTTCTTTCCTCCTCCTCCTCTTCCTTCTTTCCTTTCCCTTTTTTTTCCTTTCTTCTTTCACTTATGCGCTTCCATTCCATAGGATTTTCATCCATTCACTTGTTTTTTTTTTTTACTGTCTTTTAACTCTGCTTTTATATTTTGTCTTATTTTCTTCTTCTTTTCGCCATTCCTTACTCTTTTATTTTTCTCTGTTTTTGTTTTCGATATTTTTTCTTTTTTCATCTTTTCTTCCTTTTTTTTTTTTTAATTTCATTTCAGTCTATTTTCTTCCTGCCTTTTCATTTATTATTTTCTTCTTTCGGAGTAATTTTTTTTCAGGCTACTTGAAATCAAAATAAATTCAAATAAAATGAAGACAATAATTTGATCCACCATTTTTTTTTCAGTCTGGTTACGACGAAAGCCACGTCCCGAGTCACTCACTGGCCAACCCCTGTCCTCTTCTTTCTTTGACTTTGATCACATTTTTCTATAAATAGGAAAAATATCAGACGCATCACTGAACATCAAATTTGGTTGAGCTGATTTATTTATTTATTTATTTACGAGGTGCTGTCTTTAATATGGCGACGGACAGTTGATAGAGCTCTCACTTCCGGTTTACGGCATCACCTCATATTTAGATGCATATATACCGGTAGAACGCTTTTTGATCTAGCCCAGTGGTTATAGTTTAGAACTATCGGTGAACGAGTGCGACGTTGGGTATGTAGGTCTGTGGTTCTACCTCCAGTATTTTTGTATATTACAGCCGTTGTTCAAAAGTGGTCTGATTCGGTCGCGTCATCATGTTCGATTCTACTGCTTTCTTAGGACCGATGACCCATCACTGACTCTTGCTGAAAATCAAATTAGATATATTCTCCCCGGGAGAAAGGTTTCTACACTTGTTGTTAAACAACACAATGTAAACTCTGTCTGAATTGACCGCTATTGCACTTAGTAGAAAATGGAGAGTGCTGTAATGTTTTTATTACTTAGTTGAAGTCCAGCTGCAGATTACTACTGTGTTTTCTCAGACGACGACTAAATATGGCGTTTGCAGTCTCTGTATTTACCCAAGACCACCCCACAAGGCGGGATGTGGCACAAAAGCTGTTTTTTTTAACGTCTGGCGATTCCGAGCTCGTAGGCTCGGGCAAAAATTGCCTGTAGACCCTGTATGCACGGGGTCGGGTAGCTGTCTATTACTCTATACGATATTCTGCCCTTCAGCATAGCCTCGTCTGAGTTCATTTCTGCTCGAAGGCAGAGTATTATCAAACGCAGAGGCTTTGTTGTATCTCCTAGTTCCCCTTTCCGTTCTCATATTTATACACGTGCGGGCGAGTCCACCTTGTCACTCGGGGTAAAACAGAGAGAGAAAGAGATAGTGATTTTTGCTGTAGTGAAATGTACTTTTTCTCGAAATACTTACCCTCTTACAGTAATATGCCTCAAAAACAAAACTGCTTTAATGCCTCAAAAACAAAACTACTCACTATTACTCATCACAGAGAACCATCCCTGCCCCGCCCCATTAGAATGTTTGACGCTCATCTCTACGAGAGCACCTCTTTGCGACTGATCGGTTTCACAATGTCCGCTGACCGGAGATAGAACGAATACATTGAGTCAATAGCTTCGTCCACCGCAAGGAAGGTCGGATCCCTGTGCCGCGCCAGGAATTTTTTCTCGCCGGAGTCAATCCTTCAAATCTACAAATCAACCATTCACCCTTGCATGGAGTATTGCTGCCATATATGGTATAGAGACCCTTCTATTTGTCTCAAGGTCCTTGATAAAATCCAAAGACGGATATGCAATGTAATTGGCCCTGATCTGGCATCTCGTCTGCAGCCACTCTCACACAGACGTGCCGTTGCCTCCCTCTGTCTTTTTTACAAATACTTTCACGGTAATTGCTCCGATAAGCTGCTTTCGCTGGTTACCAGACTTCATGAATTTAAGCGTTCAACTAGGCTGGCATCTCGCTCTCACCCTTTCACTGTCGAAACTGTTAAATGTAGCCGTCTTTTCTACTCCAATAGCTTCATGTCTCGCACTTCTCGCCTGTGGATCTCTCTCCCTTTTCCTGTTTTCCTGATAGCTATAATCTCCAACAATTCAAATGTAATGTCAATCGACATCTCCAGATGCCTTGATCTATCCCCTATCCTTCTCTTCATCTTCCTCTATCACTCCTCTTTGCTCTCGCTCAAATTCTCTGTAACCCCTTGCGTGCTAGTGGCTTCCCGCCTTGATGGGGGTTGAATGCTTAAAAAAAAGTAAAATATAATATATGCAGAATAGAGTTAAAAGAAAGCCTGTGAAAAAAAAAAGTGAAAAATATAAATTATAAATTAAAACAGTAAATAAATATGAATATATCTGGCACCTTACGATAAAGAGAGTGACATATATGTAAGTACGCCACCTTTTCGGTTAAAAGTCAGTCGGCCAAATGTCCGTTCGGCGATAATGTCCCTAGGCCAAATATCCGAGTACGGAATTTTCTAAGCTCCAGGGTATGTTCTTTTTTTTATATTATATCCCAGAAATAATATAGATTCCCAGCAACTCTTGGGGTGGTAAGTTAGGAGATATTTTTTGTTTCTAACTAATAATCTCCATTTTTACTTTTCATTTCTAATCATAATCGTAAAATTAGGGAGTTTCGACTTGATGTAATGGTTATTAACCTTCTCTGGCTACGACTGAGCAGTGAGTACAATCCTTACGAGGTGCTGCACATTTCCGGCCTTGTGACACAGCTAAGCAATGCTTAGAAAATCATTGGGCAACTCGACATGATGTAATAGTTAACAAGTTTGTTTCGTTAGAACAATTACGACTGAGTAGTGAGTTCGATACTCACTGGACACCCCACACTTTCAACATTGTACCACATCTAAGCCAAGCTTAGAAAATCATCATAACCTTTAAAATTGGGGCACTTCGACGTGGTGTAATGGTTAACAAGCTTGTCTCGCTAGATCAATTACGACTGAATAGTAGGTTCGATCCTCACTGGGTGCCTCATAATTTCGGCCTTGTGTCACATCTAAGCTACCCTTAGAAAATCATGTAGGCACTTCGACGTGGTGTAATGGTTAACAAGCTTTTCTCGCTGATCAATTACGACTGAATAGTGAGTTCGATACCCACTGGGTGCCTCATAATTTTGGCCTTGTGCCACATCTAAGCTACCCTTAGAAAATCATGTAGGCACTTCGACGTGGTGTAATGGTTAACAAGCTTTTCTCGCTGATCAATTACGACTGAATAGTGAGTTCGATACCCACTGGGTGCCTCATAATTTCGGCCTTGTGCCACATCTAAGCTAGCCTTAGAAAATCATTTTCAACGTGGTGTAATGTTTAACAAGCTTTTCTCGCTAAATCAATTACGACTGAATAGTGAGTTCGATACTCACTGGGTGCCTCATAATTTTGGGCCTGTGTTAAATCTAAGCTACGCTTAGTAAGCCCATATTTGGTAACTTCGAAGTATAATGGCAAGCAATTTTTCTCACGAGATCAATTACGACTGAAGAGTGAGTTCGATCCTCACTGGGTGTCCCACACTTTCGGCCTTGTGCCACATCTAAGCTCCGCTTAGGAGATCACCATAATCGTTAAAATTAAACTTATTTCCCTTTACTTGATATACTTGATGTTGCAGGAGTTTTAGAACAAAGATTTGATGCTAGGTAGATAAAGCATATTCTTGAAGGAAGCATACTCTGCCTTGTGTAGTCTATTAAATATTCTTTACTTCCCCCTTATTATCTATCAAAATAGATTAGTACACATCTAAATAGAATGGTACCAATCAAAATTCAAATGTGCCAATCCAAATGGAACAATACCAAATGAAATGCTATAAAACCATTAGTTGTAAAAATTAGATCGATAATAGATTTTCAGATAGGATTGTTTAACGGGGTAAGTTTGGTTTCTATGAAAGGAGACATGTTAAATTGGCTTTTCTGATTCTTGAAGTGCTGGAGAATAAGCGAAAGCTAAGGGCCCGATGCTGCAATCACAAACCTAGCTGAGAGTAACAAGTTTGGTTTCGGTCAGTCAGTTATGTGCCATGCGTGATACACACTTAGGCGATCATGTATCTTTTGATACATAACTGATGAGGCAGAGTTTTTCCCGCAGTAGGTTGCCATTTCTTTCTGCGTTAGACTAGTTGCCATCCAAGGCTATAGAACCTTGTCTGCCCTTCTATTTACCTATAGCTAAGGGGAGAAGAAGAGGATTCATACCTTTTCCAACGATATTAGCACGTAAGCTAATGTAATGGATTCGACTGGAATTCGAACTCGGCTCACCGATTCTACTATCCATACCTCCACCGTGCCTTGGGGTGGATACTAAAGGAAATTTCTCGTCTTCTAGTCAATTGAAGACCGAGAAATGTCACTCGAATGTCGCAAACCAAACTCGCTCCATTTACCGACATTTGACGAAAACCTTTTTCGATCAAATTCAATTTTGAAAAATTTATTTTTTATTTCACTTTATTTGGAATTATTCGTTTTGAGTTGGCACAATTTTATATCGATTGGCACTATTCCCATTTTTAAAGGGAAATGTCTTAAACTCGCTAACATATCTTTTGTTTGTAGCCACTTTTTAATTTTGTTACATGATTTTGAGACCTATTTTTCCTAATTGCTTCGTTCCTTTGTTTTCTCTTTTTACGAAAATAATATCCTCTTTATTCTTACCATTGTTCTATCTTCTATCCTCTCATGCTTCTTTTGTTCTTTCTTTCCTGAAAGCTGATGACACCAACGATGTCACCAACAAAGACCAGAAAACCAGCAAGCAAACAAGAAGACGCTATACCATCCTTAAAGCAACGTACGCAAAATCACGTCAAAGTGCTCACTTGCTGGGCCTCACCTTGAAAATGACCAAGAACCGTGCCACCAACACCCCAAACTCTACAACTCCAGCCATCTCTGAGATTACCTACCCCTCTACCTTTTCACGACATGCCGTCTCGGAATGCCATAAGCCATTCCGATGGACAGCAAGAATTGATTTCGAAGTTCGCCTCAAGTCTTTGAGGAATGAGACGAAATAGCGGGGGGTGAGCTGACTGACAATGTTCTGGTAGGGGATTATGGCTTATGATCACGAGGCATGAAACTAGGCGTTAAGAACAAAAATAATTAAACAGCGGTGAACAGTAGAGTTAGCGTTATCGACAACAATAAACTTTATTTCATTGAATTCCGATTTCTACAGATATAACTATTGTTATATATTAAGAAAATTAACTCACGTCGTTCGGGTTAAAATTGCATCAGTATATATTGCCATAGAATATATTGTCGGAGTCAGACTGACCGAAGCAGTTAATGAAGCATTAATAAAACTGTATATACAAATAGATTAAGATAATTCACAATCGGATGTTATCGTCTGAAACAATGAGATTACATTTTATCTGCAAGAATTTCATAGTTACTAAGTTTTTATTAGTATCTCTTTCATCTATATTTAAATCGGGTTTTATCCTAAACGTCGGACTGAGGTTATTATTAATAATAATTGTACTGATAAATCATCAGTTACCTCCCCTTACAATTTTACTAGATACTAAAGTATATTTATATATATTACTATATAAAATATATTGTAGAACAAGTATACTGACCTTCACTTGTAAAAAAATACGTATGCTGTTGGCACACTGAATGATTTTAAAACCCTAAGTCGGCACATAGCAAAAGGTTGCTGATCCGTGCTGTAAACTGCAACACAAAATAAAATATAGCTTTGTCAATATTTTAGTTTTATTTATTAAATCATATCTTGGACTCTGCAAAATGGGAAAATATTCACCTTAAAAGTTCTTGCAAAGATTTTCAGGACGTAAAAGAAGGTTTTACAATTAAAAAAAAATAATTCTTGTTATGAATGATCAAGAGTGGTTTCCCTTGTTTTGTTACTCTTCTCTTTGAGAGAACCATTTCTGTTTACTGGGACTATATACGAACCTTGTATTCTCAGTTGAATGAAGCTTTCTTAAAGCCTACACCTGCGTACTTATGTCATTACAATTCTTGCTTTAATATTTCTGAAATCATCTTTCCTGTTTTAATTATACAGAATTCTTGAGTGGCCTGTACTAATTGCCTCCCCTTAAGATCTAGGAGGTATAAAAAGCACCCTGTAACATCCATCAGTAGACGAGTAGCCAGAGTAAAGTGCAATAAAGCTTTGGGATAATTTTAGTCACTAGTTTTGTTTTTACTACTATAATACTGCCTTCATATATATTTAGTAATGATGTAAGAATGTTCTTCGGCAGATTGATTGTTAACATGAAGCAGAAAAAGTGTTGAACAAAAGTGAGAGTCTTGGGTGATGCCTGCTGATAACCATTAAGATGCGCCTCTCTCCATATAGCACATATACAAAATAGAGGGAGAGGTGAATTCATGCCTTTCCAAAGAACATTAGTGCTAAATGAGCATAAACAACCTCAATGAAATTTGAACTTGGCTTGCCAGTTCTGTTTTCCATGTTGAAAACCATTATGGTATCTTGTACCTCCAATTAGGCCATCTGTAGAATTCAGGGAATAGTAGTGTACTGATAAATCATCAGTTACCTCCCCTTATGATCTAGGAGGTATACATCATCAGTTACCTCCCCTTAAGATCTAAGCATTATAAAAAGCACACTGTAAATCCATCAGTAGACGAATAGTCAAAGTAAATTGTAATAAAGCTTTCTTATAAGTTTAGTCACTGGTTCTGTTTTTACTACGATAATACTGAATTTTATATTTAAATGAAGCATTGTCAACCATTATTATTTTTGACTAGTAGTTCATTCATCTTTGTTTCACTCGTCTTATTTCCACTAGTAGTTTTATTAGTAGTAATATTATCTTGAATTTTATTAATAGATAAACCATTGTCAACCATTACCAATTTTTGAATAACATTTCTTTCGTCTTCATTTCTATTGCTTTATTATCACTAGTAATATTAGTAGTAGTAATATTAACATGAAGCTTTGCCAGCCGTTATTAATTTTTAACTCGCATTTCTTACATCTTAATTTTAGTTGCTGTTCATAGCAAATAATCAGATTGTTATTTTATATTCATTTGTACATATGTAGTAATATTATCTTGAAATGTAGTTTCTTTATTTCCACAAGTAGTATCACTTATCAGTAATATTATCTTCTGCTTTATTATCCATGTCTTCTTATAATGGATTCCAAAAAAGCATCTAAAAGTAAAATGAAAGAAATACACGTCAAAAATTAATCATTTGGATGATATAGGCGTCACTGAAGGAGAATGAGTACTGTGTGATCGTTACCATAATGGCCAATATAGCAAATCGTTTACGTCTCTTGCAGGGATCTTTTGAAAAATATCAGACCAACCTATCTGTCTCGATCTGCTATTTCATGATGGTTCTATGTGAACCAAAAAAAAGACAACACAAATTTCTCCATAGCCATGGGAGCAGTCGATCCTGCAGAAGCTTGTGAATTGTTTGGTATACTTCTACTGTGGAGACTTAGGTATACTTTGATAGCAAGAACACTGGTCTATACAGAGATGAAGGACTTATCCTCCTACGTAATACCAACGCACAGCAAACAGGTCGACTTAGAAAACATTTTATCAAATTCTTCAAAGATCATAGACTAAATATCATTACTAACACCAATGCCAAGGTGATTAACTTTTTGACCGCCACTCTCGACCTATCCAAGGGAATATATAAGCCTTTCACTAAAGAATTTTATAACCCTAAATGCATTAGCACAGAATTCCACCAACCCCAGGAATTGTAAATAAGTTGCACGAATCGATGCAATACAAACTCTCAACTAAGTCTAGCAACAAAATTATTTTTGACAAATATAAAACTAAATATATAGATGTACTAGAAAAAGTAAACACAAAGTTAAACTAGAATTTATAAACTTTAATAAGAACAACAACAACCAAAAGCATAGAAAACGCAATATAATTTGGTTTAGCTCACCATTTAACAAAAATGTCAAAACCAACATTGGTAAAATTATCCTTAATTTAATCCACAAACATTACAGCCATATTTCATTGCTCAACAAAATGTTCAACAAGAACAGCATTAAAATTAGCTACAACTGAATCAAAATTCTCGAGCAGTACACACTACAGCATAATAATATAATATTAAACAAATATTGAAACAACCTCAATAACAATATCAATACAATTAACAAAAATTGTAATTGTCGAAAAAACAGTACCTGTCCACTAAATCATAAATGTATGAATAAAGGCGTTATTTACAAAGCTAACATTAAACACAATGGCGAGACTAAATTTTATTTTGGTTCTACTGCTAATTACTGGAAAATCGGTATTACAATCATAAAATAACACTGAACAATAAAGCAACGGCACTCTCCAAATTTTTTCTGGGAAATTAAGACAGATATATCTACACACCTGTAGTAAATTGGAATTTCATCGCTAAAACTACGCCTTTTACGGGCAGCGGGGGAAATGTGACCTTTGTCTATTAAAGAAAATAACCAAATCTCTATCACATTGACAATTCTAACCTGTTGAACAAACGAAACGAATTTATGATAACATGCATTCATAAGAAAAAACTCTTTTCTAAAATATTTTGATTATGGCTAGATCAATTAACCCAACATCTATTGTACTACCACATTCAACCTGTAACAAATATTTTTGTTGCATACTAATCACCCCACTTGCACCATCCCAGCGTCTATTTGTAACGTAAAGTTTTATGTTCCTTTTTCAAATTTCGGCTTTATTTTTTCTTTGATTTTTTACTATTTCTTAACTTCTAAACTTTTTACGACTTTTTATTTTTAACTTTTTAATGACAAAAAGTACGCAGGTGTAGGCTTTAAGAAAGCTTTATTCAACTGAGAACACAAGATTAGCGTACAGTGGCCTTTTATAGTCCCAGTAAACAGAAAGAGCTCGCTCAGAGAGAAGAGTAACAAAACAAGGGGATACCACTCTTGATTATTCATAACAGAACAATATTTACATATTCCCGAGCCAAGTAGATGCATACATACTCAAGTATAAAAGACCATGTGATGACAAAAGTACGCAGGTGTAGGCTTTAAGAAAGCTTTATTCAACTGAAAATACAGGGTTCGCGTATAGTGTCCTTTTATAGTCCCAGTAAACAGAAATAGCCCTCTCAAAGAGGAGGGTAACAAAACAAGGGGAGACCACTCTTTTTTATTTGCAACAAGCTTATTTTATAATAATATTAAACGTTAGCTCTATAGACAATAGAACGTTATTTCCTTGAGACAAAGAGATTACTTGGAAACTATCCTACTGAACAACAGTACCTGACATCGCTTCTATCCTGCATTTAGACTGCTTTCTCCTTCTGCCTAATAATCTTTGAATTAACCCCACTCTTTTATACGGCATTTTACACAACCTAAGGCACGCGTGCCATACGTGTCACCCCAAGCAATTTTCACTGGCACGCAGCCGCAAATGACATTACAAAGTCCAAACCAATAACTACTACAACGCAAAGAAGATATTTAACTGATTCAATTTTAATATATACTAAAGTATATATACTATATATTACTATATAAAATATATTGTAGAACAGGTATATTGACCTTGACTTGTATTAAAAAATGTATGCTGTTGGCACACTGAATGATTTGAAAACCCTTAGTCGGCACACATTAAAAAGGTTGCCGACTCCTGCTCTAAACTACAAAAGAAAAGGAAATATAAAACAGTTTATTTCTATTAATGTGGTTTACATATTGTTGTATATTTTACTATATAAAATATATTGGGGGCACCTCGACGTGGCGAAATGGTTAACAAGCTTGTCACGCCAGATCTATGGCGACTGAGTAATGAGTTCGATTCTCATTGGGTGCTCCACACTTTCGGCCTTGTGCCACATCTAAGCTACGCTTAGAAAATCATTTCGGAACATCGTGGTGGTGTAATGGTTAGCAAGCTTGTCTCGCTAAAACAATTACAACTAATTAGTGAGTTCGATCCTCACTGGGTTCCTACTACTTTCAGCCTTGTGCCACATTTAAGCTACGCTTGGAAAATCACTATATAAAATATATTGTAGAACAAGTATATTGACCTTGACTTGTATAAAAATACATATGCTTTTGGCACACTGAATGATTTTAACATATATTAAGTATATATACTGTATATTACTACATAAAATATATTGTAGAACTGGTAGGTATATTGATCTTGAATTGTATAAAAATACGTATGCTGTTGGCACACGGAATGATTTTAAGACCTTAAGTCAGCAAAAGGTTTTCGCTCCCTGATCTTGGGCATAAAAGCGTTGATTCGGGTATTTGTGGACATTGTAACTGTGAGTTCATGCCTTGGATAGCTTGCTTATACAATAAGTATATTGATCAGCCAGTCATCTAAATTACAAGCTGGTTCAGTTTGACTTGAACCTCAAGATTTTTATGTATTAATTTCACATATATAATTTAAATCAGGGGTCGGTAAGCTACGGCACATGTGGCACGCCAAGCAATTTTCAATGGCACACACACACAAATGACGTCACAAAGTCCAAACCAATGACAACTACAATGTAAAGAATATATTTAGCCGTTTCAACTTTAATACATACTATCTTTTTTGAACGGAAATATATAACATATAAGTTTATATCATATATTATGATTTTTCTTTCAAATATCTACGTACCAGCATTTTATATTTTGAATTTATGCCTCAATATTATATTAAATTTATAATAACCTTCAACATAGAATCAGCATATAATATAGGTTCCTCCAACGAGACTCAGAATTAAAAAAAAACAACAACAAGGGTCTTCAATAATTCATTTAACGTTTGTGCCTGATGAATTGGGTAAACAAGAAACTGCAATAAAAACGTAAGTATAAGTGTATTTATTAATATATACTTTATAGCTCTGTTTAAATACACTGAGCACTGTTTTTTACACCTTAAATTAAATATTTATTTGCTCATTTGTATATGTACGTCATCACACACACACATAGTTGGTAATAACTCTTTATTTATTTTATATTCACACTTACCTCTATGCATCTATCTCAGTCAGTTTATATCTATCTATCTATCTATCTATCTATCTATCTATCTATCTATCTATCTATCTATCTATCTATCTATCTCAGACTGTACATAAACTATCTCAGTCTATTCATATCTATCTATCTATCTATCTATCTATCTATCTATCTAACTATCTATCTATCTATCTATCTATCTATCCTAGTCTGACAATTATCTATCTATCTATCTATCTATCTATCTATCTATCTATATATATATATATATATATATATATATATATATATATAAATATATAAATATATATTAGACTGTACATAAAATATTTATGTATCCCAGTCTACTCATATCTATCTATCTATCTATCTATCTATCTATCTATCTATCTATCTATCTATCTATCTCTCTCTCTCTCTCTCTCTCTCTCTCTCTCTCTCTCTCTATATATATATATATATATATATATATATATATATATATATAAATATATATCAGACTGTACATAAACTATTTATCTATCCCAGTCTACTCATATCTATCTATCTATCTATCTATCTATCTATCTATCTATCTATCTATCTATATATATATATATGTATATATATATATATATATATATATATATATATATATATATATATATATATATATATATATATATATATATATATATATATATAAATAAATATATATCAGACTGTACATAAACTATTTACCCAGTCTACTCATATCTATCTATCTATCTATCTATCTATCTATCTATCTATCTATCTATCTATCTATCTATCTATCTATCTATATACGTAGATGTTTTCTCTAAATATGACGCTACGCCACTCCCTATTTGCCTATACTTTTCGCACTTCATCGTCTTACATCATTGCCATGTATAGATGACTTATTTACTGTCCACTTGAGGGTCAGCGAGCATTTTCAGTGCTAAGAGCCCCGGGATCAATGTCGCTTTGACGTGAAGTTAACGAAATAACCTTTGAGATGAAAACGTCGCAAATAAACATCATCTTAATTTCTTTTAATGATAAAGTCTCCCCTCTCATGCGGGCAGGGGGGAAATTACACAGGACATGAATACACACACACACACACACACACACACACACACACACACACACACACACACACACCTATATATATATATATATATATATATATATATATATATATATATATATATATATATTTATAAGCTCGGGTGATTGAAAGTTCACGTCCGCACCAAAAAGCCAAACCTTTCACAAAAAATCTGATGTGTGGTCATGTAGCTAGATTTTCGGGTGGGGATTACGCCGATAACTTTTCAATATCCTTGATATATACAAGGTATCCCTAACGTGTGGGCACATAGACGAAAATGCATATTTTCACGAAATGAAATTTTCAACTACATTTTATTGAATTGGAATAGTAACAAATAACATCTTCATTATGATTTCCATTATTTGCGGTGCAAATGTTGATGTTCATTGCAAGTTTCACAGTAAATTCAATGCAATTGCAGTTAATTTTAACACATTCACTCTTTATGCGTTCAAGCAAGTGTGTTGCATCTGTGATCTTCATTGAGTACACCACTTTTAACGTACCCCATAAAAAGAAGCCAATTGCTTCTTTCGACAAAACAGTGTTTCATCTGTGGAAGTAAAATAAATAATATCGCTCATGAGATTTCTTACGTGTTTAGACTTTAGGAACACCTTGTATATTTTCATATCTTATTATGGAAGTCAATGATTTCATAAGAAATGTGAAATTAAAAAACGGACTTTGATAAAATTTTCTTAATATATCTATATAAGGTAAACTTAATGTTAACTTAATTTTTAACTTAATTTTTAATTTAATTTTGAAAATTTTTAACTTAAATTTCGAATATATATATCTATATAAGGTAAACTTAACTTCTCTGTCAACTCATAATATTTTTATTAGAAATATTTGTAATTTACATTGGTTGATTGTGATTTTATGATGAGGATGTGCGGTTGGTGCAATGGGTAGATGCTTAGGATAAGAAATCGGAGGGCCCAGTTCGAATTTCAGTCGAAATCGATATATCCATTTAAGCGTAAATAACGTTAAGAAAGGTATGAATATCCCATTTCTCTCCCTTGCAATGGATTAAATCCCAACCTCGGCCGAGATCTCTAGCGATGGTTGGCAATTAGCTTTAGAGAAGGACAAAAGAATTCACAGTCGTATGTAAGTCTCGAATCAAATCTCGGGTTGCCCTTTGGCAAGGTTACAGTGAAGATATCGGCATTAGGATGTTGGATGTTGGAATTGATCATTGGCAGAGTCTAATAGATGGGATTTGTGACTTGAACTGTAGTGATGTCATAAAAAAAGAACTTTCATATGGACGAGACCTAATTATTCCGAGTTAGATGGTAACCGCAGAAACATATAATATGGCGCCTTTTTAATCAGATCATCCTAAGCAAGGCGATAATGTCACTAAGATGCAAGGGACTACTAGGATTGAAAGGGAAAGTCTTCTAGGATCATTCATTATCTATCCTCTTCTAGGGTCAATTGTTATCTCGCCTCTTCTAGGGCCAGACGTTATTTAGCATCTGCTAGGGTCAGTTGTAATCTAGCATCTTCTAGAGGCAGTTGTTGGCTAGCCTCTTCTAGGGTCAGTCGTTATCTAGCATATTCTAGAGTCAGTTGTTGGCTAGCCTATTCTTGGGTCCGTCGTTATCTACCCTCTTCTATAGTAGGTTGTTATCTAGCCTCTTCTAGAAGACTTTAGACTGAACTGGAAACCCAATACTGTTGTGTGGGATCCACCTAATCTGCATAGGTGACTACCAACTATATAAATAATGGTTGATACCGGAAGACGAGAGAGAAGAAACGTGGAAGGAGGAGGAATCCCTCGGTCTCAAGGCTAAGATCAAAGTGTAGTATCTGTTCGCGGATTGCTCACTGAATGATCGCCTATGGGGCCGGGATTCTTCCTCCGATACAGGCCGGCGGCGGGGATTGGTCCCTGCGCTGGTAGTATCGTGGCTACGTCTGACCAGCTTGGACAAGCTATGACCAGCTAAGACCAGCTATGACTAGCTAAAGCCAAAGCACTGCGACCCGGGTGAAAACTCGGGTCCATTCCCCCTCCCTTCCCACGTTAAACTCGACCTTGTGTCACAACCTGACCGTGTGGGAGGTCAAGTAAATCCCGAGAAGAAACGTGGAAGGAGGAGGAATCCCTCGGTCTCAAGGCTAAGATCAAAGTGTAGTATCTGTTCGCGGATTGCTCACTGAATGATCGCCTATGGGGCCGGGATTCTTCCTCCGATACGGGCCGGCGGCAGGGATTGGTCCCTGCGCTGGTGGTATCGTGGCTACGTCTGACTAGCTATGACCAGCTCTGACCAGCTTGGACAAGCTATGACCAGCTAAGACCAGCCAAGACCAGCTATGACTAGCTAAAGCCAAAGCACTGCGACCCGGGTGAAAACTCGGGTCCATTCCCCCTCCCTTCCCACGTTAAACTCGACCTTGTGTCACAACCTGGCCATGTGGGAGGTCAAGTAAATCCCGAGAAGAAACGTGGAATCACGAGATCCAACTAGAGACTCTGATCGACTGCGACTAGTCAACACATTCTCCAGGAACGTCTTCCCAGAAAGATACAGAAATACTATATGTACTTATTGTGTACACTTTCTTGTTATAATACATTCTTGTTCTAAGTACATTTTGTGTTGCATTATTATTCCATGCAATAGGCGAGATTCAACATTGAGTCAAGACTCAACAAATACTAAACAGGAAACAAGTGGGAGTCTAAAGTACGAGCTACGGTTTTTTCTAAATTTCACCCATTACAAGTCCCAAGAGCCGTTTAAGATAGAGGATTACTGAATGAAGTGCGTGATATAGATGAAAGGGAAGAAAGTCGGAAGTGAATATTACAAGGATCTCGCTGATAGATAACAGCTGATACTAGAAGATGCTAGATAACGACTGACCGTAGAAGAGGTGAGATAACGGCTGACATTAGATGAGGCTAGATGATGACGGACCCCAGGAGAGGGGAGATAACGACTGACCCATGAAGAGGTGAGATAACGGCAGACCATATGTAAAGCTAGATAACGACTGGCCCAAGAAGATGCTAGATAACGAATGAACCTAGAAGATGCGTGATAATGACTGACGTAGAAGAGGTGAGATAACGGCTGACATTAGACGAGGCTAGATGATGACTGACGCCAGGAGAGGGGAGATAACGACTGACCCAAGAAGAGGTGAGATAATGGCAGACCATATATGAAGCTAGATAACGACTGGCCCAAGAAGATGCTAGATAACGACTGAATCTAGAAGATGCGAGATAACGACTGACCGTAGAAGAGGTGAGATAACGGCTGACATTAGATGAGGCTAGATGATGACTGACACCAGGAGAGGGGAGATAACGACTGACCCAAGAAGAGGCGAGATAACAACTCAGCCTAGTAGAGGTTAGAGAACGACTGACTAGAAGAGTCTAGATGACTGACCCTAGAAGAGGCGAGATAACGACTGACCCTAGAAGAGGCGAGATAACGACTGACCTAGAAGAGGCTAGTACCAGCTGATCATAGAAGAGGCTAGATAACGACTGACCCTAGAATATGCTTGATAACGACTGACCCTAAAAGTGGTGAGATAATTGTAGACATTATATGAGGCTAGATAACGACTAATAAAAGAGGCTGCATGACAACCGACCCTAGAAGGTACTAGAGAACGACTGACCCGAGAAGAGGCGAAGTAACAACTAATCATAGCAAAGGCTAAATAACGATGGCACTAGTATAGTCTAGATAACAAGTGAGCATAGAAGATGTTAGATGACTGGTCTGAGAGGAGACGAGATAATTACTGATCCTAGAAGAGTCTAGACAACGACTGACCCTAATAGAGGCGAGTTAATGACTGATTCAAGATGCTAAACGACTGAACCTAGAATAGTCTAGATAATGACTGACCCTAGAAGTAGCTAGATAACGGTTGATCTTATACGAGGCTAGATACAGACTGACCCTAGAAGAGGCTAGATAAAAACTGACTCTAGATAACCTACTATGGAAAAGGGTAGATAACGACTGACCCAAGAATAGGCTAGCCAACAACTGACTCTAGAATATGCTAGATAACGACTGACCCTAGAAGAGGTGAGATAACGACTGACCCGAGAAGAGGCTAGATAACGACTGACCATAAAAAATGCTAGATATCGACTGACCCTAGAAAAGGCTAGATAAAAACTAACCATAGAAGATGCTAGATAACGACTGACCGTGGAAGAGGATAGATAACTACTGACCCTAAAAGATGCTAAATAACGTCTGACTCTAGAAGAGGCGAGATAACGACTGACCTTAGAATAGGCGAGATAACGACTGTCACTAGAAGAGGGGAGATAACGACTGACCCTAGAACAGGCTAGGTAACAGCTGATTCTAGAACAGGCTATATAACGACTGGTGCTAGAAGAGGCTAGATAACGACTGGCTCTAGAAGAGGCGAGATAACGACTGGCCCTAGAAGAGGCGAGATAACAAATAATTCTAGAAGAACCTAGACAACGACTGACCCAAGAATAGTCTTGATAATGACTGACCCTAAATGATGTGAGATAACGGCAGAACTTATATGGGACTAGATAACGTTGACCTATAAGAGGTTGGATAACGACCGACCCGAAGAAATGCTAGAAAACGACTGATTCGAGAAGAGGCGAGTTAACAACTGATGCTTGCAGAGGCTAGATAACGACTGACCCTAGTATAGGCTAGATAACAAGTGAGCATGGAAGATGCTAGATAACGATTGGTCCTTGAGGAGGCGAGATAACGACTGACCATAGAAGAGGCTAGACAACGACCGATCATAGAAAAGGCGAGATAGAAACTCATCCTATAAGAGGCTACATAACGACTAACCCTAGAAGGGGCTAGATAACCTACTATGGAAAAGGGTAGATAACGACTGACCCAAGAATAGGCTAGCCAACAACTGACTCTAGAATATGCTAGATAACGACTGACCCTAGAAGAGGCTAGCCGACAATTGACCCTAGAAGATGCTAGATTACAACTGATCCTAGAAGATGTTAAATAACGTCTGACCATAGAAGAGGCTAGATAACGACTGTCACTAGAAGAGGCGAGATAACTATTGACCCTGGAAGAGGCTAGATAACGACTGACGCTAGAAGAGGCTAGATAATGACTGACCTAAGAATAGGTTGGATAACGACCGACCCCAAAAGATGCTAGAAAACGACTGATCCTGTCACTGGATGTAACTAACGCCTTTATTCACTGTGCCATGTGTCCTTGGATAAAGGCGTTAGTTAGATCCAGTAACAGGACCCAAAGAGTGTGAGTTCAATACTCGGTTAAGCCAGTGGAGAACTTGGAGAGGGGAATTAACAGGAGATAACTGACAAGTGACATCCATTAAAGATTGCACGTGGAACCTGAACAGTCTACCCAAGTGAGCGAAATAAAGGGTTCAGTTCGACATTCCAACCACCCGAAGAAGGCCGGAGCGTACAACCGCCGAAACGTTGTAATAAATATGACGATAAAGATGAGGACAATAGTCCGAATAATGCAAATACTGTAAGGAACTATACTTATATTTCCTACAGATAGACTAAGCATCTCTTCTTTATTCGACTAACGCATTATATTTGTATAAAATATCGTCCTGAGTATAACGATAAACTACATCCGGCAGCAAGGCAGATTAGAGGCGAGGGTCTCAGCTATGGCTAAATAGTGAACCCCCAAACAAAAAACAGCAGTACATATATAATATATAAATAAAAATATACTTATAACAAAATTCGCAACAATATTTTTTTATAGTAAAATGACTAACAATACATCTTATGATCTACAAACAATATATTTAAAAAAACGTACCTTTTACTCTGAAAGTATAAAATTACGCCCAAAATATTTAGATTTCGGCATTAAATAACTCAGAAAGGTTGATATACCGGCAAACAAAATCAACCAAAGAAACAATCAACATGAAAGAACACTTCCATTATATTAGTCTATATCAGGGGTCAGCAACCCCAAGCACGCGTGCCACATATGGCACGCCAAGCAATTTCCAATGGTACGTAGCCGCAACTGACATCACGAAGTCCGAACCAATAACTACTACAGTGCAAAAAAGATATTAACTGTTTCAATTTTAATATATACAGTATATATACTATATATTAATATATAATATATATTGTAGAACAGGTATATTGACCTTGACTTGTATAAAAATACGTATGCTGTTGGCACACTGAATGATTTTAAAACCTTAAGTCAGCACATGGTCAGCAAAAGGTTGCCGCTCCCTGGTCTAGTGCATAAAAGCGTTGATTCGGGTATTTGTGGACATTGTAACTGTGAGTTCATGCCTTGGGTAGCTTGCTTATACAATAAGTATATTGATCAGCCAGTCATCTAAGTTACAAGCTGGTTCAGTTTGACTTGAACCTTAAGATTTTTATGTATTAATTTCACATATATAAGTTAAATCAGGGGTCGGCAACCTACGGCACGCGTGCCACGCCAACCAATTTCCAATGGCACGCAGCAGCAAATGACACCACGAAGTCCGAACCAATAACTACTACAACACAAAGAAGCTATTTAGCTGTTTCAATTTTAATATATACTAAAGTATATTTATTTTATATTACTATGTAAAATATATTGTAGAACAGGGATATTGACCTTGACTTGTATTAAATACGTATGCTGTCGGTACACTGAATGATTTTAAAATCCTTAGTCGGCACATAGTTGAAGCAATCGGATGTCTAGCCATACACATGAGCTATGATACAGCTAAACAGACTTGTATGTGTGTGTGTGCGCGTGTGTGTATCTATCTATCTATCTATCTATCTATCTATCTATCTATATATATATATATATATATGTGTGTGTGTGTGTGTGCGTGTGTGCGTGTATTGTGTACTTAGGCAGCAATCCTTTATTTATGCATGTTTCATTAAAAACGACAGAGTAGGTACTACGATTAAGCATTTTATTTAATTTTTCTTGTGTTTGAACAAGTGTTTTCTTTCTTTGACCCAGATTGTGTAGAAATTGCGCAAATGTTCTGTAATTCCGAGCTCTTTCGACTATACTTTTAGCCATTATCAAGGATGATTTTATTTCTTCAATTTAATTGAGTGTGTGCGCTGTGTGTATGTTTTTAGTGTTATAGAGATGTTTTATTTTCCGAAAACAGAACATGCCGTGTTTACTAAAAGGTACACCAATAATTACTAATAATTACTAGAGCACTCATAACAGTAAAAAAGACCCTGACAATATTACTGGCTGAATTAAAACGATTTAAAATATTTTTTTCATTCACACAATCTTTTATCTGGGGTTTGGGCGTGAAGGTTTGGCACGCGTAGACTTCCCGGTGGGGAATGAGACCACATCTCTCAACATGTTAGGTGTTGTAGGTGTGATTTCTGTATTTAGATGGTCGAGTTGCGATCGCCAATCCCAACCAGTTTTGAATTCAGAGCTATTCTAGTCTGGTTGCTAATTAATTATGAATAGCGCAGTCAATTAATCAATTAATTAACATCAATTAATTCACAGCTGGTCTTGTGATGTGGGGGTGGGTTTAGTAAAAAGTGATGGATTCATATCCTTCCCAAGAGGAAAGTAAATGTATTAAGCTCCACTTCTATTTGAACTCAGATCGCCGATTTCACGCTCTGAAACGCTAACCGTTGTGCCACCATCACACTCTTGGGTGCTTGGATATCTGAATTATTTTAATCGATAATAGAATATTTTACTAGTTGCTTTGACAATAAATAATTTCACAGGGCAGTTTACTGTAATATTTGATCCATAGCTGGGGGGAATAATTAATTTCAATTGCAATAGTGTGAAATGAGTAAAAAAGACGAGGCTAGAACTTGAAGTCAACTGGCTAGCTCCACTTTCCGCGCCGAGACGCGCACATTAAGCTACTCGCACATCCTTTGATCATTATACTCTTGTAAAATCTTAGATAAAATAAAGAATTTTCGCCGAGAGTAATTTATCCTCATCAATAGACTCATGGCTATTTTTTGGAGATTTGGGTTGTCGGAGGGGAAATTTTCGCGAAAATTTAATCCGACCTCTGCTTCAAATAGAATTCATTTTCTTCTTTCCAATTTCATTTTTCCACAGACTTCTTCTTTCGCTCACTTACCCACCCGAATATCTTCTACTCGACCTTTGCCCTGGATGCCGTAGTTCCCTCCTTCCCTAGTCTGTCGGACAACCCTTTACAGCGCCATCTACCGCCGACCTCACCCTAGGGTCACAACAGTGTCAGTCGAGACGGGGTTCTCTTCAGATATTGAAATAAATAGCCGACGAATAATGAATGGACGCATTCATTATTCTTGGGCCATTTCTATAAAATGTTTCTCTGGTCAGAAAGTACTCGGCATTACGTAGTACGTTCTTTGTACTTATAATTTAGACCCAACCTCTTTCACCATCCTCGGCGCAGCCGGGACTTAAATTAATGCACCTTTCTAAACAGGTTTTGTTCTCGAGTGATGCTACATACATCTATTTCCTCATTCGAGTGCCCTCTTCTTTACATAGGAAACCCGCCCACGAACCCACATTCTCTCGGCATTACTTTACTCTTCGTCTTTTCTCGTCAGCTGAATGCCCCGTCCCCGAACACATACTCCACTGCCAACATTGTTCTTGATCCCATTGCCACCACACCTTGCCGTCCCAAGCCTTTCCATCGTTCAATGAGTTATTACTGGAGTGTTATTTGTAAAATTCAACACTTGTCTCTTTTCATTAGTGTTTCAAGATGGTCTTATTTTCAGTTTACGGAAGGTCGATGCAAGTGGGGTTAGGGTCAGTGTGCATCCATCTGCTAGTGCAGAGATCGCGTGTGGTTAAAAGTTAGACAACAAAACAATCGTCGCTTGTTGCCCAGATAAGATACATAACCAGAATGAGAATGAGCCGAATATATATATATATATATATATATATATATATATATATATATATAAATTACACACACACACACACACACATATATACATAAATATATATATATGTATAAGATTCTATATGTTATATGTGTTGATAAAAATTTAGTAAAAATTATTAAAAATCGTTTTGCATTTAGCTAAAATACATAAGTAGTATGGGAATCAACTACAAATTATAATATATATATATATATATATATATATATATATATATATATATATATATATATATTAAAGAAAAACCAAAACTGTTGATGGAACCAACAGTCACTTGCCAAAGTCTTGAATAACGATAATACAGTAAAAAGAAAAAAGATCTCAATGCATATATATATATATATATATATATATATATATATATATTGCTCTATGTTGTATCGATCACTTTTGTAAAAAAAAGTAAATCCTAAAGAATGATAGATTCTCTGTCTGTTCTTTCCCTTTATTTGTATATATATATATATATATATATATATATATATATATATATATATATATATATATATATATATATATATATATATATAATGGCGTATAACAGACATATTTAAAATATGTAGTTAAAACATAAAATAATAATATGTAGTTTTAACTAGATATTAATATGGAAGGAGGAAAAAATACGAGCCGGTTGTCACTGATCTGAACTCGATCGAACTTGAATTGTAAATGTCCGTAGCAAAATGAATACACCGTTATTAGCAATATAATAAACAAGAAATATCGACAATAATATCGCATTAAGCCCGACCAGCCGCCCCTTCTGTTTACACAGAAACGTCTGCCTGCTCTTGATGAAAATTGTTTCAAGGATATTTAAGATGGAACTCGCATTATGTTCTACATAAAACGGAGAACATGTTCTCACGGTATGCGGGCCTGGATGGTGAAAATTATTCCGGAGCTAAACGCTTGTAATGAAAGCCGAGGCATGCTGGGAAATTATCAACTCAAGAATTTGAAGTATCCTGTCTATATACTCAAATTGCACTGAATATTTAAAAGAATGTATAATGGATTTTGTTTTGATGATAGGCAATTTGTCCTTAGAGACAGTTTTCAACATCAGCAGAGGCGAAACATTATTAATAGATTCCCAGCAAAATAAACATTTTGAAATACGGGACGAGCAATATTCAGGCGGCGTGAAGAAACCAGTTGTAAAACTCATTTTTTAATCATTTCATCCCAACCAAGGGCCGCCCTGGGTAAGATGATAAAGTACATCCGCGTCCTGGGTATGACGATAAACTACATCCGCGTCCTGGGTAAGATGATAAACTACATCCGCGTCCTGGGTAAGACGATAAACTACATGCAACAGCAAGGCCTCTGATCAGGAGGTTTTGAGGAACGTGGAATGAAAAAATTAGAAAAGCCCACATGGCGAAACAAAAGTTCATTGACTTCATAATTGCTAATAAAGTCAGTAACATAAAAGATGTAAGCGCTATAAAATAAAAGCCATCAGCAACAGTCCTTTCCTTAACTGCATAGCATGTGCTTTGCCAGGACTACATACAGTTTTGAATTCAATTTTCTTTTCCAAGAACGGTTGCCGCACAAGGCTATAGAACTCACTATTTACCAATAGCTGGAGGTAGAACAATTACATTCATTCCTTTCCAAAGGGTATTTGCACGGCACTTAAGTGAATGCAATGAACTCGACTGGAATTCGATCTCGGCTCTCCGATTCCACAGTCGGAATCGTAATCTCTATCGTGCAGAATCGATCATTTCAGAAGGGTGACTTGTTGAGTCCAATTTGACTTGAAAGCCGAGAGAAACAAAATAATTGTCAGAAAGAAAACCCATCTTAATAACGTATAAAAGAACATCATTGCATTTTCGGTAGAAATCAAAAACGAATTCCTGACTTTGAATTGATTAATTTGTTGTTGTTTTTTACGGTTCACCAACCCCTTATGGGTTGTTTAAGGCCGAAACATATTTTGGATTGTAAGAATTTCTTTTGCGTGTGAATGTTGTGATTTTTGCCAATTTTTTGAAAATAACAATGGTTTTCCCAGATGCAAGTCATACTATTTAACCCATAGCTATGGAGACGTGACGGATTCATACCTTCCTCAACGGGTATGTGCGCGTAAGTGAATGCAACGAAATCGACTGGAATTCGGACTCGTCTCTCTGATGGAATAACGCAAATAAGGCCCTGTATATGAATAGCAGCAGAGTTGAGCGGATAAATAAAAGCAAATCACGATAACAAAGGGACATAAATCAAAATCAAAACTAGAACCGATGAAAATTAGTAGCAATATGATTATAAATATCATGAAAAAATACAAAATTAAACAAACAAATCCACAGAAAATGAGACAGGCAAACAGAAGAGAAACATGGAAAAGAGTAGAAGCTATCAGGAAAGGCAAGAGCTTGATCTTAGCCCACATAAAGAAAAATTGTTTGCAAGAATGAGCAACGTGCACGATATCAAATATAAGGAATTATTATTCATAAAACTATACAAATATGCAAGCTTCTAAAATAAAAATACAACCAACAGTCACTTCGGTAGATATTAGTGATGTTCTTGACGAAACAACAAATGTAATAAGACAAAGATGGCATAGTAGCAGACCTTTTGAAAGATGCAGGAGAGTAAAGGTTGCTTCTAAAATAAAAATGCTATCAACCGTCACTTCGGTAAATATTACTGATGTTCCTGACGTAACAACAAATGTGATAAGACAAAGATGGCATAGTAGCAGACCTTTTGAAAGATGCAGGAGAGTAAAGGTTGATGCTAAAATACAGATGTTATCAACCGTCACTTCGGTAAATATTATTGATGTTCCTGACGTAACAACAAATGTAATAAGACAAAGATGGCATAGAAGCAGACCTTTTGATAGATGTAGGAGAATAAAGGGTGCTTCTAAAATAAATATGCAACCGATAGTCACTTCGGTAAATATTACTGATGTTCCTGACGTAACAACAAATGTAATAAGACAAAGATGGCATAGTAGCAGACCTTTTGAAAGATGCAGGGTAATAAAGGTTTAATACAACTATCCGGTGAATACGGAAAAGAAAGGTATTTGAAAACTTCAATATAGAACAGTACTTCTCATTTATAAAAAAATGAGCTAATAAAGTATATGGTAACTATCAGTCTATCACATTACTGTCTAAAGTACTTAAAATCAGATGTAAAAATCCACTAAATGAAAAATGGTCAGGAAACAAAGCAAGTTTCAGTCGAGGTTATTCAACAACAGGCCATCTTCAAACAATAGATCAAATGATGGAAAAACAAATACAACAGAATATAACAAAAAAGTTTATTTTGCTTTGATTGGCTATAAAACCGTATTTGAACTGTTATACTATAATTGAGACCCCACAGATATAGGGATAGTTAGTGAATTTGTCTTAGACCACGTTTATAGGACCAACGATAAAGCCTAGGATCTTCAAATACAGCCACCCACACGACCAAAATAGAATAAAATAATTAATAAATAATTGGAAACTTTTGGGATCAAGTGGCAACAAACCGGACGTTGGAAATTTTCCAATAGTGGGCCTATATTAACGGTCAGAGTTGAGATTAGTTCTGTATAGCCTGCTGGCGGAGACAAACTATACTTAGGTAATTGCGATGTCGCCTGTTCGAGTTCACAGGCGCGCATCGTGATGTGGAGATGGGTGTTAGTAGGAGAAAGTTTGAAGGAAAAACTGATCTATTAGTTTGAAGTAGCAGAAGTTGTTCCAAGTGTCACCCACCTATCCACTCAGGCCGTTCAAGTGCATTTCGGAATAAACAACGAAATATATTGGAAATAGGGTTCGGCTCTAAATTTCTCGCAGTGGCGTTTATTTTCACCTTTTTCGTTTCCTTGTGGGCGTGCAAGGATCTTTTCTAAGTTTTCGATGCACACCGATGCGGACGAGAATAGAGATGCAACCTAGGGTAATTTGTCCGGTCGGTGAAAAGCTTAGAGGACGCTAATTTTATTTCATATATATATATATAGAACAAGTATTAGACTTTAACTTATTACGAGCGCAGGGTATTAAGAAAAAAATCATTTAAAAGTTATTGCGAATATATGCAATAGCAATATCGCAATAATCTGACTTCGTAAAGACACAAATAAAAAAAACTGGAGAAGGAGTGAGACAAGGAGATAGAAAATTCATCGCCCGGAAAATGAAGCGTGAATAGATGAGAATAAGTATATACCCGGATAATAGTTAAACCATCGAGGCTTTGCTTATGATATTTTATTGATGTCAGATGAAATATATGAAAGGCGAAATGATTTAAATAAGAAGGGTGTATAAAAAATAATGATAAATAAGAGAAAATTAATATTCAATTTTTTAGGTTTGGCTTTGGTTTGGTTTGTTTTACGGCATATCAACACCTCAATGGGTTATTTAATGAGGACAAAATTTTTATTGCTGCTAATATTTTTTCTCCAAAAATCCAACAGTAAAAAGTCATGTTTCACTCGCTAGGGTGACTAGGACTGTTCTAGTTCCACGTTTAATGGATGTCAGTTATCTCCTGTTAATTCCCCTCTCCAAGTTCTCCACTGCCTTAACCGAGTATTGAACTCACACTCTTTGGGTCCTATCACTGGATCTAACCAACGCCTTTATCCACTGTGCTATGAGGACACATAGCAGAAAATAACGCTAAAAAGCAAAAGCAATGGACTAAATGAAGAAACGATGACAAGATAAGCCTCCTCATAGTCAATGCTCTTCTCGTACCAAAGAAGCGGATGTAGACGAACCCCGTAGCCACCAGCAGTTACGTAGTTCAGGGTTAAAAACCGAAACCAAAGGTTTCATTTTTACTTCCCAGAATCATTACTTGCTAACTAGAAATTACCAAGCCAATACTAAAAAAATGTGTTAACTCGAAATACGAATTCTGTGAGACATATCCAGAAACACCTAACCACCTTGTATCAGCTTGCACCGTGCTAGCACATAATGAATATAAAACTCGTATGACAGCGTGGGCCAATATCTGCATTGGAAATTCTTCAAGAAGGAAATTGCAAGAAACTTGTATAGACATCACCCAGACCCGATTATGGACATAGGACCTATAACAATTTTATACGACTTTACGATGCACACAGACAGAACAATTAATGCTAATTGCTCAGACATCAAAGGCCACAAGAACAGAATGTGCTTTCTTATTGACATGGCAAACCCCTGCAGATTGTAATGTATCTTTGAAGATCTTCAAAAAGTTATTAAAATAAAAGGACCTTGAAGTGGAAATCTAAAATATATGGCACGTGAGAACCCCAATAATTCCAGTTGTAGTTGGAGTCTTCAGATTGTTTGGAAAATATTCCGATTGACTCATTGAAGGGATTCCTGGTAGCCCATGACTTAAAGAAATACAAAACATTGTACTCACAAGTACAACTCAGACATTACGAAGAGACTTTGTAAAATGTGTGTGATTTTAGGTTATTTTTTTTTTTTTACTAAAATGATCTGTGGAAAATTTCACGATGTCATTTCTAAACTTAGGTCTCTGGTTGGGACCCGGAAGGAAATGGGTATACAACAGAAATCAACGGAAATAATAATAATAATAATAATAACAATAATAATAATAATAAGAGTAATACTACTACTACTACTAATAATAATAATAATAATAAAACGTATAATTATTTGATATATACTTTTCCCGGTGTGGTCTATCTCCATTTGACCGTTTCCACGATGTTTACTTTGCAGTGATTCCTATTCAATCATTCTCAAATGTGCCAGGATGTAGGCACCCCCCCCCTCAAAAAAAAATCTTGCCTAACAACACCCAGTTCTTCAAAATGACTGAGGCAGTAGAATGTACTTGAACATAAAAAAGAACGAAAATAAACTTCCGGCAGCTCATAAAAAATATCTCTCGATGTACAATGTCTTATTCCAAAATTAGAAAAATACAATACAAATTAAACAGACAGAATTTGGCGATTGAATTTAACAAAACTCATTTGAATGAATCAAATATACCTTCAATCTATCTATCTATCTATCTATCTATCTATCTATCTATCTATCTATCTATCTATCTATCTATCCTAGTCTATTGCTATCTATCGATCTAATTATCTATCTGGCTTTGTTTGTGAGTGCACTGGAGAGTAAGGGAGACCTTTCTTGATTCTTCAAGACTTTCTGGTACTTTTAGTGAGAAATTATGCGAGAAGCCAATGAGTCGTTGCCAAATCTTTGACAGGTACTTGTAGAGACACGGCAGTTCGTCTGTGCCAACTGCCCGAGGCAGTCGTCTTATCATAAGAGTAGCATGTCCCAAGAGCGCTATAGAAACAGCAGGAATTTGGATGGACAGCACAGTAACTAGGAAAGTAATCACCAGACGTTAGTGAAGAGAAACATCAAATAGCCATGTGTGCTCTTGGGGATTCACGCGATTCCATACATATTCCAAGAGAATCTAAGAGTGTAGGCTGACCGAAAACAGGTATCCCAGTGCTCAACGACACATGTTGAAAATGGCTAAATATTAAATTAATTAGCAGTTATCTGCGTACTTGAATCATTTATTATTGGACCCTCTCAAACTAGACGATGTGACTAACAGGTTTTTAATGTTCCTGTCTGAGTAAGAGGGGTAGGGATTTCAAAATCTTAAACTCCTTCGTCAAACATAGCAACGTAACACTGACGAGGCATTATGTCAAAATATCTACTAATGATAAAAACAGACACATAATACTACCTACGTTCATATTAATAAGAAATAGTCTCAGATTAAAAATAAATTATATATATATATATATATATATATATATATATATATATATATATATATATATATATACGAAGGCTAATCAAAAAGTATGAAGACTGGTGCTATGAAAATAAAACTACAGCACATACCAATTCGACATTTAATCTCCTTCGAAGTAGTCCCCTTCTGAAGTCACACACATCATCATGTGTCATTTCCATTTGGTGCAAGCATTCCTGGAACTCCTTCTTTCTTATAGCGAGCAATTGCCTCGTCTGGTTATTTTGGATTGCCTCGGCGTCTTGAAATCTCGTTCGTTTCAACTTGCATTTGGTGCTTTAGAAAGAGAAAAAAGTCGCAAGAGGCGATAGCTGTGAAATATCGTGTTGTCGGACCTGGGGGAGGTTGTGTTTGACTAATGGAACCTCTGTGGTGTGGTGACCCAGCCACACTCTACACACTTTCCTTCCAATCACAGCTATAAACAACGAAAGCAAGTGAAAACGTTATAAGACAGAAATTACGGTCTGTGTCAAGTGACATCACTCTGCGGACTTTAGCTCCGTTACCATAGTAAAATCCAGATAAATTTCATTTTTAGCAGACCTCATATATATATATATATATATATATATATATATATATATGCATGTTTCATTAAAAACGACAGACAAGGTACTACGATTGAGCTTTTTATTTAATTTTTCTTGTGTTCGAACAAGAGCTTTCTTTACAGGACAACGGGTGTGTAGGAACTGTCCAAATGTTTTATGTTTCCGAGCACTTTCGGCTATACCTTTAGCCATTATCAAGGATGATTCGATTTTTCAGCTTAATTGAGTGTGTACGTTATGTGTATGTCCTAAATATACAACTATCAATATATATATATATATATATATATATATATATATATATATATATATATATATATATATATATATATGAATAAAAACAAAAGGAAAACAGGAAAACATATCTTAGCCGAGATATCTGAGAGACTTTATCATCGCAAATGCAATGATTTTATTTTGTAACAAGTTATTATACAGGAGAAAACATGTTATTGTTTTTTTTTTTTTTTTTAAAAAAACTAAATTTAAGAATGATCGTAAATATTATTCAAGTAAGCTGAAAAGTCTAGGCAAGCTATGGAAGATTCCAAGTGACACAATTCGAAATTGAGTAAATGATGTTTTCTTGTATTTTTTTTAATGCAAATTAGTATTTAAATTAATTTAGTTTGGGATTAATTTAAGCGTTATATAATTTGAATAACATAGGATTATAAATCTAACCATTTTTTTTTTAAATTAAAATTTTCATGTTGGCTTGAGAAAGTAGTAATTCTTATAGAAATGGAGATATTTAAAAGATGTGGTGCGCAGATTTATATTGTGATAAGATTCGATAGCGACACTCTCGAAAATCTCCGTCTAAGTTGCTTTCTATTTTAATAAATGTGACTTTGTTTAGATCAATGTTGTGGTTGAATTTATTTCTATATATAACTAATGCATTTGATAAATTGTTGGGTATAAAATCCTTTTTGTGTTCATAGATATATATTTTAAATATCTGCAAGTTTCCCCAGTGCATTGTGAGGAGCATTTCTGACGGTTTATTTTATTCATACTTGCTTCAGAATTATTATTGTCATGGATATTTCCAATATCCTTATTAGTTCATCCGCAATGCTAAGAGAAATGCATACAAAATATACAGCTACAAAAAAGATAACGGTATTAACCACAATAACAAGAGCAATAAACTAGATAAAAACAGACGCATACTACTACCTACTAATTCCGTGACATCCACTATCTAAAACAATTATTTATACAAGCATATCCCAAACTCTTATAAATATGGGCAAAAGCAAAAATACCTTATAACCATAATAATTATGAATAGGAGTTATCATTATTTACAGTCAGACTAGTGTCCTCATCTTTGTTGTTATCACAACGTGTCGACAGTTGTGCCCTCCGGCCCTCCTCAGGTCTCTATCAATCTGGGTAACCTAAAGAGAATTCTTAACTAAATCCTTTATTTAATCCACGGGAGAGGGTAAACTATTCTCGTTCCATTGCTCATATCTAGGAATATCGACTTGTCTTCCTTTTATTATTAGCGGCTCCTATGTTGTATTTAGTTCTATACTAGGCCTACTCAGGAGGTTCTCATTGCCTAGCATATGCGCTGATTCTGCTAAACGTCTAACTCTCCAATATTCTTCCTTGTTCAATATTTTCACTTCATTTCACAGGGTTGATGGCTACCGCTTTCCCATCCTACAAGCTCAGTCATGCCCAATTTCAGTGCTAAATCAGGGCTCAACTTCGCCACAACTATCAGCAAGATGACAAATAATTATCTAGTTAATGTTCATATAAAATAAAAATAAGACGTCTGTGGATCATGTCTTTGTAATTACTTCTGATGATTGAAATGATTTCTACAGTTGTTTATTCAGAATGGTGTCTCAAATTGCCTGCAGTAGTCGGTTATTTACACGAGGAAATACCAGAGTTCTGAATCAAATTTAATGTCGACGACGACGAACATTTGTTCTACGAGGAGTTGATCATTGGTGAACACGTTTTGTACTGAGCACAGATACCAAAATAGGCTTTTGCATCCGATGTGACGCCGGAACATCAAAAGAGTCAGGTACATCAAAATGTTGACCTGGAAGGTAACTTCATAGCTACCAGTTGCTGAATCGGGCATCAAATAATGTCAGTGGCGACCTCGACATATAAGCCAGAGATCGATCCGGTTGAGCTTAGGATGTGCACATGCGTGACAAATGGATGACAGAAATTTATAAAAGTGCTCCAACCGAATGAGAAAAGCAAGTGCCTCTCACATCCTCGGGAGAAGAAAATCAGCCCAAACACTCTCACGGCGATGTTAGAGTAGATAAACAATAATCTTCTTGTAGTATCCCTACGGACAATAATGGGCATGTCCCCATTTACATAAATACAGTAGTAAATACTGTATGTTGGTCTGCAGTTGGAAATTCGTCTCCAGCTTTGTTGGTCTGACTCTCTGCCTCCGAGGCTATGTCGAATGGCAGAGTCTCGTCACAGGAAACAGCTACCCGAACCCGTTTTATACGAGGTCTACGGGGAATTTTTGGCCCGCTTTTAAATTCGGCCTTGTGCCACATCTGACCGCGTGGGGCAGTTGGTAGATATCCTGCAGTTGGAGATTCGTCTCCAGCTGTGCTGGTCAAACGCAGAGAGGATCCCCAGACAAGGCTATGTCGAAGACACAGTCTCGTCTCGGAAAACAGCTACCTGACCCCATTTTATACGGGCTCTACGGGGAATTTTTGTCCGAGCCTACGGGTTTGGATACCCCACATTAAATTCGGCCTTGTGCCACATCTGATTGCGTGGGGCGGTTGGTAGATATCCTTCAGTTGGAGATTCATTGTTGAATTCACTTGACTCACTTCTAGAAGATGACTACTACTTCTACGCGCCGCTGGCGAATCTTATGTGTTGTTTGTGTCCTAAGTATTATCGTTCATTGCCAACCTTCGTGTGATTATTCTATTCAGTAACCTTCCCTAGGCTACAGCAAGTCTTATATAGGTGCCTCCAATAATTCGCCGAGAAAAAAGACCCAAACTTGATAAAAATAAACTTTTATCGTCAAAATGTTTATGCAATTATTAAGAGGAAAGACAAAAGTATCTTTTGTTTTTTTTATGAAATTTATTAATTCTTTCTAGCATTTTCGAAATTTTGGGTAATTTTTTTTTTTGCGTCAACAAAAGAAATTTTAGCTTCTTTTTTTTACGGTAAAAACACATTGATTTGGAAATTCTTGCAAAAATCAAGTAATTGTCGGATTTTATTAAAATTTTCAGGACTTATTCACAAAATTGAGAATATTTTTCTTTAGAAAATCTTGGCAGAAATATTTTTTTTTACATCTGTTACCCACTTAATTAATGAAATTTCCAGAAATTTAAATTTTTCTAATTTCATATTTATATTAGGTAAAATAATAATAAAAATACTTTGTTCTTTCTACTTATTTGACGATAAAAGTTTGTTTTTATCAAGTTGGGACCTTTTTCATGATGGTAAGCTTTTTTTTCAGCGAATTATTGGAGGAACCTAGTTTTTTCTATGAGATTGTATCGTATTCAGATCAGTCTTTACAATGAAACCGCTACAATCAGTTCCTGTTACCGGAATCTTTACCATAACAAGATGACCGATGATCTTCCACTCATTGTTAATCGAATGAAGACCAGAATATTAAGCAGGCAATGACATAATCTCAACGTTTACAGACTGGAAGAAGTGTTTTATAGTTTTTTTATCATATGACAAGGAAATTTTTTGCATAAACATTAGCCGAGGGACAGAAAATTGATTGATTGATTTGTTTTTTATGGCTTATCAACCCTTTGTGGGTTATTTAAAGCTGAAACATATTTTGGATTGTGAAAATAAATTTTTGCGAGTGAATATTTCATTAACAGTTTTGAGCGTAAAATGATTTTTCCAGGTAAAAATCCTATTTAATCCATAGATAGGGAAGAGTTGAATTGATACCTTTTCCATAGTTTTGCTTTAAGTGAATGTAAGGAACCCGACTGGAATTTAAATTCGGCTCTCTGATTTCTCTCACGAATAGACCACAGGTGGGGAACAATTTGTTATGTGCCGACTTAGGGTTTTAAAATCATTCAGTGTACCAACAGCAGACGTATTTTTTTTATACAAGTCAACGTCTATATACCTGTTCTACAATATATTTTATATAGGTATATAAAATAAATATACTTTAGTATATATTACAATTGAAACAGCTAAATATCTTCTCTGTGTGGTAGTAGTTATTTTCGGACTTTGTGATATCATTTGCGGCTGCGTGCCATTGGAAATTGCTTGGCTTACCACGTGTGGCACGCGTGCCCTAGGTGGCCGACTCCTGATTTAAATTATATAATCTGAAATTAACTCATCTAAATTAATTTAGATGACTAGCTGATCAATGTACTTATTGAATAAGCGAGCTACCCAAGGCATGAACTCACAGTTACGATGTCCACAAATACCCGAATCAACGCTTTTATGCACTAGACCAGGGGGCGGCAACTTTTTGCTGACTATGTGTAGACTTAGGGTTTTAAAATCGTTCAGTGCGACAACAGCATACGTATTTTTATATAAGTCAATGTCAATATACCTGTTATACTATATATTTTATATAGTAATATATATAAATATACTTTAGTATATAGTAAAATTGAAACAGTATTTGCGCTGTAGTAGTTATTGATTCGGACTTCGTGATGATATTTGCAGCTGTGTGCCATTGGAAATTGCTTGGCGTTCCACGTTTGGCACGCGTGCCGTAGGTTGCCGGCCCCTGCATTAGATCACCGGCGATGGACATGTTGTTCAATGATATTTTTTACACATCACATCCAGCACTGACTTTCTTATCTAACAGAATGTCTGGGCCAGTATCAATGGAACTCATCAATTGGTTTACCGTCTGGGAATTCAAAAGACATTTTTGACAAGTCTGGGAAAAGTCTCTCACCTTTCAGCCGTCTGAGATACTGTTTACCGGCAGAGTCAGCTAAATTAAGTTAAATTTCATCATTGAAGAACACTCTTCCTTAATTTTCATTGATTCAGACAAACGTGTTCGTTTGCAATGGCTAGTGTTTTTTCCCCCTTTAGGTTGGTAGGGGGTTTGACAACAGGCGAACCTATATGAGTTGCTTCACATAAATAATACGACGCTGTCTGCATATACATTTTCATGCAAGTTTATTCGGTTACCTGACGTCAAATGCCCGCTACTCTGTCAAAAATATTGACCTTGGTGATCATTGAATCGACCAATTCTGTCGATGAATCGTTTTAGCTGACTTCCATGATGTTTTATACGACTTAAAGTAGTCAGTATCTTCTTAATTTAAAAAAAAAATCAATTCACTCTAAGCAAGGTGATTATGACAATAAGTCCTACGGGGCTACTCGGAGTGATAGAGAATGAAAAGACTTTTGAAAGAACTTGAAACCCAACCTTAAACAGGAAACAAGGGATAACCTACTTCTCCTGTTCAAAAACCGGAGAGGAATAAGATATAAAATTCAAGAAATTACACACTTCGATTTAAACAATTCTTTTTCAATGGTAAAATTCCTCATCCGTTGAGATTTTTGTGTGACAGCCTGACGCCTGAATGATTCCTAAACTGTGCAACGCTTCGACATTCTTATAACTTAAGAAACATTTCTGAAGAGCGATACCTAATATTGGATAGTACGGTTTTTATTCCATCCATTTCTGGCTAATGACATTAATATTCTATTTATTCATTGTGTACATATAAAAACTTACAGTAAACAGAATAGCATTTATTTATAATGCACTAGCAGCATGGCCCGCCGTTGCCCGTGCTTGATTAAAAAATCGTACAACTCATACAGCAATCGCTATCACTTGACTTAAAATATTTTTGCCCTTCCTTGCCTTTAAAGAAGTACCCTTTACCGTGCTAATGTTGCTATATGCCTTACTTCTTGCCTATTTCACACTGCGAATTTTTTCTAAGCTCTATACTAAACATTAAATCTGTTACGAAAAAAGAACTAAACAAAATGAACACAAAACGATCAGCTTTAAAAAAGGACTCGTAACTAAAAACCGAATGAAAAAAGAATGTTAACAACAAATACTTTTTCACGCCCAACCCATTTCTGCGGAATCAGAATCAACGTTGAGTTTAAGCAAGCGAATGAGCCAATTGGAGTAAAGTGCCATGCAGATTTAAATTTTTCCCACTTGTGACGAATGCAGCTATCGATTTTTTTGCATGCTAGCATGCTAGTTAACATTCGTGTCAGTCAGCTATAGGCTCTGACTCTGGCCAGTAGAAAATGGCCGCAAACTACATGAAAACTCCCTTAGAAGCATGAAAAAATCGATTATTTGCACTCTCGATGGGAGTTGGGAAATGCAAAGTCGGTCTTGGCCTTCTCACTAACTTGTAGCATGTGCATGTAAATTTTGGTGCAAATCCGTCGAAAATTACGGCCGTGCATTCGTTACACACACACACACACACACACACACACACACACACACACACACACACACACACACACACACACACACACAAACACACACATCCTGCCTTTTATAGATAGAGATGGACACTCGACTCCCACGTATCATCCTGTTCGAGAACACACCAGCGGCAAGAGGCAATGCGCAGACCCCAAACAAAGCTTCAGTTGAAGACATCCATGACACAGGTCAACATCGACCATGAGATCTGGGAAACTGTTGCTGCAAATAGGCCTTCCTGGTGTAGGACCAACTGGAGGTGGTGGAGAGCGAGATTTTCAAGTCCAAACGTAAATATGAAGACTATCTGCGACGTGCCGTCAGGAGGGCTCGATTTACCCAGACGCGTCTAACACCCACATTCCTTTGTGACTCCCGTCTCATGACTCCTCGGGAGTAGGCTGGACATTCACAACCATCTCTGTCACCACCACAAGAGGGGAGAAAGGGAACAAGGGGAGAAGATGATGATCCCGATGACCGGATGGGAGCAGGTGCCGGCTACTAACGTACAATTATTACTACATGATGCAAACAATATTCAGTGCATTATTTAAACAAAGCCGTAAATAAGTAACAATGTTTTTTTATAGCCATCTGTTAATTATATTGCCAACTGTTTTTACTATTTACTTAAGTAACGAAGTAATCGTTCTATGTAACGCGGTTAATCAAAATAAGTGCTGCGTAATTTTTTACGTAATTTAAATGGCAATTTCTTCACACACACAAATATACACACATATATGTGTACACACATACATACATACATATAGATAGATAGATAGATAGATAGATAGATAGATAGATAGATAGATAGATATACATACACTACAGGCAAAAAGTACGGGTACCTCCTGCATTTCTTTAAAAACACCTTAAGATATTGTTGTATTTTTTTAACTAAAAGCAAGCATTTCAGTAATTACAGTGTATTTGCCTTGGATTTTATTTTCTGTTATTTTAGCTACTTTCTCCAGGCTTCTCTGACTATCAAAATGTTCAAACTTGGATTCGTCTGTCTACATTACGTTTGATTAAATTATGAATATTTTGTATGAGAGACATTATGTTTTGTTTTCACCATTAACGTCTCAGTAGACTTTTTGAGATTACCAAAAAGGGCTGGAGATTTGATTCCGATGAAGGGAATCAGGAAAAACGAACAGCAGCATTCGACGAAGCAAAGACATGCCATACCATCGGAGGCGAGCGGGCGCCGGCGACTCACTTACAATTATTGCTGCATAATGCAAAAAACAGAGCATTATTTAATCAACTTAGCCGCAAATAACCAACACTTGTTTTAATAGCCATCTGTTAATTATATTATTACCAACTGTCTTTACATTTACTTAAGTAGCGAAGTAATCGCTCTACGTAACGCGGTTTATCAAAATAAGTGCTGCGTAATTTGTTATGGCAATTTCTTCACACACACATATATACACACACATCTATGTGTACACACATACATATAGATAGATAGATAGATACTACAGGCAAAATGTATAGGGCCCTCCTGTATTTCTTTAAAGAACACCTTAAGATATTGTATTTTTTAACTAAAACAAAACATTTCAGTAACTACAGTATATTTCCTTTTATTTTTTAAACTTTTTCCAGACAACTAAATTGATGATAATTACGGAATTTAGATTTATTTTTAATACTTTTTCCAGGCTCCTCTTGCTACCAATTCGTCTGTCTACAATACATTTGACTAAATTATGAATATTTTGTATGAGAAACATTGTATTTTGTTTTCACCATTAACCTTTCAGTAGACTTTTGAGATTATCCAAAAAGGGATGGTGATTTAATTCAGATCAAGGGAATCACGAAAAAGACATGTTATATCGCGCGGTTTACACATAATTGTAAAATTTTTAACCTTTTCAACAAGCTAGCGATTCAGGAGACTATTCTAAGTTATGCGAAAATTATGACATTTTTAAATTATGACTTGGGGCCTCAATCACCTGACCTCTCCTATTGAATTAGTATAGAGTGAATTAGATACAAGATTTCAAAGAGAATAACCGAAGAGTGAGAGTGAGCTTTCCCAATGCTTGAAGAATGCTTGGGAAGAGTTGTCAAAATGTTTTTTAAAACTGTTAGAAAGAATCTCAACAAATGCAAATCAGCAGAAGAGCTTTGCATTAACGCAGGTGGCGGTTGTTTATAGAATTAGTTTATCACTCAACAGTGCTCAATTGAAACACACACACACACACACACACACACACACACACACACACACACACAAAATTAACTGAAACAAAACGAAGTATTCAGTTATTATTTACTTTTTCATATTTTTCCAATAAAACATGGCCCAGTGCACATGTTAGTACTTCGTATGTCTATTCCACGAAAGTCGTTCCTTGCAGATTGACCACAGATTCTTGATTGGATATAAATCAGGAGAGTTTCCGTGCCAGTCTATAGTCCTTTGATTTGCCCACTGGTAAGGCTTGCCAGTGTGTTCGTGCAGCGTTACAAATTTTCGTACAATTCCATGGAGTAAACTCCATCGCAGACAATGGCCGTAGGACAACTAATCGACATCGAGATAATAGTATCTGAGCTTGATAAAAATCTGATGCAATCACGGATGACGCAATATTTTTCAAGACCAATGAAATTTCATCATACAACCCGAAAATAGATTCATATTACTGCACACCACTGCAAATGATCTAATCTGAGGAAAAAATAGAAATTGATTACACCGTGTCACTCCAGTGGGTTTAAAACTGACCGTATGGTGAAAGAAAAGAAATTAAAGCGGTTGTTTCAATTAATTTGCATAAGGATGTATATGCGTATGTGAGTAGTTTACTTGTATTTCTAGCATTTTGAAAGTGATGTTTACTCAATAAAAGGCCCAAGAGCTAATCAAGATAGAGGGTTACAGAGTGGCATTGTATGAACGTCAGAAAAAGCTAGAAGTGTAGATTATGAGGTTACGTAGGAAATATAACGGTTAACCCTAGACTTGAAAAAGTCAACATTGTAGTGCTCGGGAAAACATTCTTTCGGGAGTCTGTTCCACAAAGCAGCAATTATTGTTAAGAATCTACTTAAATGAACTTACTCTCGACTAATGGAATATGAAAGAAAAATGAGATTGATTCACCGTTGTGTACGTGGGACGGCGGATTTCATCTGCAAAAATAGGTGAGGGCTGGTGAAACTAGGGCATGTAGCCCGTCAGAACAATTGCCATGGAAATAGCGATAGAGAGGAGGGAGACTTACAATTTTTCGTATTTGTGAAAAGGGGCTGTAGGTTAGAATATAATCACGACAAGCATCCAATAGCATATGCAACAGTTGGAAAAGAAGATAAACGTTTTTTGGAGAGAGAGGAAATATATGATCAAAGGTTAGTCATGCTAAGACTGTGGCTAATAAAGAAAACATTCGAAAGGTGCGGCGTATGCAAGAAACTTTACAACCCGCGAGCAGTATAACCCAACTACAAAGCAAATAGTAAGGGAGATTGGGCTTGGTAGGCGTTGCTGGCAACCAGTCACTTCTCCCACACCAGCTACAAATGAAATAGTAAGGGAGATTAGGCTCTGTAGGCGTTGCTGGCAACCAGTCCCTTCTCACGCACCAGCTACAAAGGAAATAGTAAGGGAGATTAGGCTCTGTAGGCGTGGTTGCAACCAGTCGCCTTCTCCCACACCAGCTACAAATGAGATAGTAAGGTAGATTAGGTTCTGTAGGCGCTGCTGGCAACCAGTCCCTACTCACGAACCAGCTTCAAAGGAAATAGGAATGAAGATTGTATCTGCATGCGTTGTAGGCAAACAGTCCCTATTCCCGCACAAGCTACAAATGAAATAGTAAGGGAGATTAGGCTCTATAGGCATTGTTGGCAACCAGTCGCCTAAATGAAATAGTTTGGGAGATTGGGCTCTGTAGGCGTTGCTGGCAACAAGTCCCTTCTCTCGCCCCAGGTACAAATGAAATAGTAAGGGAGATTAGGCTCTGTCGGCGTTGTTGGCAACTAGTCGCCTTCTCACGCACCAGCTGCAAAGGAAATAGTTAGGGTGATTGGGTTCTGTAGCGTTGCTGGCAACCAGTCACTTCTCCCACACCAGCTACAAATGAAATAGTAAGGGAGATTAGGCTCTGTAGGCGTTGCTGGAAACAAGTCCCTTCTCACGCACCAGCTACAAAGGAAATAGGAAGGGAGATTGGGCTCTGTAGGCGTTGCTGGCAACCAGTCCCTTCTCACGCACCAGCTATAAATGAGATAGTAAGGGAGATTAGGCTCTGTAGGCGTGGTTGCAACCACTCGCCTTCTCCCACACCAGCTACAAATGAGATAGTAAGGTAGATTAGGTTCTGTAGGCGCTGCTGGCAACCAGTCCCTTCTCACGCACCAGCTACAAAGGAAATAGGAATGAAGATTGTATCTGTAGGCGTTGTTGGCAAACAGTCCCTACTCCCGCACAAGCTACAAATTAAATAGTAAGGGAGATTAGGCTCTGTCGGCGTTGTTGGCAACCAGTCGCCTTCTCACGCACCAGCTGCAAAGGAAATAGTTAGGGTGATTGTGTTCTGTAGCGTTGCTTGCAACCAGTCGCCTTCTCACGCACCAGCTACAAATGAAATAGTAAGGGAGATTTTGCTCTGTAGGTGTTGCTGGCAACCAGTCTAGATAAAGGAAAATTCAAAACCTCCACCTTGGGCACTGGGTATTTCGTCGTGACGATGCATAGACTGCATTGAAAAGGTTATTACCTTCACAAGTAACTGTCAGGGTTTGTAAGTTCTGAGATCAATTCTGAACTCGAATAAAAATATCAATGGTCTCAGAAAGTAAGGGAAATAATTGGGAAGTCGGTGTCTGATTGCCTTTACAGGAATAAATTACTAGAAATCCTAATTTGTATCCCTACAAAGTGTATTTGGTCCAAGAACTTTATAGGTAAATTGGAAGCTGGGTTTTATACGATAAACCCTCGGGTAGATTTCCTTTAAGAAACATGACCAAGCAAGAAGAGTTTCACAATGAAATTTGCTGAAATAATTCCAATTCAATTACACAGACATCTTCTGTCTTCCAGATATATAAATCGGTCACACTATTTACTGATTTATATGTCTTGAAGACAGAAGATGTTGGTAAAAAATCTAAAATGCTTCATGTTTCAGATATTGAAAGAGATCACCTGGCTCCATTTTCAATATCGTATTTAAAAGTAATATTCATATTGCAGTCTTATATATATATATATATATATATATATATATATATATATATATATATATATATATACATGTTGGTACTTGCTTGGAAAAACCTCGGATAGCTCAACTTGCAGTAGAACAAATCGGTACTCGAGGAAAAATGGGAATAAAAAAAGAAAGAACCAAGAACATTAAACCAAGGCGAAATCATATATATATATATATATATATATATATATATATATGTGTGTGTGTGTGTTTGTGTGTGTGTGCGGGTGCATGCGCGTGTTTGCGTGCGTTTGTTCGTGTGTACTCATTCTGTGTGATGAATGAATATTACAAGATGAACTAAAACGATTTAACATTTTTAAAAATCTATGAAAACCGTTTTATTGTATTTATTTATTCATTTTTTGCTCTTAGCGATATTGGGTGCTTAGAACTGTGAATTATTCAATAATAGAATTTTTTGTTTAGTCAGTAACACATCTAAAATATCAATATCGAATTTCGAATAACGAATCGAAAATATAACCAAATAATTCATATTGCCTTCGTAGCAAAACCAAGTATAATTATATATATATATATATATATATTTTAAGACATTTTATATGTTTATATAATCTTTGTTTTATAGATACAAATATTTAAGTAAATGCTCTGTTTATAATAAACAGTATTAACAACATTTACCGGCCTGAATATCTGAGAAATTTTCATAGAAAATATGCGTCCTCCGACAGGAATCGAACCTGTATCCTATACGGAACACGTCATATAGCCAGACGTGCTTTTCCGATTTAGCCACAGAGGAACGTATAAACATACAAATGTCTTAAAATAATTGTCGGACTTTGTCCATTTCATAATGTGCGACGTCATTTGTTTCCATTTGGATACGCATTGAGCAGATATGAATGTACGTGAGAAAATTATGGAGAATTGTAGTTTAAAAACAGTAAAATCGACCTTGCTAACTGAAACGAAATCGTTAAAAGCACCTTCGTCTATATGACGGTTCTGTATAGGATACAGGCTCGATCCTTGTCGGAGGATGCATATTTTCCACAAAAATTTCTCGGGCATTCAGGCCGTTAAATGTCGTTAATACTGTTAATTATAAACAGAGCATTTACTTAAATATTTGTATCTATAAAAAAACAACGTATAAACATAAAATATGTCTTAAAATATTTATCGGATTTTGTCCATTTCATGATACATACATATATATATATATATATATATATATATATATATATATATATATATATATATAATTATGTAACTGTTAGACTTCAATGTGCACCTAAAGATTGCGTTGTATATGAAGCTAATATAAAAGCTATACTATCAGGGAGGAAAAACATATATAATTATTATTATTATTATTATTATTATTATTATTATTATATATATATATATATATATATATATATATATATATATATATATATATATATATATATATATAGCTCCTGGAGAGTGGAGAGAAAAGTCTGACTACGAAACTCCGGAGTCGGGAGGCTAAGTGACATAGTTTTGCTCATGTTAATTAATCCGATATATATATATATATATATATATATATATATATATATATATATATATATATATATATATATATATATGTGTGTGTGTGTGTGAAAATTTCTCAGAGTTAGCCTGTAGATAAGACAATCTTTATAAATATAAATGACAATAGGAAAACACTATTAATTGCTGACGCGTTTCGTCCAATGTGGACTTTCTCAAAGCAACAAAGGAAATGAATTTAATTAAACAAGGAAATTAATTAAAAAATTCTTGCTCTCACAAACAAACGTATACAACAATATCGTAAAATCAAAAGAAAATAGTTGAATCCGCAAACACTGATATAATGATAATATTCTCCACACGTGACATTAACTGACGTTATTTTCAGTTAACAATATTAAAATAGCGTTCCATGCATTCCAGTCGCTAAGAACATTCTGTTTTTTGTTTTTATTAATTTCCTTTTTTAATTAAATTCATTACGTTTTTTGCTTTGAGAAAGTCCACATTGGACGAAACGCGTCAGCAATTAATAGTGTTTTCCTATTGTTATTTATATTTTATATATATATATATATATATATATATATATATATATATATATATATATATATATATATTGGGAGAGAGAGAGAGACTGAGAGAGAGAGAGAGAGCGATAGACATTTCGGTTCGAAATTCTAACTAATATTACTGGAAGAATGCCGGAGCGTGCAATGTAAGCAATGTCGGAAACATGACAATAGTGTAAATAGTTACAATACCTCATATAGGCAGATGTACAAGGTGCTAAAAAACAGAAAGAGACATAACAGATGGAAATACATCATTAAAATTACATTATTTACATTGTTTAGACTGTTGTCCTCAACTTTGTTGCCATGTTACCGACGTTTTGGTCGTTTTGAGCGCCGGCCTTCTTCAGGTGACAGGAATTTCAAACTGAACCCTTTATTTCGTCCACCATAGTAGATTGTTCTAGTTCCACGTGCCATACTTCTTCCGGATATCACAGTATACATGGAGCATGGAACAAAGGTGAGGACAACATTCCGAACAATGTAAATAGTATAAATAATTAAAATGCCTCATCTCAGAAATATAGACAAATCCTGAAGAATGTCGGGGCGTACAACGGCTGAAACATTGTGAATATGGCAACGAAGATGAGGACAACAGCCTGAACAATGTAAATAGTGTAGATAATTGCAATACCTTATGTCAGAAATATAGACCGAACTTGAAGGTAATGGAGAATTTAACACTCAAAAGACATTGCAACCGTACAACGTGTGAGTAAGAATATTAACGAATTCGAATGAACGGATGAAAGAACAAGGGAGATAATAAAGATGGCAACTGTCATTTGGAGCAGTCAAAGCTAGAAAGTTGTTTTATATTCCGTTTATGGAAAAAGGCTTGACTTATAAAGGAAAAGTTTTCAATTGGCAAATCGTCGCCCTACTTTCGTCGATGTCTTGGTTAAGTGAAACGAAGAGGTTGAACTGAAACTGGCAACCAACAAACACATAAAAATATTCTCTGCCCTCCAAACATATATCTGTTTAGTTTTTTTCATTTTGGCTATTATTGTTCTCCATACCTTCCTCTTGTTTCTTTAATTACTGTAAGTTGTGAATCGTTATGAATGTTCTTGGCAATAGTAATGGACTGGCTTACGGCTGCCTTCACCGGGGCTTTGAAGATTTTTCCGGATATCCTACTAATATATGGCTGAGGCTAAAAAGCCTGAGAATGAAGACTAACGGTTATCGACGCAGAAAATGGAGCTGGCGAGCCATGTTCAAATTTATGCTCGTCTATTGCGTTCAATTTCGCACACGTCCTCCTGGGAAAGGCATAATCCATCTCTTCTAGTTTTTATTCTAAGCCGTTGAGAAAGCTACAGGAAACAATTCTGCTAGCTTTGTTATAGAGTCATCGCAATTCACAGATAATTACAAAAAAAATAGAATGTGTGGAGAGCCATAATCCTCTATTTTCTGAGGGTACATGTTATTAAAAACAGCTGAGGGAAGAAGAGGTAGATTTATATATTTTTTCGAGGGCATTGGTGCGAATATAACTACGCAGTTGCGATTTGAAATTGAGCTCGTCCTCTCAATTTTATTGCCCGCTTTGATAATCACTAAGCTACCCGCAAAAAAAACAAACAAAAAAAACAAACAAAAATAAAAAACGAAGAATATGAAAAAAAATTCTTATCTAACCGAGACTATATTTTTCTTTCTTTTTTTCTTACTTTTGGACATTGTAAACGAGCTTCGGTGACGAGCCGAGGCAATTTTTGTTAGGAAATAATGAAAGAATAATTAAATAAATAAAAAGAAACAAAAATTCTGAATTCCCCAAATCACAAATCGTGTCTTCCGGGATTGGAGACATACCATTGACCCATTTTGCTTTATTTTTTTAATTTTCGTTTGATCTGCAAAGTCTAATGGCCATATAAAACTGGACGCTGATCTAGAATGCCATTGTTAAAAGTGCCTATGCAATACACAAAAAAGATACTGGAGAAATAAAATAATTTGAAAATGGACAACGCGAGCAATGGAGCTAGCATCAATGTAATTGAACAGGGAAGGACGCAGAAGTGAGGGAAGGGGGATTTCGGGACGCTGAAAAAGACAATTCAATTAACATACATTTCCGTGTGTTTTTATGAGTATACAAAAAGCTGAAAACGAAATTTGAAAAGATACTCAAAAGCTTTACAGAAAAGGAAAATTATGAAAAATGATCAATGGGCGTGGCCTAGGATACGGCGACTGCATCTTTCGGGAGGGGTAAGATCAAGCCAAAGAGGAGATATATCAGGTGGCTGCTTGGAGACAGATATGGATGACCAATGATTACAAAATTTCAAGTATAAACACTACCAGTGTCAGCCTTTCGATTTAAGTGTTGATACCACCCATAGTCTCAAGTATAGATAAATTCACTGTCGCTAGTATAGAGACGACCAATGTTCCCTATAGTCTCATGTATAGACACGGCTAATGTTAACCTATAGACTCAAATATAGATACGGCTAATATTTGCCTATAGTCTCAAGTACAGACAGGACCAATGTTTACGTATAGTCTCATGTACAGACACGGTCAATGTTAACCTATAGACTCAAATATAGACACGGCTAATATTTTCCTATAGTCTCAAGTACAGACAGGACCAATGTTCCCTATAGTCTCATGTACAGACACGGCCAATGTTAACCTATAGACTCAAATATAGACACGGCTAATATTTGCCTATAGTCTCAAGTAGAGACAGGATCAATGTTCCCTATAGTCTCATGTACAGACACGGCCAATGTTAACCTATAGACTCAAATATAGACACGGTTAATATTTTCCTATAGTCTCAAGTACAGACAGGACCAATGTTCCCTATAGTCTCATGTACAGACACGGCCAATGTTAACCTATAGACTCAAATATATACACGGCTAATATTTGCCTATAGTCTCAAGTATAGACAGGACCAATGTTTACGTATAGTCTCATGTACAGACACGGCCAATTTTAACCTATAGACTCAAATATAGACACGGCTAATATTTGCCTATAGTCTCAAGTACAGACAGGACCAATGTTCCCTATAGTCTCATGTATAATCACGGCCAATGTTAACCTATAGACTCAAATATAGACACGGTTAATATTTTCCTATAGTCTCAAGTACAGACAGGACCAATGTTCCCTATAGTCTCATGTACAGACACGGCCAATGTTAACCTATAGACTCAAATATATACACGGCTAATATTTGCCTATAGTCTCAAGTATAGACAGGAACAATGTTTACGTATAGTCTCATGTACAGACACGGCCTATTTTAACCTATAGACTCAAATATAGACACGGCTAATATTTGCCTATAGTCTCAAGTACAGACAGGACCAATGTTTACGTATAGTCTCATGTACAGACACGGCCAATGTTAACCTATAGACTCAAATATAGACACGGCTAATATTTGCCTATAGACTCAAGTACAGACAGCATCAATGTTCCTTATAGTCTCCTGTACAGACACGGCCAATGTTAACCTATAGACTCAAATATAGACACGGCTAATATTTGCCTATAGTCTCAAGTATAGACAGGACCAATGTTTACGTATAGTCTCTTGTACAGACACAGCTAATGTTAACCTATAGACTCAAATATAGACACGGCTAATATTTGCCTATAGTCTCAAGTATAGACAGGACCAATGTTTACGTATAGTCTCGTGTATAGACACGGTTACTTTAGTATGACCAGTGTTTGTCTATAGTTTCAAATATACATATGAGAAGTGTATACAAATAGTTTCAACTATAGACACGACCAATATTTACCTACACTTTCAACTATAGACATGGCCAATGTTTGCCTATTGTCTCAAGTTTGTATACGACCAATGTTTAACTATAGTGTCAAGTTTGGACAGCCAAGTTTTACCTATGGTCTCAAGTACGAGGACAACCAAAGTTTTCGTTTGAAACATTGCCACGACCATTATTTCCCTATAGTTTCAAGTACAGACGCGACGAAACGTTATATATATATATATATATATATATATATATATATATATATATATATATATATATATATATATATATATTGAGAGAGAGAGAATTTTCCAACTCCAGTCAAATGTGTAACTGATCATAGCATAGCCACGAGTCTTTCCGTCTCAATTTAACTTTTGAAAATTATAGAACTGCGAATGTCTTAAAGACCCCAGTTGAATTTCAACGTCTTTTTCATATATATATATATATATATATATATATATATATATATATATATATATATATATATATATATATATATATATATATCGTTGAATTGAGACGGAAAGACTCGTGGCTATGCTATGATCAGTTTCGCATCTGACTGGAGTTGGAAAATTCATTTCGTTTTATGCAGAATTAAATATGGCTCCGACTGCTTTTTTTAAAATGCTTTCTGATTGGTTGACTATAATCACATTTTAAACCATCATAATATGGAATATTATTAACTCATTTATTTTTATTTACTTATTATTATTACTATTATTATTACTATTTCTATTATTATTATTATTATTACTATTATTATTATTATTACTATTATTATTATTATTATTATTATTATTATTACTATTATTATTATTATTACACTTCCAGAAAAGTGCGTTTTAAGAAAAGAAAAAAATGTTTCGACAGTCTGTCTTCTTCATGTTGTGTTTACCAAATGCATATAATTATAAAAATATAAAAAGAAGCCTTTGTACAAACGTCACTCGTCTTGAGAAATAGGTTGTACTAGTATTTAGCGCGACGGACATGCAGGGGAGCGTACTCATCTTAAAATCTGTCAATTGATTAATTCGTAAGAGCAATTACAGAAAATGTTTAAAGTAAAACTTGGATTATTATTATTATTATTATTATTATTATTATTATTATTATTATTATTTATAAAAGCACTAGCCATCCACTTATTGGCCCTGACTTGGCATCTCGGCTCAGTCACTTTTCCACGGCTGTAATGTAGCTTCCGTGTGTCTTTTCTAAAAATACTTTCATGGTAATTATTCTGATGAACTTTCCTCTATGGTACTTAGACTTTATGAATTTCAGCGCAGTACTAGATTGGCAGCGAGGTCTCATCATTGTCCAGTTGAAATAGCTAGATGTAACAATAAGTTCTATGCTAACAGATTCTTTATGGAATTATCTTCCGGCTTCTTACTTTCCAGTCAATTTTGATCTTCCAAAATGTAAGTGCAATATCAATTCTTATCTTCTGTCTTCTTAATTCTTCTTCTTTTATTGTTTTCTATTCCTAATAGTATATTTTCTCATATTCTCTAACATTTAGTAAACCCTTGCGTCTTAGTTGCTTTATTGCCTTGCTTATGATGAAATGTTTAAAAAATGTAATAAATGTACCGTTCACTTACGTATTAATGTTCACATAAGAATAATTTATATCCACTTTTGTGGTCACGCAAATGAAACTGCGTAAGACGTGTGACGCACTTTGTTACTCCAGGACAGAAAGTTAGAAGATTAGCGAGGGCGAAGTTCATGTTGAATAAGTTGTGAAATGATCCTGGAATTATATATATATATATATATATATATATATATATATATATATATATATATATATATATATATATTTCAATAGTGTTATAAAAGCCTCGTAGAATTCCACAACGGTTCAGAGTTTAATTTAACCATTGGACAATTTTGTTGTTACACCAAATATATATATATATATATATATATATATATATATATATATATATATATCGAGAGAGAGAGAGAGAGAGAGAGAGAGAGAGAGAGAGTGAGAGAGAGAGAGTGAGAGAGAGAGAGAGACGAGAGAGATAGCCAGACAGATAGAAGATAGCTAGGATTAATACACATAAATATAATTTGACACTTAGCTAATTGATATTCAACTTCATATGCACCTCAACTCTAGAGTTTCGTAGATGGACCTTTTGGCAATTATTCAATCCATTCTTCAGGAGGTTTCAGGAAATACTTACCGTATTTCTCCTTTTGGGATAGATAGATAGATAGATATATAGATAGATATGAAGAGAATGAGATAGATAGATAGATAGATAGATAAGTAGATAGATAGATATGAACAGAATGAGATAGATAGATAGATAGATAGATAGATAGATAGATAGATAGAGTGAGAGAGAGACAGAGAGCATATTTCTCGAATACACAGGACGATAGGCATAAAACACTGCGTAAAAGTAACATGTGAAGTCTATTTCAAATACGAGTATCCACTCGTAATAATAACACACACACATATACATGTGTGTGTGTGTGTGTGTGAGTGTGTGTGAGTACTTCAATTATGCTGTGCAGCCCTTTACGGTATCTAAGTGAAGGCGCATTAACAGGCTGGATCAACAGCTTGAACAGGGCCCCTTGGACACGATCACTTGCGACTGGCTTCTTACTACCACAATCATCGACGGCTCTCAAATAGTAGCGTCCACTTAATTTCACTCACAAGGCTTGGCTTCATAGAAAATATGCGTCCTCCGACAGGAATCAAACCTGTATGCTATACGGGACCGTCATATAGCCTGACGTGCTTTTACCGATTTAGCCACAGAGGAGCGTTTCGGTTAGCAAGGTCGATTTTACTGTTTTTAAATGCTTCTCTGTGGCTCAATCGGTAAAAGCGCATCAGGCTATATGACGGTTCCGTATAAGATATAGGTTCGATTCCTGTTGGAGGACGCATATTTTTTATGAAAATTTCTCGGACATTCAGGCCGGTAAATGTTGTTTAGTACTGTTTATTATAAACAGAGCATTTACTTAAATATTTGTATCTATAAAAACAATGTATAAACATAAAAATGTCTTTAAATAATTGTCGGATTTTGTTCATTTCATAATGTGTGACGTCATTTGTTTACATTTGGATACGCATTGAGCAGATATGAATGTATGAGAGAAAACCATGGAGAATTGTGTTTAAAAGCAGTAAAATCGAACTTGCTACCTGAATGCTCCTCTGTAGCTCAATCGGTTAAGGCACGTCAGGCTATATAACGGTGCCGTATAGGATACATGTTCGATTCCTGTCAGAGGTCGCATATTTTCTATGAAAATTTTTCGGACATTCAGGTCGGTAAATGTTGTTTCATACTGTTTATTATAAAACAGAGCATTTACTTAAATACGTATATCTATAAAAAGAACGTATAAACATAAAAAATGTCTTAAAATATGTACTTATTTATACGGATATTGGCAAACGATATATAATATTATAGTTTTGTATTTGGGTGTGTGGCTGAGGAAACTTAATTATTACAAAGACTTTTCAGTTGTCAGTGGTTAACGATAGAAAATTGTTTGACAATAAAGAAAATCGCAGTTTTGATGCCAAGCCGTTTACAATAAATGCCCTAAATAGAGAAGAAGTTATTGACTATTTGTTCCGATTTCCCTACACAGGTAAAGAGAACAAATCGTTCCTTCATTGTTTAAAATGCGATTTTATTGTGACATAAAGATGAAAAGAAAACAAGGAGAAAGAAAGTAAATAGAGAAAGGATATCTTTTTAAACAATAAGCGATAGAAACAGGGAAAAAATTGATTTTAGATAAGTGAAAAAAAATAATACGAAAAGGATAGATAGATATATCGATAATTGAATGAGTAAGAGAAAGAAAGAAGGAAAGAAAGAAAGAAGGAAAGAAAGAAAGAAAGAAAGAAAGAAAGATAAATAGAGAGAGAGACTTCGATTGAGAATAGGGCAAGAAGTTTACCGGACATTACCTCTATTTAGGATAAATGAACGGCGGAGATAAATACCGTTGCGCATCTCCGCCAGGGGGCAGGTCGAGCGAACGGAAGTTGATTGGCAGCGCCAGCAGACGGCGTCCAACTTCCGGACTTGCGCAGGATGCCCCGTGAGAGAACCATCATAATCTACCGGTCGTATTGTGAGGCCAGTCTACAGACCTGTAGAGTGAGAAGGCCAACCGGCCCCCAGGCTTGTGCGTTAGTACATTTTCCGTATTGCGCCGTACGAAGCCAAATCTTCTTTTTCCTACCCGCTACCAAACGTTCCTACTTATTCGTACAGTACAGTGTCACATGATGGAACGCTGATACAATGACGAAGTGCCCGTGATCAAGTCCCAGAGAAGAATATTGAGTTAATGATCTTTATTATTTGAATATGTGCCAACAAATCACGCACCCATCTTTATAAAGAGTGTCTTATCTTGCCACGCATGTCTTTCGGTTTTACTCACTCGCAGTAAAATCTCTTTCGATGCTGATAAGATATTTCCTTAAGCTTTTTCCGCTAAGTTGGAGATGGAATAAAAAGATTTATTGTCTCGGATGGATGTCAACGCAGACAGTTTAACGTTGTATGACACAAGGCTATTGTGACGCGGAAACCTAAGGAAAATCTAATTAGCTATCATCGTGTAATTGTTTTCAAAGCTGGGGGTAGAACGGGGGTATATTGGTCTTATTTCCTTGATCATTTCTAGGGATATCTCGTTCTCTTGTTATTTAGTACGTTTCAGTTGTTGCTCGCCTCGTTTCCATTGGGTTTGTGTCTACACTACCCGACCCAGGGATTGAACACACCATTAATATGTGTAAAAATTCACAGACCACAATTTTAATTCAATAAGCTATTATCCTGCGGGACAATCCTGAGTGTAGAATTTGGGACCTTAAATCAACACTACCTGCTACTGACATTGCAATGACAACAAAGTGTAAATAATGTAAATAACACAGACGCGTGTGCGCGCGAACGGACGAATACGTACATAGACACACACAAAATCGTGGTGTTTCCAATAAATGTCGGTGTTTCCATTATTTTATATCTTAAATTGCACGAGGTTTTTGTTTTTGAAAATTGTGTTGAGCATTCTCTTTATTTAGAAGTTGCGTTTGGTAAATATCACTTTTACCGTGGAGCGTTCCGTCGGCAAGATCCTCTGTGGCAAAATCGATTAAAGGCACGTCATGCTAAATGACGGTTCCGTATAGGATACAGGTTCGAATGCTGTCGGAGAACAAATATTTTCTATGAAAATTTCTCGGTCATTCAGGCCGGTAAATGTTATTTAATACTGTTTATTATAAACAGAGCATTTACTTAAATACTTGTATATATAAAAAGAATGTTAAACATAAAAATGTCTTTAAATAATTGTTGAACTTTGTCCATTTCATAATATATATATATATATATATATATATATATATATATATATATATATATATATATATATATATATATGTGTGTGTGTGTGTATCCAAATGAAGAGAAAGAACAAACAGATTTAGAATACGCAGTTCTTTAGCATTTTCTTTTTTTTATCAATACAACGTACAGCATAATATTTTTCATGATATTTTTTATGATATATTTTATGATATTTTTATTTAAATATATTTTACATTGCGACAGGGAACTTTCTATGCTTCGGGATTTAATTATTTTTTTTTAATCCCAAATACATACAATGTTCGGTAACTTTTGATGAAAATGATTTGAAAATAGAAAACAATACGTTTGCATATTAAGTAGGGGGGACCAGATTTTAAAATCTTATAGGTATGCGCCTTTTGACTAATAAAAAGGCAGGTCAAAGCTAACGCAGAAACCTAAAAAAGTTAGGTCAGATATTTGGGGTGGGGTGTATGGTAATCATACTATATATATATATATATATATTTAATTTTATTTATTCATTTTATTTATATATATATATATAATTTTATTTATTCAAAAATTATAATAAACACGTGAGAAATAGGTGATGTTATAACATGTTTATATATGTTTATGTTATGATTTTTGAATAAATAATATTTGCTCTACTCTGTACTTTTAAGAATAGTGTTTTTCGTTATTGGAATTTTTTATACGTCTAATTATATATATATATATATATATATATATATATATATATATATATATATATATATATATATATTTATATAAACATATATATATATAAACATATATATATATATATATATATATATATATATACACACACACACACACACACACACACACACACACACACACACACACACACACACACACATATATATATATATATATATATATATATATATATATATATATATATATCGGAGAGCCGAGTTCAAATTCTACTTACGTGTGTATTCGGGAAAGGTATGAATCCTCTTCTTCTCTCTCCAGCTATGGGTAAATAGCAGGACGGAGTTCTATAGCTCTGGATGGTAACTGATCTAGAAGGACAACTCTGGATTCAAAATCTGCGGAGGGTCGTTTGGGGACATTGTGGCATGTGGAACACCAGGTCTCTGTATCCAGCTATTTAAAAAGTGTGGTTGGTTCTGCACAAACCCGTCACCACTATAATCAAATATGTGCAGCTTATTTTTATCTCCAACAGAATAAAGATGTTGGCCATACCACTACTCTGTTGTCTCGAAGATTGAGTTTTCATTTGAATGATGCATCTAACATCTCTCAACATTTACAACATCATGCCTGTCTACATTCACAATTTAGAAAATTCTTGTTGAAAATGGATCTATACTGATCATCAAAATAATAAACATAAACTTGAAGGTATCTATATTAAAATATTGAAAGCGACCTTTAATAAAATTAATTATGAATACTGCACAAATGTTTTAAAATGTTTACAGCAGATAGTTTAAAATATCTATGTTTTAACTAATACTTTTAAATGTTTTTCTTTTTAGAAATATGTAGACATTTCAATAATTTAGTTACATTCCTTGACCTTTTCACGTGTGTCTACTTGATAAAATTGAAAAATTGTCCAGTACATAACGTTATTGTTTTTCACTTCACACGTAAAAATTTAATGTTCAGATGAACACAAGAATTTTGTTTTAGAAAAATGATGAACACAACTATTTTTTCTTAGAAAAAAACAAGACCCTGATGACGAAATTGTGCTGATGTCGAAAGTACTCGGAATAAATTCTTCCTTTTATATGGATACTAAGAAACTTGTTCGTAATTATGAGAGGATCCTATTAAAAATAATTAGACAAAACTTGTCTAAATTATTTAATTAATTTTATTTAATCTCTCTCTCTCTCTCTCTCTCTCTCTCTATATATATATATATATATATATGTATATGCGCGTGTCTATGTGTGTGTCTATGTGTATGTGTGTGTGGTCGTATGAGCGAGTGATTTTCGATTTCATCATGGTCATTTTATTAACAGAACCGTTGGAGGTGTGCATGAAAACCATACCACAGGTCGCGTCAATGCTTTTCAGTGAAATTGGATAGACAGAGCTGTTTCGGATCTGTTGATGGTACTTTTAGCACGAAGTCACAAGTCATTGTGAGCGAGTATATGAGCGTACTAAACGTGGTCACGTAAGAGTAAAATCTCTCTTAAAGAAACTATACTGTATAACATAAACCATAGGATACATGCAAAAATACGTGTATATCCAGAAACGAGCAGTCATCATATTTATGTTTATACATTCTTTTATAGATAAACATAAAAATAAAAATGTCTTAAAATAATTGTCGGACTTTGTCCATTTCATAATGTATGGCGTCATTTGTTTACATTTGGATACGCTTTGAGCAGATATGAATGTACGTGAGAGAATCATGGAAGATTGTGGTTTAAAGACAGTAAAATCGACCTTGCTAACCGAACGCTCCTCTGTGGCCAAATCGGTTAAGGGCACGGCAGACTATACGATGGTTCCCTATAGGATACAGGTTCGATTCCTGTCGGAGGACGAATATATCCTATGAAAATTTCTCGGACATTCAGTCAGGTAAATGTTGTATTTGTCTTTCCTCATAAGGTTTCCTTATAAATTTTTAATCATATATTTGTTTTCAGATTTATTTATTTTCAACTTTTTAGTTAACATTATGAAGCTATACTTATATTTTAATAATTAATCATATTTCTGTTTATTATAATGGTTATTTTTTATTTAATTTATTTAAATTATTTCTCTTAATTTAATTCTATTATTATTTTTTTAATTTATATAAATTATTTCTATTCTTAATTTTTTCTATTTGTTTATAAATGTTTTTAAAAATTTTTTCAAATGATATTTTTTCTTTTAAAGTGTTTATTCTTTAAGAATATATATATATATATTATAATTAATAATTATATCTCTTTCTCTTTTATTTGTTTCTATATATAGAATAATAATGTTTCTATATATATAACAGTAGTCTTATATAATAATATAGTATAATGATTATATATTATTTAATAATAATATAATAATTTGTATAATATAATACTAATATTAGTTAATAATAATATATTAATAATATAATAATAATGTTATTGGTAGTAGTTATTTAATAATATTTAATGATAATTCAAATTCATTATTGGGCATGTAGTGGTATGCTCAATAATGAATTGGAATTTGGCTTGATCAAGAACCCATTATATATATATATATATATATATATATATATATATATATATATATATATAGGGTGTCCATGAAGTTCATGTGCACTTAAAACAAATTATAATTTTATTTGTATTTGCGATAGAAATAATCTGTAAAAAATCTTATAAATATTAATGTACCTAGTTGTAAGTATAGCTAAAATAACTAATGTGATTTCAGGCATTACTGTAAATCAGTTGGCAAATGTTTTCCGTGAACTGCAATATCGTATTACCCTTTGTATTGCAAATAATGGAGGACATGTGGAAACTTAAATAAAATTTCAATAAAACCTTAAAAAATATAGATTTACTTCTTTCTAATCCTTTTTACAAATTATTTTTATCGGAAATACAAATAAACTTATAAATTTTTTAAAGTGCACACGAATTTTATGGACACCCTGTATTTAATAATGGTATTTTTAATATAGTAATTTTATTTAATATAATGCAATTATTTAATAATGTATTGATATGTTTAATAATATAATAAAATTATTTAATATGTGGTGTATTTATGTTGATATATTAATATATAACATAATAGATTGTATTGATATGTAATATTTTGATATATAATATATTGTTTAATATAATGATTTATCATTTAATAATATAAAAATAATATTATTAGGGAGGTATTTATATATTTAATATAATAATATTTAATGATATTTAATAATAATATTATTTAATATAATATAATAATAATGTTATTTAATAATGATATAATAATTCATATAATAATTATATATATTATTTATATTTAATTATATCTCTTTTTCTTTATATTTTTTCTTTATATTGTTTCTTTTATTCAACTATCGGTTTGTAATTATTACTTTTTAAATTATAATTTTATATATTTCTTTTATTTAATAACTCAACTGTAATATTTTCCTCCATCATTTTATATGTACTCTCTGTAATTTTAAGTGAAGCCGTTTCTTTTCATTCACTATTCCTCAATTATTGCTTTTATTTTTAATATAAAATAAAAAAAATATATTTTTAATATAAAATAAACAAATCCTTGTAGATGGTAATAGTTTTATTAATATATGTTCTTTTTAGTATAAAAAGAAGAATATTAAATAATACATGTTCTAAAAAGTAAAAAATTAAAACAATATATATTTTTAATATATAAATAATTTTGAAATAATTTTTATATATTTTTCTTTTTAACATAAATATATAATATCTCTTAATATTGAAGTAATAGTGAATTTGTTAATATCAGATAAAAATTTTTCCCTTATTTTCTATATCTTTTTCTTGATTGAAACCGAGGTGGATATTCTAATATAAGTCAAGGTCACGCCTACAGGTATCTGTCTCCTGCTACCATCCCCAAAGGCTAGAAGTTACTACTCTTTCTTTACCTCTTTCTTTCTCCCTTTCTCCCTCTTCTGTCTTTTCACTATTTCCTTATTTTTCCCTTTTTGTACATTTTTCTTCCCTTCTTTCCGTCTGCCTTCTTTTAAAATTTACTTTAAGTTTGGTTTCTTTTCATTTTATTTTATCTTATTACCTTGATCGACTTGAAAATCCGTGAGAGTAAATCTTTATTCGTAAATTGAAATGATGATAACTATGAGCTAATTTTAGTTCCTATTGTATGTAATACACACACACACACACACACACGCGCGCGCACACACACACACACACACACACACATATATATATGAATATAAAAGTGAACATTGAAGTCAATATTTAGAGACGACAGGCTGTTTCATGCTAGGCGCAATCGCCAGACAGCCTGACGATTGCGTCCAGCATGAAACAGCCTGTCGCCTCTGAGTGTTGACTTCAATGTTCACTTTTATATTTATATTTACATACGTTCTATCTCTGATATTGAGCACTTTATCTCATTAATATAGCACACCTTAAACCTATATTTCTTCATATATATATATATATATATATATATATATATATATATATATATATATATATATATATATATATATATACACATATTATTAAATTTCCACATATTAAAATAGATTTCCACATATTATTAAAAATAATTCTTTTTTTTTATCATGTTTTTGGATGTTAAATATTCTCGATATGAGACATATTGTTTTTTGTGCTAGTGATCCAAACGTCTTTCATGAAAAAAAAAGAAAAAAGAGTACGTCTCATATCGAGAATATTTAATAGCGAAAAACATGAAGAAAAAAATTAATTATTTTTAATAATATGTGGAAATCTCCACCCTTTGCCTGATGATGGTTGCGAGACCGGAAACCTATGTAGCAAAATTATGGAAAATAAAGCATAATATTTTAAAAAAAAATCCACATTACAACCAAAAACGTTTGCGGTTTCTCTCTTCTTTATATATATATATATATATATATATATATATATATATATATATATATATATATATATATATATATATATATAAAATTAGGAGATCAGCAGATTCCGTTACTTTCGTTTCAACGTTTTGGTATCTTCAGGCGATTTCGGTCAATTGATTTCATAACGCTTTATCTTTTTAAAATAAAAAAAAATTATGAATGCTATATTTTTTTAAAAATAAATAAATGTATAATTGTGGTAAAATGTGAGGCGGTAGAATGTAAAATCAAGTGTATTTGAAATTTATCGGTAAATGAAATATACATACTTTCTCTTCCTCCCACTTCATATGAACTAAAAAGGAAATTTTTAGTACGTATACAATAGGTCATAATTTTCGATCTCTAATTCCAAAGTATTTTTTCGTCTGGAAATGTTATTAGACCTAATTTTTCTTGTTGACAAAGGTTGCAGATGTTGCTATGATTGTTGTAAGGTTTATCTTTTTTAAAAGGTTTCCAGTTTACAGTAGGATCTTTTTTTATATTTTTCCGCACATGCTTGGCTAGTTTAGTAGAATCTTTAAGGCTTTCTAGCTTAAAAGATGACTTATGATTCTATCACATCTTGGATGGCAACTGGTCTAAGAGAAGGACAACTCTGAATTAATTAATTAAAAAAGCAAAATCTTACAACTATCATAGCAACATCTGCAAACTTTATCAACAAGAACAAATAGCTATAATAAAATTTCCAAACCCAAAAAAAACTTTTGAATTAGAGATCGGAAATTATGACTCGTTGTATACACACTAAAATGTTCCTTTGAGTTCATGTGAAGTGGAATGAAAAGAAAGTATATATATTTCAAGTTATAGCCCACTGTTATATTTCCAATACACTTGATTTTCCTCTCCTCTTTCCTTTCCTCCACACCTTCTAACACATATCACGTTATGCGCTTAGTTATTTATTAAAAATAAATACAGCGTTCATAATTTTTTCAATTTTTAAAAAACAAAGTCTTAGGAAATTAATTAACCGAAATCGTCTGAAGTTACCGAAAGGTAATTTGGGTCAGATTTAATCCGACATATAGATAGATAGATAGATAGATAGATAATGACTAGAGCGAGATAGATAGATAGATAGATAGATAGATAGATAGATAATGAGTACAGATAGATAGATAGATAGATAGATAGATAGATAGAAAATGAGTAGAGCGAGATAGATAGATAGATAGATAGATAGATAATGAGTACACAGAGATGTATATATATATATATATATAGATAGATAGATAGATAATGAGTAGAGCGATATATATATATATATATATATATATATATATATATATATAGAGATAGATAGATAGATAGATAATGAGTAGAACGATATATATATATATATAGAGAGAGATATATTGATTAGAGCTAGAAAGATAGATAGATAATGAGTAGAGCGAGATAGATATATAGATATATAGATAGATAATGAGTAGAGCGATATATATATATATATATATATATATATATATATATATATATATATATATGGATATGGATGGATGGATGGATAGATGTATAATGAGTAGAGCGAGATAGCTAGATAGATAATGAGTAGAGCGAGATAGATAGATAATGAGTAGAGCGATATATATATATATATATATATATATATATATATATATAGATAGATAGATAGATAGAAAGAAAAAAGAAAGAAAAAAAAAGGGTACAGAGGTATATACCGACTGAGATAGATAGCTAGCTAGCTAGCTAGCTAGATAATGAGTAGAACGAGATAGATAGATAGATAGATATTAATAAACTAGTATACAGCCATATGGACTTAAAGAAGGAAGAGACTTAGATAGATCAATAGATCGATAGATATATATAAAAGGCTCAAACACTAATATTCCATGGTTATAAATTATTACATTGGAATCGTAATCACATCCAAGTCATCATACCTACAAATTCAAAAATTTTTGAGTTTGTAGGTCAGATGAATTGGATTGTGATGTGTTGAGCCTTTTATATTATATTCTTGCTCTGTCCTGGACATTGATCCCTACCTGATATTATCAACATATATATATATATATATATATATCAGGAGAGATGGGTAAATTGTCTCCATCTTATATTTATCATTTCGATCATGCGCGTTGTTTGTTTTTTTATTTTGTCGACTGCACAGTATAGTAGAGTCAGTTGGGCACTGTCTGTGAGAATAAGAGCACCGTAACGCAATTCACTCCGCCAGAAATTTGGAAACGGCATGCTGTACTGTTTGGCATTCGCGCCGGAAACTCCAAATACGAACAATTTAGAGTGGTGACGATATAACGCCATTCGTCTCCCGACAGGGCCTCAGACTCAAAATGGATGCCTACATAAAATGCATTACGGAGATGGTGCTGCTCTTGGTCAAGGGGTTGGCTGCTGGAAGACTCTACGTCAACAGGACTCTGCACCATGCCACACAAACAGGAGAACCCAGTCATGGCTATCGGACAATTTCTGCGACCACATTTCGCCTTATATCTGGCCACCAAAATTCCCTAGACTGCAACCCACATTATTATTATGTGTGGAGACAATTTACCCTTCTCTCCTTATATATATATGTTGATAATATCAGTGTTCAATATATATATATATTTCCAAGAGGATAGAATCCAGGTAGGGCTCAATGTCCAGGAAAGAGAAAGAATATAATATAAAAGGCTCAAACACATCACGATCCAATTCATCTGACCTATAAATTAAAAAAAAATGATTTGTAGGTCTGATGCATTGGATGATTACCATTCCAATGTAATAAATCATAACTATGGAATATTAGTGTTTGAGCCTTTTATATCTATCTATCTATCTATCTATCTATCTATCTATCTATCTATCTATCTATCTATCTATTTATCTATCTATCTACACACACACACACACACACACACACACACACACACACACACACACACACACATATATATATATATATATATATATATATATATCCCACACGGGTGAAAATACAGAAAAATGAAATTGAAAATGCAACTGGAGTCATTAAGAATATTTATTTATAGTAAATTTACCTGTTTCTTAGTTCTATGATTTTCAAAAGTTAAATTGAGATGGCGAGTGAACCTTCGTTGAAGCGATCCTTGTCAAGTCATAACTACACGTCTCTTGTTTTGTGGAACGAATTCTCAAGGAATTACTTTACAAACTAAACCACTTCTACTGTCGCCTCTATACCATCATAATCTGCACTTCTTACCGTCTCCTCTTACGTCCCTAAACCAAAACTCATCCAATAACCGTTTACCTTCAGTGTCTCCTGGGCTTTGCAATGCGCGAAACAATAACTGAAAAAAAAAACGTGTTAAGAGCCCCCCCCCCCACTCCCAAATAAACAGCATATGAATATGAGCTCGTAAATCATACGAATCGATTGGTTTTGGTTGATTTTGTTTAGCGGAATATCAACACCTCTATGGATTATTTAATACCGAAATCTTTTACACCATTTATTTTATTGTCATATTCATTACGTTTCCGGATTTCTTCAGGTCGTATACGTTGCAATTTCGAACCGAACCCTTTGTTTAATCCGCTGACATAGATTGTTCTCGTCTTTTCTGGCTATCTTAGCTTCAGTTATTTCTTTTAGTAACTCAAATCTTCAAGCTTTTCTTCATGTCTGCTCTAGACAAGTCTTTAACTCACAACTCATTGGATCAAGTCATTGGATTACTTCAAACAACGCTTTTATTCATGTGTCGTTTAATTAATTTTTGGGACTTATCAACTTAATATCTCACTTCATTTTTTTACCTGAGCTCATATTGCAATTTTTTGTTATTGTTGTTTTTGCCTAGTGCTCTGTATTACTGGCTATCATATTGTATTCATGTATATTCTTGGCCGACTTAGTAACGAATATTCTAGTCTACAAAAATCTAAGCCGGCCAAACATTGATACGCTAACTTTTTGTATTTTACAGTGATGTTGTCTATCATTTCAACCTTAACCCACAGAGGGCGGTGATCTCCCTTTTCCCTCCATATATAGTCAGCCATGTTTGCTTTTTCTATTCCATCCTCGTGTTACGACAACAGTTCAAACAATATACCTTATCTCAGAAATATAGAGAGACGACAAAATCTAAATATTTTGAACACAACTGTATGCCTTCAACTAAAGATAAAATATATTGTTGGTCATTTTACTACAGATATGCATTCTTGGTATTTTTACTACAGAAATATATCTTCATACTTTCATAGTATTTTTGCTTTTATTTGCCAGTAGATGGGACCCGAACAGGTGATACCAACCTGGGTCAGGGTGGACCTGGGAACAATAGCAATTACCAGATTTAATAATACTTAAATGAAAACTGAATTAAGTTGCCAACAGTCTTTTTGCTTATTAATCGTAATAATCCACCTTTGAATATATATACCATATATTTCATAGAAACTTCATCAATGAAGAATCTGTGGACTGAGCACCTTCTTCATTGACCAGAAACAGGTGAAAGTCTGAGCGTGCTAGTTCAGAGTCGTAGGATTGATGCGTTATGATTACCCAGACATGAACAGTGATTGCTTGTTTGGTTTTTATGCTGCAAAAATACAATTTTCAAATATGGCCCAGTTTGAAGAAATTGTCCCTCGAGTTTTGGTAATGTGCTAACGTTGGAGTCAGAGTAGTCTTTTGGCATAAACTTTAATAGTGAAACTTTCTTTTGAAACTGTGGCTATCACTTTCTCCAAGAAGCGGATTGTATTAACCTTTTCTATTTTGAGTTTTGGTGGTGCCACACCACTGATCTTTTTCTGTCTAATAATTGTGAAATCAAGTATTATCCTCCGTGTCTACCCTGCTTATAAAGATGCTGTTCGTGATAAGCAGCCCATTGTGTACGAGCCAGTGAAGCAAAGTTGGCATTCTCTAAAAGCACTTTTCACAGAGTTCTGAACGGCCCAGAGACTGCAAACTTAACCATAGCTTATCTCACGGGTCGGCAACCTTTTGGAGAGAGCTGGCCAGAAAGCTATGCATTGTCTTAGATGATATCAAATATATTATAATAAATTGTTTCGATCTCAGACTGATTTGTTCAGAAGGCTGCCTTGGTCTGGAAGTTTAAAGAACAAACAGTGAAGTTAATGCTATATTATTTAAACAAGGTTCCTTATTTTACTACAGGATAACAATTAACATAACAAAAAGATGCAAATTTCTTACTACAAAGGAAATACAGTTAGAAATGGCATATTATTTAATATAATTGGTTCTACTTATTATTTGATAACTTAGCGACATCAGATAAAATATGTGTCGATGACAGGAGCTAAAACATGATCCCGGTGGTCATCACCCAATCTTGTTCTTAAACGACTTTTAGTAGATTTCATTTTCAAAAAAAAGTTGTTCACAAGCATATGTACTTCCAAATAATGATACCATCATTTTCGCATTATTCAACAGGCTTTTTTCTGTTTCCCGCTTGGCAAAACATATTTCTGGTAGAAGTCAGCAGTGGATTTGGAATTAAATTTTGATTTAAAAAAAATTCGTCGCATTGTAAGTCAATTAATTCCAAATGATATTTTTTCTGCAATTTGCTCCACAAATTAATTAGATAATTCAGACGTGCCGTTGCCTCGCTCTGTCTTTTTTACAAATACTTTCACGGTAATTGCTCCGATGAGCTGCTTTCGCTGGTTCCCAGGCCTCATGAATTTAAGCGTTCTTCGAGGTTGGCATCCCGTTTCCACCCCATCACTGTTGAAACTGTTAGATGTAGACATCTCTTCTACTCCAATAGCTTCATGTCTCGCACCTCTCGCCTGTGGAACTCCCTTCCTTATTCCTGTTTCCCTGACAAATATAATCTCAAACTATTTAAGTGTAACGTCAATCGACATCTCCAGTTGCCTTGATCTATCCACTTCCCTTCTCCACATCCTTTCCCCTTTCATTCCTATCTGCTCTCGCTTCAAATCTTCTGTAACCCCCTTGCCTTGATCGACCCACTATCTTTCTCCACATCCTCTCCTCTATCACTCCTATCTGCTCTTCCTCCAAACCTTCTGTAACCCCTTGCGTGCTAGTGGCTTCCAGCCTTGCTTGGGGTGAAAAGCTTAAAAAAAAAAATTAGTGTCCAGGCATTAAGATGGCGGTCCGGACAAAAATCCTTCGCGGGCCGGATGTGGCCCGGGGGTGACTTTGGTTGTTGAACCCTGGCTTATCTGATGTATTTTACACCGTTTTACGCCAATGATTCTTCTGTCAGCTCCATTGAGATCATCAATATATATATTGACAATCAATGAAATTCCAAGAGACACGACTTCACCGTGACTAGCTGTTTCATGCAATGAAGGAATCCTCTGACGGATCATATATATATATATATATATATATATATATATATATATATATGAAGAAATATAGTCTTAAAGTGTGCTATATTTATGGGATAAAGTGCTCAATATCAGAGATAGAGCGTGTGTAAATA
>OZ038483.1:130170130-130202630 GCA_964036315.1 Acanthosepion esculentum | reverse complement strand
CACAAGTAGTATTATTAGTAGTAATATTATCTTGATTTTTATCATACGATGAAGCGTTGTCAACCATTATTCATTTGTGACTAGGATTTTGAGGAGTTCAGATTCCAACAATCTCTATGACATTGACAGCAGATAAATGCTTATATGAAGGCATGAAACTTTATGGGCAAAATACTATAATAAATTAATATTCTTTTGTAACATTGTGTATATTTAAGTTACATACGAGATTGCGCTGAAAATTTAATCGACCGTGTATTAAGGAGTGATGCTGGATCTGTGAAATCTTACATGCATTCATTTCAGCTCTTCTTATTAATAACTGCTATCTAGCCTTCTTATTAATAACTGCTATCTAGCCTTCCTAGGGCAATCCTTATTGTAGAAAGACAACTCAGAATTCAAAACGGTTACGAAAGCTATATGAGACCACTACAGAGTCTGTCTATATTTCTGAGATGAGGTATTATGTACAGTATTTACATTAAAAAAAATTAGGTTTATAATACTCAGAAATTCATACCCAGATGTCCTCAAGGACACATGGCACAGTGGATAAAGGCGTTGGTTAGATCCAGTGACAGACCCAAAGAGTGTGAGTTCAATACCCGGTTCAGGCAGTGGAGAACTTTCAGAAGGAAAAATTACCAGGAGATAACTGATAACTGACATCCATCAAACATGGCTCGTGGAACTAGAAAAGTCTAACCCAGTGATCGAAATAAAGTGTTCGCTTCGAAATTCCAACCACCTGAAGGAGGCCGGAGTGTACAACGGCCGAAACGTTGTGTCAAATATGGCGACAAAGTAAATACTGAGACCACTACACTAAATTTCTTAGGAACCCATCTTGAAGGAGGTTGTGAAGAAATATAATAATAATGTATAGTTTAAATAAATTTCATTAAAAAAGATCGTTTATTTTAAGAAAGGCAAGAACATGACTCATGATGGTTCCAGTCTGATAGGTAATGAATGTAAAGACATTTTGTTCCTCAAATGTATAGACAAATCGTACAGATGCATGCTGGGATTTCTTTCTAGCCAATAAGATAAACAACTTATGGGTCTCATCCGCCATATAATTTTCTTGTCTAGATATATGCACATGACTGTATCCCTTTTGCGTGTTAACTCTATTCTTTGTGAAATTCTTGCCTTATGGCTCTTGTTTTGCCTAATTTTGACTTGCACATACATTGTTTGCTTAGTGTTATTTTGCCCTGTTGTCTTTCTTTCTTTTATTATTGTTTATTGGAACCTTTGTCAGTTCTGCTTTTTGAGCATTTTTACGCATTAAACTTGACCATTGCTCTACAAAGGAGAATAATTTAAGTTTAGGGATCGATAAAAGAAAAATACTTACCAACTTATAAACAGCCACACATGTTGTGAGAAATACTTCCCTCATAAAGAACACACCGTAACCCAAAACCGCTAGACAGTAACGAGCAAAAGAATTGGAAGTCTGTCTCGCTCACTTCGCTTCTCCCGTTCACTGAAAAGTAGTCGGTAACAATTCCTTACTAAGGACAATAAAAGCAGCCAATACACAGACAATAAACTTGACCATTGTCAATTGCTTTACAAAGGAGAATAATTAAAGTTTAGCGATCGATAAAAGAAAAATACTTACCAACTTATAAACAGTCACACACGTTGTCAGAAATACTTCCCTCATAAAGAACACACCGTAACCCAAAACCGCTAGACAGTAACGAGCAAAAGGATTGGAAGTCTGTCTCGCTCACTTCGCTTCTCCCCTTCACTGAAAAGTAGTCAGTAACAATTCCTTATTAAGGACAATAAAAGCAGCCAATACACACACATTAAACTTGACCATTGTCAATTGATTTACAAAGGAGAATAATTTAAGTTTAGCGATTGATAAAAGAAAAATACTTACCAATTAATAAACAGCCACGCATGTTGTCAGAATTATATAGTATTTCTAAAACACGATATATTTGATAAGGTCAGTTGACGGCCATATGGGTCACGAATCAGAGATTGGAATCGATCATCACAAAAAAGGAAAATTAAAGGAAATATGTGGCACTCTAGAGTATGTTTTTATTTGTCTGTGTAGTAACGAATCCGCAATTAGAAACAAAGAGTTTTTTCTCCACATATTTTGTCATTGAGAATACTTCCCTCATAAAGAACACACCTTAACCCAAAGCTGCTAGACTGTAACAAACAAAAGGATTGGAAGTCTCTCTCGCTCACTTTGCTTCTCTCCTTCACTGAAAAGTAGTCGGTAACATTTCTTTACTAAGGATAATAAAAGCAGCCAATACACACCAGTATAACACTGCAAAATAAATATCTTTCTCCCGATGAAAGGACGTCTAATTTGATTTTTAACAAGTGGGTGGGACCAACATTGGTATATTGATCTAAAGAAAAACCATGGAAACTAATGAAGCGGTGCAACCGATTCGGTCCACTATGCAACAACGATAGGGTTTGCCGAACACCTTTTCGAGCCACATAGCTACATATCGTAATAATGACACAATTTTACTGGCAGCTAGTCTCGAAGGACAACTCCGAATTCAAAATCGTAAAGAAGGCAACGGAAAACCAATCCAGCATCTTTTTCAAGATGTCTTGACAATTCAACAATATTACGTCCTGAAGGGAGGTGGTATTAAACAAAATATGATCAGGTGTTCAGCATTTAATCTGGTGTCGAGCACTTGCGATAATTGCATTCAACAGGTTGGTAATAGAAAATAATACTAACATATTAAACGTTGCTCCTGTAAAAGATTTCAGTTTATTTTGGAACAAGAGACGAATAAGGAGCGCAAAACTAATGGTCTATAAATCTAGATTGTTAATCATAACACCATAGCGAATCATTTGGATTGGATAAAGAACAGAAATTCACTATTATCCGTGGCGAATATATTCCAGGCTGCCCAAAGAAAGTTTAAATCGCGGATAGTACTGACCTATATATATAGAAAGATTATAATATGTTAAATACCTAAGATGATATTGAATCATAAAATTGACATAATAAAAGTCTCATAGATAGTCACTTCCCCCCACCAGAGAAGTCTGGTGGAGTAACCTGGGTTGCATCATACACGCAGGTTTTATATATATATAAAGGGTGTTTCATTAAGACGGATTATATATAAGGGTGTTTCATTAAGAGGGATCTAAGTCAGCAATAAATAAATCAGTGTTATTGATGAAAATGTATTTATTTCTCTATTGGAAAATGTTATTTAAGTCATGGCAATTATGTGTGAAAAATAATATCGTCCAGATTTCTGCCAAATCTGAAAGATAAAGAAAAAATCATTAGACGCTTAAACTTAATTCACATTAAAAAAAGTTATTGGAACACTACACACACACACACACACACACACACACACACACACACACACACACACACACACACACACACACACATATATATATATATATATATATATTGATGAGGCAACAGCTTGGATTGAGGAATCGGAGAGCCGAGTTTGAATTCCAGTCGAATCCATTACATTCACTTAGGTGCTAATACCCTTAGGAAAGGTGTGATTCACACCTTTCCTAAGGGTATTAGCACCTCTTCTCCTTCCAGCTATGGGTAAATAGCAGGACATACTGGGTCCTATAACCTTGGATGGCAACTGGTCTAGAAGAAGGACAACTCTGAATTCAAAATATGCGGAGGGTCGTTTGGGGACCTTCTTGTGGCACTTAGTGCACCAGGTCTTTGTATTTGGCCCTTCAAAAAGTGTGGATGGTCCTGTACGAAACCTTCACCATTATAATCAAATCTCATGTGCTGTTGTCGGGCTGTCGGTTTCCTTGTAACTGATCTGCTTGACCCTCATACGTTGAATTCGACGGGAGAGTCGAGTATATATATATATATATATATATATATATATATATATATATGTATATATATATATATATATATATAAGTGAACAGTAATGTTACTTCGTTACTTAAAAAACGAAAATTGAAAAGAATAATTGAAAATAAATAATTGAAAATAATTAAACAAAAACAAGTAACAGACTACCAACAATGCATTACTGATCCGTATATATAAATAGTTGAGAAAAACACAACGCATGTGGCCTGATGATTAAGTTTAGCATGAAACAGTCTCTCGTCTCTGAGTTTTGACTTCAATGTTTACTTTTATATTTACATATCCTCTATCTATGATATTGAGCACTTTATTCCATAAATAGAGCATCTCTTTTAAACTATATTTGTTCATATATATATATATATATATATATATATATATATATATATATATATATATATATATATATATACAGGGTATAACAGCAAAATTATCCAATTGTTAGATTAAGATTTCAAACGTTGTATCTTAGAAATGATTAAATACATCTTACTGGAATTCTCTGAGGTTTTTTGTAACACAATTGGTGTCTACTTTGAGCAATATGAATGTATAATTACTCTTCAAGCTTAACAGAAGAATCGTGATGAAACCGATCATAAGCGAAAATGACATATTCATAATTAATTAATCATAGCTAATGATCGGAAGCTCATGAATGACTGAAATAAAGATCATATATATATATATATATATATATATATATATATATATATATATATATATTCTAGGATCTTCCCATTTTATTCAGTATGATCTTTGCCATCGCTAACCTTCTAACTTTCTCTCCTGGAATGACAAATTGCCTCAGAGTTTACACGTACGATTTCATTTTAAAGTCTTTTTTCACTGCTCTTTGAACTGTCATAGCTGAAACTTCTCTCTCACTCGTCAAACGTCTTATGCATTGAGCTGCAACTTTTCTAACTGATCTCTTTAGATCTCAGTTGAAATGATGATGTTGTGACCTCCTGGTTCAGGTTTCTTCTCTAATATTCCTTCACTTTTAAATGTATTCACTGTTCTCTTGATGGTTTATGAATGGATTTTGAAGATGGAAGCCAGAGTATGAATGTTGGTACCATTACAGAAGGTCTGAATTATCTTTTTCCTCTCACCATTGTTCATTTGGCTAGAGAGTGGGGCTGACATAAAATGATTTTAACCGGTTCTCTTTCTAGCTGAATAACTCAAAGGGTTCTTCAGTGATTCGTACTACAAATAATGACAAGATAGTTAAGCATCTCATTTGAAAACCAGGAAAAAAAGAAACCCAATTAGTTTTTTTTTTTTTTAGATTTTAAACATTTTGTGGGATGGATAATTATCCTGTTACACAATTTGGACAGATTTGCTGTTACACCCAATATATATATATATATATATATATATATATATATATATATATATATATATATATATATATATCATAAAGACAAAATTTAAACAAATAATTTATTGTTAATGTGATTAATGGCGAAATCATTGCGCTAACAAGGCTTAATGAGACATTAACCTACTATCAATTCCTAAAGGGTACATGGTTCAGTGGATAAAGACGTTAGTTAAATCCAGTGACAAGACCCAAAGAGTTGTGATTTCAGTACCAGGCCACAACAGTCGTGAACCAAAACTTGGATAGTTGAGTTAAAGTGAAATAACTGAGACATCCGTAAGAGGCATGTCACGTGGAAGCAGAACAGTCTACCCCAGTGGACGAAATAAAGGGTTCGTTCGAAATTCCAATCACCTGAAGAAGGCCGGAGCGTACAACTGCCGAAACGTTGTGAATAGGGCAATGAAGATGAGTATAACAGTCTGTTTGGTTTGGTTTGGTTTGTTTTACGGCATATCAGCTTCAATGGGTCATTTAATGCTGACTATTTTTTCTTCCTGGCTATATTTTTGTTTTGTCAAATATCTATTTCTGGTAATATTTTTCCTCAAAAATGTATAGCTGTTAATTTTACAAAATGTACCGCTGGTAATATTGTTTTGTCAAAAACGTGTTGCTGGTAATAGTTTTTCTTCTTCAAATATTTATTTCTGGTAATAATATTTACAAAGTATTTCTGGTATTAAAACATAGTTTTACACTTTCATAATGCTTTTTGCCTCAGTTTCGGGGTTAACTATTTGCCCATAGCAGGGACCCTAACAGGTACTACAACCCCGGGTCAGGGTGAGCCTGGGAACACCAGCAATTAAGAGGTGGTTCCATGCCCCTCAAAGCCTCCTGATCAGAGGCCTTGCTGTTGAACGCAGTTTATCGTCATACCCTGGACGCGGATGTAGTTTATCGTCATACCCAGGACGCGATAAAAGTCCGTATAATGTAAATAATGCAAGTAATCCTTCTATAGGTCCACATTTGTTGCCTCAGGATTCCTCATCATTTGTGAAGACAGCAATTACTATACATCAACCAATATTGTCATTAGTTCGCGCGAATACTTCACGTCTAAAGCAGACAAATATTAAGAACTGAAAGACAAATAAGTGAAAACGACAAAACCAAACAATTATAGATACGCGTGCGCACGCGCACACACGTAATTAAAAAAAAATGAAAAGAAAAAAAAAAGCTTAATTTATCAACACACTAACAAAATCCCAAAAGGACACAAATAATTGGCTCGTCAAAGTGTTAATCAGAACAAAGTCTAACCGGTTCAGTTGACAATAGCACCAAAAAGATGTTATTTTTTTTTGTTTGTTATCAGTTGGCGGGAAAAATAACTTATAAACGCTTCGTCTCACAGCGCCATTTTGATTATCATTACTGTTTCGCTCTGTAGGAGTTAGAGTGACTTTAAGTAAGAACTCAGGCAAAGTATATTTACTAATTTGGGGTCAAAATCAGGGCAACGCAATCTAGAGAACACAAAGGAGAATATATATATATATATATATATATATATATATATATATATATATATATATATATATATATATATGTTTCAGATTCCTTCTGTATACGCTTGTGTGAATTCGCTATGTATACAAGTTACCCAGCAGAAGTTCCAAGGTCGATCATTAAAAAGTCTATACCTAACGCCTAATTTCAACCGTTTCCATCAACATTATTACCTTGGGCATGGAGATATTGATCTCATAAAAAGTAACACTCACAACAGTTAATGGCAAAAGTCCATACTATATATAATCCGCGCGTGTGCTCTGATAAAACTCTGAACCTTTTATGTAGTAAATAGCCTGCCTGTTTATCTATCTATCTATCTATCTATCTATCTATCTATCTATCTATCTATCTATCTATCTATCTATCTATCTATCTCATTCTTTTCATATCTATCTATCTATCTATCTATCTATCTATCTATCTATCTATCTATCTATCTATGGCATTCTGTTCCCGATCTATCTATCTATCTATCTATCTATCTATCTCATTCTTTTCATATCTATCTATCTATCTATCTATCTATCTATCTATCTATCTATCTATCTATCTATCTATCTATGTATTTCATTCTTTTCATATCTATCTATCTATCTATCTATCTATCTATCTATCTATCTATCTATGTATTTCATTCTTTTCATATCTATCTATCTATCTATCTATCTATCTATCTATCTATCTATCTATCTATCTATCTATCTATCTATCTATCCCCTTTTCTTATCTATCTACTGGGTGCGATGGATAAATTGTCGTCTCAATTATGCAAAAATGAAAATAACACTGACATCTCATTTTAACAGATATATTTACCAAAATTTCACAATAATATCTTCAAAAACTGAAGAGTAAATTTATTCAATAAAATCGCGATTGGCTTCAGCCACGGCCTCCAGACGACTTCGGAATTTTCTGCAACTCTTCTGGACGGTCTCCTTATTTAAATTGGTGAATGCTGCCATAATGTTTGCCTTCAGTTCATCTTTGGCGTTACGAGGAGTTTTATTGGTCTCTCGCTCAACTGCGCAGAAATTGTCTGACAGCCGTGACAGGGTTTTTCTGCTTGTATGGCATGGTGCGGATTCCTGTTGCTAGACATAGGGTCTTCTAGCAGCACTACCTCCTCAAGGTACTTGATGTAGGCCTCCATGATGAGTCTTGAAGCCCCGTAGGCAGGTGAATGGAGGCATAACGTAGACATCACTAGTGATCACTCCAAACACCATGATGTTGACTGGATATATCATGCAACACTTTCCGAATCGTCTGCACTGTCCTTAGATTGACACCCAAACACTCTGAAATGTCTGTATTGAAGTTTTATGCCGTTTCCAAATTTCTAGGGGAGAGAATTGCATCATGGTACTCTTTTTCTCGCAGATAGTGACCATCTGACTCTACTATACCGGACAGTAGACAAAATGAAAACAACAACAAATAAACAAAAAACACGCATGCGTGAAATATAAGATAAGAAAATGGCGACAATTTACCCATCGTACCTTGTATCTATCCATCTATTTTTCAAACGTTAACATAATGGATACTTCGTATTTGAAATAGACGTTTCATTTTTATTTATTAAAGAGCGCATATTACGCCCGTCAGGCCTTGCATTCGAGAAAGCTTAGTGAAAAATATTCTTAGTAAAGATATTTTCATTGTAAAGAAAATTATCTCCAAGTGAAAGAAACACCCACGTTGAAAATCCCACTGCGTTAAACAGACTGTTAATGATATAAATAATAAAATTATTATTTTTATGTTTATTAAAAGTTAAAGTATTTAAAGATGTTTCATTATGATAAAAGATTTAAACACACAGACTAACACACATTGTTTAATAAATAAAATGGAGCTTCGACAAATACATAGTGTTTACTATAATAACGTTTGAAGTAATAAAAATGATTTAACCACACACGCATCAGCAACAATAATAATAAAACATTATATTGATTACTCAAAAGCCACACTATCTCCTCGGTTAACATGCAACTTAAAACCACTATTATCTTTAGGCATATAGATATTTAACAATAACAGTTTACATTAAGTAATTACTAGATGAAAAAATTAAATATCTGAAAAAATCATATAACCCTAATTATCAAGAAAGACTTAAAATATTTGAAGCTCATAAAAAAGTAGAAACTAAAATAAAACATTATCTTTTGTTCTAACGAGCGGCATTTTAATATATGTTTATACTATGAAAGAAATTAAGAATACCTTGGCTTTTAGGCATTAATATTTTGTCTGTCCGCTCACAAACTAATGGAAGGTAAAATGTATATCCCTTAAACATGGTTACAAATGTTTTGCATATGACGCCATTTGCATGCGTTAGCCGTTTATTTGAAATGATTTATAATGTTTCTCAAAAAAAAAAAGAAAAGTGTAACGCTTTAAAAAAATTATTTTTAGGATATTATACAACTTTTCGGAAACTCATAAGCCGACGAGAAAAATCAATAAAAATAGACATTGTCATTTTAATAAAACATGTTTTGTTGAAAGTATTTGATATATATATATATATATATATATATATATATCAGACAAATGTTACTAAAACAACATACGTTTTGTATCGATTAATTTTATTGATCGACTTATTCTAAATTACGAATAATAATTCTTCTCAGATGAGGATGACATTCCATCAAAAATTGTCCAAAGTTCATTTCGGAAGAAATATAGTCCAAACTTTCGACTTTCTTAAGTCATCATCAAGGTAGATAGATGTCTAAAGAAAGTCGAAATCTTGGACCATACACGACATTATCAGAAAATAAGACCGATGACTATAGCAGATTTAAAGCCAAAGTATTTAGAATTCAATAATACGTTAGTTTACAGAGAATACATTCCTAAATTGTTAAGTATACTCACATAATATTCTTCATTTATTTTTACAGATATATCCACCGTAGAAAAATATTAGTTAACTTCCATGTCATTCTAACTGTCACGATGTCAGCACCTTAAATAAACAGCTACCACCGTTTTTAAAAGAAATGCATTTCTGCAATATTTTAAACTTAAAATAATATTTGTTTCAAATCAAATTAATTAAACTTTAAATCAGCTTATATTCCCAAAATAAAATTTCAGAAAAGTATATTTTATTTTTGGAAGAATTTTTAATAAAAAGAATTATATTCTGATTATGGATGCCTAGAAATGAAGCTAAAATTAAAAAATTATAGTAATTTCAAAACGAAAACTCAATCCAGTGAGTTTAAATTAGTTTTGAAATAGTACAAAGTATTTTGTTTGTAGGAAATATTAAATTTAATCTATTAGCTTGAAATTAAAACTAAAATAAAATTTCAAGAAAGATTTTTCACTTTTAAAATTCATTTTAAATCTTAGGTATCGCGAATCTGTGAGGGTACCTATATTAACTGATTACCAATTTATATGGAAAAATATGCGAAAAGTTGCTGTATTAACTAATATTTATCAGTTATTTATAGTGACCATGTACTTATTTGTTTTGATTTATAAACTGTAATTTACCTAAGACTCGAGAACCACTCGAGATAGAGTGTTACAGTCAACAACATAGTAACGCTGAATGAATATGAATATAAGGGAAATGAAGACTATGATGATATTGCGGAATGATGATGATTAATTCTTGACTTGAAGAGGTAAAGAACGGAAGTGTTCAGGGAAGTAAACGCGCTGGACCTTCTCTCGCAAAGTGATAATTGTTTGGAAAAGCTGTGTGGGTTAAAGTCTCTTCTTACATTTGGAACACGAAGGAAATGTGGATGATTTAACACCTTGGAAGTGGCATGTCATGCCCCAGCTGTAAAGGTTTGAGTTGGTGGAACTAAAGAATGGAGATATTCTGAATATTTGCTATGGAAAAACGATAGAGTGGTTTTTGTACATCCTTTTTTTCTATCCACTTGCTAATGCTAATATTAGGCGTTTCCCTATCAAGAAATATTTCGCATTCATTGACCGAACAGCCACTACTATTCTTCGTTAAAATTTATAAACTCTTACTATTAAAATAATTTTTCAGGAAAATAGATTTTCAAGTCCAGTAGCTGTTATCGCTCTTTCCATTATTAATGGGTTGTCTTTTCTAACCTTTTCTTTGAAGCAATGTGGAACGTCAACATGTTGATTATGCTATTATTTTCTCTTTAAGTTTGTTGCAGATTCAAATCACTCCACAACTAAGAAAAAAGAGAGAAAGGTTTTAAATATAAATATTTTTAATATTTTAAAACTAATTTTTTCTCAACGTGTATGAGTCATAAGTGTTCTTGCGTTAAAGTTCCTTGTTTGTAGCTGTTTGTTAAGATGAAACGAAATGTAATTTCTCCTCATGTATGTGTGAGAAAAAAGAGGGAATTGAGGAAGTGTAAGTTTCACGTAGCTTGGCAAGGAAGACGAATGAATGTCACGTAGCTTGGTGAGGAAGATTGTACGTGTTACGTAGCTCTATGAGAAAGACTGGTGAATGACTAAATGAATCTCTTTAAAACCGCCGTGATGACCTGATGACGCATGTATCTGTCTCTATCTACTTACTAGTTTTGCCCGTCTGGAGACTTTGCTTAATCACTCTTCAAAGGGATTACGAAGCATGTTTTTTTATTGTTGGCGACACATTGGTTGAAAAAGCTTAAATATTTATTTTCAAAGCATTTATTTATTAGCCGGAGTAAACTTACTTCTTAAATATTTGAAGGCTCGTGTGAAAAAAAATGTGTAAGAGTAACAATTAAGTTTAAATTATTTCTAAGAATATACAATTTCGCGAAACAAGTCACTATCTTTACTTTTCGTGGGCGAACCTCTGCCATAATGTAACACAGATACAATGTGCCTACTATAATAATGATTGAAGTAATAAAAGTGATTTAATCACACACGGATCAGTAACAATAATAAAACAACGTTATATTATTATATTGATTACTCAAAAGCCACACTATCTCCTCGGTTAACATGCAACTTAAAAACACTATTATCTATAGGCATATAGATATTTAACAATGACAGTTAACATTAAGTAACTACTAGAAGAAACAACTAAATATTTTTAAAAAATCATATAACACTAATTATCAAGAAAGACTTAAAATATTTGAAGCTCATAAAAAAGAAGGAAACTAAAATAAAACATTATCTTTTGTTCTAACGAGCGGCATTTCAATATATGCTTATACTATGAAATAAATTAAGAATACCTTTGCATTTAAGCATTAATATCTTGTCTGCCCGCTCACAAACTAATGGAAGGTAAAATGTATAGCCCTTATATACAGTTACAAAATATTTTGCATATGACGACATTTGCATGCGTTAGCCGTTTATTTGAGATTAATTATAATGTTTCCCAAAAAATAAAAAAGTATAACTTATAAAAAATTATTTTAAGATATTATCCAGCTTTTCGGGAACTCATAATCCGAAGGACTGATGTCGTATGTATCCGTCTCTATCTACTTACTGGTTTTGTCTGTCTGGAGACTTTACTTAAATACTCTTTAAATGGATTACGAAGCATGTTTTTTTTATTGTTGGCTACACATTGGCTGAACAATCTTAAATATTTATTTTCAAATCATTTATTTACTAACCGTAGTACATTTACTTCTTAAATATCTGAAAGCTCAGGTTTAAACAAAAATGTGTAAGAGTAACAATTAAGCTTAAATTATTTCTAAGAATATACAATTTCGCGAAACAAGTCACTGTCTTTCCTTTTCGTGGACAAACTTCTGCCATAATGTATCACAGATTCAATAAGTCTAATATCAACAAAACAATAAATAACCATTCGTTTGAGAAGAACGGAACAAGTTGGACAACAAACTGTTACCATTATTTTATGACCGGAAGTAACTGTCCCAGCGAGAAACGCTTTGTGATTCGCCATGACAAAGGGATTGTTAATGAATGGAGGCGGCGACCGAGACAGAAATAATCCCATTCTGATGTGTGATCTGAAATCTTCTTCATTTAAGTATGGTTGATTATGACACATATATCTAAACTGTGCGCACAGACGCCAGTATATATATATATATATATATATATATATATATATATATATATATATATATATATATATATTATAAAATGTAAAAAGTCTGACAATTATTTTTTAAGACATTTTTTTATGTTTATACGTTCTTTTATAGATACAAATACAGGGGTTGGACAAAATAATTGAAACAGTTGTTAAATTCAAAGAAAATTTATTTAATATGGAATTGGTCCTCCTTTAGCCTCACATACAGCTTTAATACGTTTAGGAATGGAATCATACAGCTTCCTGACTTCATCCAGAGGAATTTTCAGCCATTCTTTCATTAACACCTGCTCTAGCTCTTTAAGACACGACGGTGGAAGATAGCGGCTCCTAACTTATCTCTCCAAAATGCACCACAAATATTCAATAATATTGCTATCTGGAGATTGGGGAGGCCACTCCATTCGTTCTAGCTCACTTTCATGCTCTTCATACCAATTCTTAACCCCTCAAGCGGTATGTATTGGAGCATTATCGTTTTGTAAGATACAGTCGCCATCAGGGAATAAAGTCTGGACCATTTAATGAATATGATCTCCCAAAATGTTCAGGTAATCTTTGCTGTTGATTCTACCATGAAGAGCAACTATTGAACCGAGACATTTCCATGATATGGCGGCCCAAACTATCACTGATCCACCACCATGCTTCACTGTTGGAAGAAGGCAGTCAGGGTTGTAAGCGTCTTTGGCTGCCTCTACACATAAACTCGTCCTGAAGTTGAGAAAAGAGAAAAACTGAACTCGGCTGAGAATATGACTTGCTTCCATTGGTCTACAGACCTGGCATTATGATCTCTGGACCACTTCAACCTCTTCTGAATGTTGCGAGTGGAGAGAAGAGGTTTCCTTACGGCAGCTCTTGCATGATATCCAGCCTTATGGAGCTCACGACAAACAGTTTGAGTAGAAACTGGACTATTCAGATGATTATTCAACTCAGCAGTCACTTTGGCCGCAGTAGTCCAATGATTTTTTTGCCACATTGCATTTCAATGCACGTCGGTCCCTGTCAGTAAGTTTGCAAGTCCGAATTGCTACGGTTGCTTCAGGTTTTCTCTGTTTCCCGAATTGCATCATATTTCTTGATAATGTAGCTCTTGAAAAACCAAACAGTTCATCAACCTTAGTGATCGAGGCTTCTGCCATTCGAGCTCCAATAATTTGCCCTTTTTCGAACTCGGAGAGGTCACGCATTTAGCTTAAATTTTACTAAATTCTAAAAATAAATAAGACAAAGACAGCAAATTAGATAAATAAATGTATTCACAATAGATATAACCTGCAATTACCAAGTTTTAGTTAAAGTTCTTAATATAATAAGTCTTTGAAACATAAGACTGGATTTTGCACCTGTTCCAATTATTTTGTCCAACCCCTGTATTTAAGTAAATGCTCTGTTTATAATAACAGTATTAACAACATTTACCGGCCTGAATGTCCGAGAAATTTTCATAGAAAATATGCGTCCTCCGACAGGAATAGAACCTCTATCCTATACGGAACCGTCATATAGCCTGACGTGCCTTAACAGATTGGGCCACAGAGAAGCATTAGGTTAGAAAGGTCAATTTTACTGCTTTTTAAGCACAATCTTCCATGATTCTCTCACGTACATTCATATCTGCTCAATGCGTATCCAAATGTAAACAAATAACGTCATATATTATGAGATGGACAAATCCGACAATTATTTTTTAAGACATTTTTTATGTTTATACATTCTTTTTATAGATACAAATATTTAAGTAAATGCACTGTTTATAATAAACAGTATTAATAACATTTACCGGCCTGAATGTCCGAGAAATTTTCATAGAAAATATGCGTCCTCCGACGGAATCGTCATATAGCCTGACGTGCCTTAATCGATTCGGCCACAGAGGAGCCATTTAGTATTGACACTCATATGTAGCTCACCTAGTGCGGTTTCACCTTAGTCCGCTTCAAAGCATTTAATTTTCGAACCACACATATTTATCCCAGCATGGCCTGTGAGATTTCCAAAGACCTCCTTTCCAATTATGCGTCCAAAGGATTTCCGCTATCGCTTCCAGATTCTGAACATAATCGTTCTTTTTGTTACCATTTTCTTTAAGACATCTGCAGAACCAATTTTCTATTGCCCCCAGTTTTCTTCACATCCGTGGGGAGATTTTACAGCATTCACTGTCATATAAGAGGATGGATATCACATAGTCATCCAGCACTTTTATTTTTACTTTGTTCCTAAGACATTTCGCTTTTTTACGGCACTTTGCTTAGCTTTTGGAAGGCATCATTCGCTAGTCCAATGTCCAATAGTTATTCATCATAGATCACAGTATCTCTCTCTCTCTCTCTCTCACACACACACACACACACACACACACACACACATATATATATATATATATATATATATATATATATATATATATATATATATAATGGACTCTCCCGTCGTTTTCGACGTATGAGGATCTGAAAACTTAATTGATTCAGTTATGAAATTTTGTGCGATAACCTTAAGTGGCACTTAAGACCCGCTAGTGATTTACAAAGGAGGCCACATATGGAGCAAGAGTGAGTATTGTGAGATGAGATCACTGTTAGATTGGCTGACCTGGCCCTCAACATAAAACCAAGACGGAAATTGTCCATCAGCCTATGTGTAATCATCCCCCGCAGCTGTTGATTCCACTTTTTATGTCGAGGGAAAGTCTTGAAAACGGTTTCCTCTTACATTGTATCCAAAGACGTTAAAATGAACATCGAAATTTAGTGCAGGATTGGAAAGGCTAGTTCTGCCTTCGGTAATCTTTATCAGAATCTTTGGAATACCCGTGATGTTTCGCTAAAGGAAAACTGATGTGTACAAGTCTGTAGTACTGAAACCCCAACTTTATGGTGTAGAATCTTGGACTCTGTACCGACGACAAATCAATCTTTCCGCATTCGTTGCCTGCGTACAATCTGCAATAGCGATCGCATTAGAAACAGTGAAGTTCTGACTAAATGTAACATGACGAGTATCAAAGTCATCCTAATGAAAATCAAACTCAAGTGAGCAGGTCTCCTTTCTTGGATGAGCGAATACAGACTTCCAAAACACCTTCTCTTTGGCTAACTTCTAACAAGCAGGTCAATTGAAAGGTTACTCTTGAGTGCCAAAGACAAACTGAAAGACAATCTGAAGCGATGCAGCGTCTCTTTTTCTTCCTGTGAAAACAAAGCTTCTGAGTGAAAGGAGCTGGGCGCCGGTGCTGCTTCTCATCTATACAAAGCTTTGAACGAGGCCGACTTGAACATCGGATCAACTGCGTGCAAACATTAAAGAAAGTCGTCAACATGCTGCTCCTCTTATATAGATTTATTTGCCACCGAGGCTTTGTCTTACGCAGTAAAGCAGGCCATGTTGTCCACTCGCGGAAACATGTAGCAATTGATCCTCAACCACACGAGCAAAATGGCTTAACCACATGTTTGATCTGTCTAAAAGTTTGCAAAACACCTGCTGGCCTTGGGAGACATATATGTGTCCGTAAAAGTTGAGCTGGTCTTTATTATACTGAACCCTCATTTGCCGTCCGCGAAGAGAGGGACCATCATATGTATGTATGTCTGCGTGTGCGTGTGTGTTTAAATAGATATATATTTTTATCAATTCACCCCAAGCGTGGCGATAATGCCACGAAGATGCAAGGGGTTACTGGACGTGAAAGAGAATGAGAAGATTTAGTGAGGGGAAAGGACAATAAAAGAACAGGTTTCAGGAAAACAGAAGATGGCGATAATGCCACTAAGATGCAAGGGGCTACTGGGAGTGAAAGAGAAAACTTTAGTGAGGAGAAAGGATAATAAAAGAACAGGTTTCAGGAAAACAGAAGATGGCGATAATGCCACTAAGACGCGAGGGGTTACTGAGAGTGAAAGAGAATGAGAAGACTTTAGTGAGGAGAAAGGACAATAAAAGAACAGTTTCAGGAAAACAGATGATGGCGATAATGCCACTAAGACGCAAGGGGTTACTGGAAGTGAAAGAGAATGAGAAGACTTTAGTTAGGAGAAAGGACAATAAAAGAACAGGTTTCAGGAAGACAGAAGATGGTGATAATGCCACTAAGATGCAAGGGGCTGCTGGGAGTGAAAGAGAATGAAAAGACTTTAGAAGTAACTGAAAATCCAATCCTAAATATGAAACAAGGAATAAACTTCTACTGTTGTTCAAGAGACAGGTTAGGAATGTGAGGCGGACGTTCAAAATATCTGCTTAAAATGCGGAATATTTTTGGAAGAACCAAATAAAGATATAATTAAATAAACGTAATAATCAAAGCTGGCAAAACCATGAATGTTGAATAAAATAGGAAGTCAAAAAAAGAAGAAAAAAAACTTTTCCTCGCACAAAGCGGCCATCATTGTTATTTCTTTGTAAACTCCCCTCTATAAAGGTTAAAGAGTTTCAACATCGTGTCGACTGAAAATGCGTCAAACTAGTTTAGTATTTAGCGATTTAATTGTTGTGTTCATCGCTTCTCTTCGTCGTCGTCGTCCTTCTTCTTCTGTTAATATTAATATTGAACGTGTTTAGTCTGGCACAAGTTTAAGGTTGTGAATGACTAATTTTAGATTCGTCTAACACAACCAGGATTAAACAAAGAAAATTATATTGAAAAATTGTATTCTTTACAAAAGTTAATGTTTTCATTTCAGATTTATTTACTTTTCATTTTTAGATTTATGTTTGTATATATATATATATATATATATATATATATATATATATATATGTGTGTGTGTGTGTGTGTGTGTGTGTGTGTGTGTCTGTGTATATATATATATGTATATATATATATATATGTATATATATATAGAGAGAGAGAGACAGCGAGAGAGAGTGAGAGTGAAAAAAGTTCTGAAGATTGTACTGAACCGAGGAAACTGACTGTCACCATGCAGTCTTGATTCTTATGCCCACACGGTCTATATCTATTTGTAATCATTCTATATTCTATAAATGTAGCAAATTTTAACCAATCATATAAATATGTATGGATATATTTATATGTGTATATATATACATTTGTGTGTGTGGGTGTATGTGTAATGATATATGTGTGTATATATATATATGTATGTGTATGTATGTATATATATATATGTGTGTGTATGTATATGTGTCTGTATATGTGTATATATATATTATTATATATATGTAAATGAGTAAGTATATATTTGTAATATAGACGGATGTATGTATTTATAGATAGGTGTAAGTTTGTGTTTAAAATACGATTCAAGTAAAATTTTTATACTTTTTGAACTAAACTCGTAATTTTAATACATATACACTGGAGAACTAGGATCGCATTTATTTTATTTTTAATTTAAAGTACCACCGTACCCTGTTAAAATGTAATAAATAAATCCTGCTTAATATACTTTATAAATACAAGGTAATCAAAAAAGTTCTGTCTGTCTGTTGATTAGTCATTGAATGAAGTTGAAATATATACAAAATGCGTGTAGCAATTCGGACAGCCGGAAGTAGGAACATCAGACGTCATAAAAAACACGCGCACCGTTATAAGCCGGGCAGCTGTGAGAAGGATGGAAGTGTCTAGAGATCTCTTTCGGCGCTGTTTGCTTTATGAAGGTGGGCTTATCAGCAACTGCATCAAGTCGCCGCATATGTCAAGCGTTTGGGGATAGTGCTGTGGATGAACGTACTGCAAGGCGTTGATTTCGAAAATTCAAGTCGCGAGATTTGTCTCTCCATGATGAGCCTCGCAGTGGACGACCACAGGTCTTGAATGACGGAGTCCTGAAGGCGGACATTGACGAGGACAGTAGTCTAACGTGTGGTGAACTTGCAAGACAGTTCAACGTTTCCGCCTAGGTAAGACGTACAAACTGAGCAAGTGGTTTCTGCAAACGCTGTTGGAGGTCAACAAGGGACAACGAGTGGCAGCTTTCTCGCTACCGTACCTTATCCTTATTCAATCGAGTGCTTACCATTTGTGAAAAGTGGGTTCTGTACGAAACTCCCAAGCGTTCCAGACATTGGTTGTTTCCTCAGGATTCTGTCCGTCACACCGCAAGACCGCCTATGCACCCACGCAAGATTATGCTTTGTGTCTGGTGGACAGGTCGTCAAGTGGTTCATTATGAACTGCTACCAACGGGCCAAACGGTCACTGGAGACCTATACTCGCAACAATTGAAACGTGTGCAAAAGGCATTGCGCCAGAAGGAGCCAGCACTGGTGAATCACAAAGATGTGCTTTTCCTCCATGACAACGCCAGGCCGCAGGTGGCGCGAGTGGTCAGGGATACCATGCAGCAACTTGGGTGGGAGACTTTGTGCCATCCACCTTATTCCCCTGACCTTGCGCCATCTGATTACCACCTCTTCCACTCTCTGGATAATCATCTTCGTGGGAAATCCTTCATCAATGAAGCAGACTTGCGCAAAGCCCTTACAGACTTCTTTGCGTCAAAACCCCCAGAGTTCTACCGCAAGGGCATTGAACAGCTGGAGACACTTTGGCAGAAGGTGCAGGATGCCGATGGCGATTACTTCGAAGACTAAATATAAGTTACATATACTATGAAGCGTTTTCTTTTTTTCCTTTAAAAACGGACAGAACTTTTTTTGTTACCTTGTAGAATAAACTAAGTTTCTCTAGATATCTTAATAATTAATAATTATTTTATTTAAATCTCTCCGGTAATTTAAATTAAATCTCTTGGGGGTGTAACTTATACTATTGTAAGGTAAATTCTAAATCTTTTGCTGAATTCAAAATATTTTTTTTAAATGTCTATTTTTAAGATAAATTTATAAAAGTTTGTTGAATTGAAAATAGATATACTTCAGATTCTTAGTAAATACAGTGTTTCTTAACTTCAATTGACTTAACAAGATTTTCATTCAACCTTTAAATCATAAATGCAACAGTTTAGCGTAATAGGTAGATTGTTCGGTGGACGAAATAAAGGGTTCGATTCGAAATTCTGGTCACCTGAAGAATTCCGGGGCGTACAACTTACGAAACGTTGTGAATATGGCAATGAAGATGAGGATAACAGTCAGAATAATGTAAATAATCATAATACCACATCTCAGAGATCCAATCACCTGAATAAGTCCGGAGCACACAGCAAACTAAACGTTGTGAATATGACAATGAAGATTAGGATAACAGTCCGAATTATGTAAATGATGCAAGTACTATATATATATATATATATATATATATATATATATATATAAGCAATTCATCGAGTCTAGAAGGAACCCCAACAGAATGCAGAAAGCACTCGTCGGCCGTTTCGTCCTATATTTGGTATTTATCAGCAGTGCGCATCCACTAGCGAGAATTGAAACCCGGACAGTTACGTTATCAATCAAACGCCATACTGACTGTACCAACGGACCTCGGTAACGAAGAGGTAGCGAATCAGACTCGATATAGCGCCGCTCGATCACATATTCCTTGGTGGAACTCATCCGAGTTTCCCTTACCCGTTGGACTGTGCCCCCACTAGCCACGGCTACTATTCCAAAGCCGCTCCAAGCCGGTTCAAGCAAGGATATACAAGTGAAAGAAATTATTAAGAGGAAATTAATTATAATTAAGTAATTCATTGAGTCTGAAAGAAACCTCAACAGAATGCAGAAAGCCGTTTCGCCCTATATTTGGGACCCATCAGCAGTGCGCATTTACTACCGCGAATTGAAACCCGGACAGTTACGTTATCAGGCAAATATCATACCGACTGTACGCATTAATATATATATATATATATATATATATATATATATATATATATATATATATATATATATATATATATATATATATATATATACGAGGGTCATTCAATAAATAAAGTGAATTTTTCGGTATAAAGACTTCTAATACAGATAGAAGCTTAATCTTTTTTTATTTTTTTTTGTTTTACTTCTTTTTCACATGGATTTAATTTCTTTTGCAGATTAAAAAAAACTTTGAGAGTTTTGGCGAATAACAAAGATGGCCGACCAAGAAGTATGCTCCATGATTGAACAACGGTCATTTATCAAGATTTTGGTTGCTGAAGTGTGCAAACCAGTTGAAATTCATAGGAGAATGTCAACTGTGTATGGTGCCACATGTTTCAGCCAAAAAATGTCTACAAGTGGGCTAAATTGTTTAAAGAAGGATGGAGCAGTGTTGAGGATGAAGACAGGCCTGGGAGGCCTACAGAAGTGAGGTCTCCTGAGGTGATCGAATCAGTCAATGACCTCATTCAGTCTGACAGAAGGGTGACAGTGGATTACATTGCAAAGACTTTGAGCTTATGTTCTGGGACAAACGCAGGGGTCATCAGTCAGAAGGAGTCATCTTGCATCATGACAACGCAAGGCCTCACACAGCAGCCCAAACGGTGCAGACCATCAACGAGCTGGGCTGGAAACTGCTCCCTCATCCCCCTTACAGCCCAGACGTTGCCCCTTCAGACTTTCACCTGTTTGGTCCCTTGAAAGCGTTCACGAGAGGCACGAAGTTTAAAAGTGACGATGAAGTCAAAAGTGTTGTGAGCGACTGGCCGAGATATCAGTCCAAAGATTTTTACGCTGAGGGAATACGGAAGCTTGTGCACAGATGAGAAAAGTGTGTGACAGTGCTGGGAGACTACGTTGAAAAAAAAAAGAAGTAAGCTTCTATCTGTATTAGAAGTCCTTACACCGAAAAATTTATCTTATTTATTGAATGACCCTTGTATGTATGTATGTATGTATTTATGTTTGTATGTATGTATGTATGTATATGTGCGTGTGTGTGTGTGTATACACATACATAAATGGATAGAAATAAATAAATGAGTAAATTAAATTAATACAAATCAATTAATAAGTAAAGAAATTAAATAATAAAGAAATTAAGAAACTACACAAGTAAACGTAATAACAACCAGCAATATAATAATCATTAATAAAAAAAAACAAATTTAAAAGAGAACACTATAAAACAGCCACAAATCAGCATCAGGATCCAAAATTATTTCCACTCAACAACACCTAGAATAATTCGAAATATAACCGCTACCACTCACACAAATAACCGTTAGAATAACATAATACGCCTTCCCATAATGCATCACTAACCTGTTCATATAAATAGTCGAGCAAAAACACAACTCACATTGCGTTTAAATATGGAACATACAGTCGCCACTGCGTGTTCATTTCAATGTCCACTTTTATATTTACATACGTTCTATCCCTGATACTGAGCACTTTGACCTATAAGTATAGCATACTTTAAACCTATATTTTTATCATATTTAGCTCATGATAAACATTAGAGCACTTTCGCTATATATATATATATATATATATATATATATATATATATATATATATATATGTGCGTGTGTGTGCGTGTGTGTGTACATATATATATATATATATATATATATATAAATAAATATATATATATGTATGTATATGTATATATATATATATATATATATATATATATATATAGACATATATAGACATATATATGTGTGTGTGTTTGTGTGCATGTATGTATATATAGGCGACTCTGAATATTTATAATATTGATAATACACTATAGAAGCTAACAAATTAAGAAAATTATCGCTGTAAAAATTACATATTTTTGTAATTAACGAAATAACTTGTGTCAGCAGATTTCTTTTCATTTGATAACAGTCGCTTGACCTAAAAATGAAAAAGAAAGACATGGGAAAAAAAACCGCACATGATAAATAAAAAGACCGAACTATCAGTATTTTTCTTTGTTCATTGTACGAAGAGACACTTGTCGTTTTGCCAGTGAGAATTAACCCTTAAAACTTTGCTTGAGTTTTAATCCTGACTCAAATCATCACTCTTCCCATAATGTATTAATTTCTACGCTATTATTTACGGTTGAACGTAACATATTTTTAGATGGATGTCTATTTTGTATTCTAGTGTACACCCGATACAATGCCCAAGAACCACATCTACGCAAGATATGAAAAGTAGCCTGGGATATGAATTGGGGAGAGTTCTGAGAGATCCAATCACCATAAGAAGGCCGGAGATTACAACGGCCGAAACGTTGTGAACATGACATTAAAGATGTGGTTAACAGTCCGAACAATGTAAATAATACAAGCAACCATAATACCACATCTCAGAGATCCAATCACCAGAAGAAGGCCGGAGATTACAACGGCCGAAACGTTGGGAAAATGGCAATGAAGATGAGGATAACAGTACGAATAATGTAAATAATGCAAGAGTCTGCGTATTTGTTTGATCCTTTTGAATATCATTCCCAAATTAACAAACAACTAATGGTAATGTTGTTTTCTTGCGATGCCATATTTCTACTGATTTCTATTTCGAATTCTTTGAATTTACTTAGCTTCTCAAACATTTTCAAGAATGATGTTCATGAAGGGCTTTATCTTGCCATTATTTGATTAATTGCTATTTTCGCCCAACTTGAAATTCCCTTTTGAATTTTTTGGCTTCCTTTATCATCGAACTTCTCGCTTTTGGAACTCCCTTTCGGCTCCATGATTTCCAGCCAACTTTAATCTTTTAAAAAATTAAATGTAATGTCCTCCTGTTTACTCTTTTTGATCCACGTTCATTAGTAATGTTTCTGTTTCAAATTCTCCCACATCCCGTAATCCCTGGTGTCTTATGAGTTTTACTGCCTTACTTGGGATGAACTTGATTAAAAAAAAAGAAAACGTTTCTTATTTCTTAGATACAGACCGTCTTTCCGTGTTCTATAGGTAATTTTGAAGGACATGTGTTGTCGTTTTATAAGATAGTTCTAGCGGAACTAATCCTCTATTTCCTTCGGATCTGGATACATCGGCCTTTGCATGATGCATGCGATAGCAAATGACTAGCTTCATAGTTTTGATTATTTTCAGCGATGGTCAGGTTAGGATTTTCAAACTGTTTTACACCACAATGATAATCAAACTGTTTATTGTTAATATTCTGTTTTGTGAATTTAGCTCAGTGTAAAACTCCAGAGGCAAACGTCCATAGTTTTTTTTTCTTACTTTCTCCTTCATTTACGTCTACTGTATTCCATCTTCACTGACTCTGAAGGTATTTATACAATCCTTCTTGCCCCAGTTCCTTAATCGTTATGAAAAAAATCGATATCCATTGATTGTGTTTCGGTTATTCTCCATTTCTCGAATTTTATTATTACACATTTATCTAATCCGAAATCCATACCGTTGTCATTATTGAAATACTTTACATCATTAAGGAAAGCTTTCAACTCATTGTCGCCTTTGGCAAAAATGTTTGAGGTCATCCATGTAAAATAAGAGATTAAGGGCTTTGTTGTTTATTATGTATCCATCATTATTCCTGTATAGTTCATGTTCAAAGGGGATTAGGGACAGAACAAACAGGCGGGGCGAAAGGGAGTCTCATTGAAAACTCCTTTGTCGGATATTCCTCCGAATGGAAGTGTCAGCGCCTTGGCTTAAGGTATAATATAATTTTCTAGAATCCCATGCTATGTTTTGAGGAAACTGTACAATTCCAAAGCTGTAACGATCTAAGAGTGTGACACGCGATCAAAGGCTTTACGGCAGTCGTTCCCAACCGATTTTGGGCCATACCCCACTTTGATATTTCTAAAATTCTGGTGCCCCACTTTGTAATAGTTAATTCTTACATACTCAAACTTTTACTGCAATTCACGTGAAGGAAGCTTAAAAGGCCATTAACTTGGTCTCTAAACAAGCCTCCAAAGACCATGGCGTCCATGAAAGCGGAAAAATAAAAAACAAAACAAAAAGATAGTTATATATATATATAATTATGAATCTTTGCCGTGCCTTTAAAGCTGTAGATTTTAAAAAATAAGAACCCCAAAATTCGCTTGACGAGGAAATGGAACTAATGTCTTTAATTTAATAACAAAATTAAATTCGAAGCTTTTAGCTTCCATTTTTGAAACATGGTTATCACTGTGTAGCGAAAAAAAAACATATTTTAAATCAATTAATTTATAATATATATATATATATATATACACACACACACACACACACACACACACACACATATATATATATATAGTTTTAAAATATATGATAGAGAACTGAAAGATGAAATATAAAATATTTGAATGAAAGCTTATTCTATAATATAATTTGATCATTTTAATCATGAAATAATAATACAAAATGAAATTTGAGCTCACGTTGGTATAGTAAGTCGAAGGGTGCACATCCTACGCATGCCCCACAAAATATTACCATGCCGCACGAGTAGGGCATGCGCCCCACGTTGGGAATCACCGCTTTACAGTAATCTGTCTAAGCTGAGAATTCAACTTTGCTTCCTGCTATTTTCAAGGATCATATTATTTATCAATATTTAATCTTTGCAACCATAGAAACCTCTCCAGCCTCTTTTTTTTATTCAAGGGGGAGAATGATGTCTTCCTCAAGGAAAGTACAGTCAGTCAGTACAGATGTGATTTATTCATATGTAGTAGACAGACATGTTCTTAGCCTTTCATTTTTGGGATCGTCTGTTTCACCCATTTTTGGTAGGTGATATGTAATAAGATCAGAGATCTATTCTGAAATATCATTGCGATTACTCATTAACACTGGTAAAGTTTATGCAATGGTTATGGATTGACGACAGATGGTAGAATTAAAAGTTGGCTCATTTCTTGGTTATTTCCATTTGGGAGATTTTGTTGCATTATTCTTGGACCATTCTTGTGCAGGGTTATTCTTCATTCTGCCTTGTTCTCTTTTTATTCACTTGGAATTGACATTATATTCCTTTGGGTTAATCTAAATATCCTCCCAATATTTAAAGTAAATGGTGGCTTTTAGACTTCTGCTATATTTTTTAAAAATTTCCCTGTGGGATTTCTTGAGGTCTGTTTGAAATGTGTGATTTTGTCGATAGAACCCAGATCGCCTTTCGCCTCGTCTCGTTATCTTCGCCCTTAATTATCGTTTCTCTTAAGGAGTTTCCTTGATCCTTGGTTGGCGGAATCTCGTTTCCTTTTTTATTCATTTTATATTTATGTTTCATCTGCCTGATTTTTCGTCTCAAAATATTTGTTTTAATAGAATTTGATTCAGTATCGATAATCCACATTCGATTTTCTCAATGTCTCTCTTTAATCTTGACTTTCAATCGGTACTTGGACATTTGGCCGAGAGACATTTTCGCCGGACGGACATTTGGCCGACGGACATTTAATCGAATGGACATTTAGCTGAAAATGTAGTGGCGTACTTACATGTGTCTGTCACACTCTTTATCGTAATGTGCAACATATATTAATATATTGATTTACTGTATTAATCGATTATTTCTCGTTTTTTTGACAGACTTTTTAAAAAATCTATTCTGTATAATTTATTTTTTACTTCAAATATTACTATAAGATGGTAAGTAATTTGAGAAAAAGTACATTTTACTTCAGAAAAAATCTTAAGCTTTTACGATATGAAAGATCTTTCAATTTCACTTTTAATGATCATTATCCAATTCCTCAACTGATAAAGCAGCATTTTCTTCAAGGATTGCTTCAAGAAGCTTTTCATCAGACTCAACTGGACATCCGGTTCGATCTTCATCTTCAAGGGTGAAATCTCCACCTCTGAATTTTGCAAACCATCTTCTGCAAGTTCTTTCATTCACACATTCCTCTCCATAAACTGAGTGAATGTTTCTAGCCGCTTCGGCTGCTGAGTTTCCTTTCTTGAACTCATAGAGCATTATGTGCCTCAAATGATTCTTGGGTACTTCCATGTTAGCAGGGTTTTAATCAAACAAAATTTTATTTTATTGTTCTCTGAAATAGAATTTGATCAGTTTAAAGACATCTAAACATAAAAATAATGTTCAGCTCCATTAGACATTATAAAATACTCTTTAAATTTCGTTCATTTTAACAAAAAGTTAAAATTCGGACAGAACTTATGGGAGGACCTAATATTTGAACGATATGTTTATTTGGAAGCTAGTTTCTTTTTTTACATTGGCGTGAGACTTATTTTACTGTTTTAATTTTGTAATTTTTCATTTCGGCGATATCACCTCTGTTATTTGTAAAGAGATTCTGCTATAATTGTGTTTGATTCACCGTCAACATCGACGGAGTGTGGATCAGTGAAATGTCAGAGTTAGATTCTTCAGTTTCAATTCCTGAGAGACCATTATTTCATTTATTTTAGTTTGTACTTCATCATCTGTCTGTTTCCACACTTACTTCGATTTTCTTGTGCTTTTTTGACAGACTTTAAAAAAAAAATTATTCTGCATATATTATATTTTACTTCAAATGTTACTGCAAGATGATAGTTATTTTGCGAAAAAGCTCATTTTACTACAGAAAAAAAATCTTCAGGTTTTATGATATGAAAGATCTTTCAATTTCGCTTTTAATGATCATTATCTTAAAGGGATGAACTAGCTTTTATTACTGTTAAATACGAATTTAAATAATTAGGTGGTACTTTTTACCCAAATACACTCAAATATTTATTAAATACTAATTTCAATAAATAAAAAATTGAGATAAGAAAACTTAAATTTAGATTTAGTAATTTAATCACTTGAAATTCAGTGTTAATTATTAGTCCTATTCTGCCTTATAATACTGCTAATTAAAATACTTAAATTAATTGATTGTTACTATTTTAATTTTTACTTTTTCGGTGAAATGTCCGTTGGCCAAATGTCCATCGGCTAAATGTCCGTCTGCCAAATGTCCGGCCACGCACACAAAATAGAAGAAGAAAAGGTATCATACCATTCCCAAACGAATTAGCACGTAAGTAAAAGTAATAGATTCGAATGGAATTCGAACTCGGCTCTCCGATTCATCAATCCGAGCCGCTATCTATTATTCTCTACTCGGCATCATTTCTTTATTTTCTAGTTAAACCGTAATAACATTCATAGCTTTAGAGGACAATGTTGAGAGAGAAGCATCTATGAATGAGATAAATTAAAATGTTTCTGTATTTCGAAATCAAATATCTTTCTTTTTGTTCGCCGTGTCCTTTCAGGACGTAGGCGATCATGGCTTTCCCTCCCCCTCTATCCCTTACAGCTCTCAACAAGTTCCGTCCCTCTGCCACCTCCCCCAGACCACGTTTTGTTGTCCATTGCTTAACGGACGTCATGTAACGACTCATTATTCTATTCTTCGTTAGCAAAGAAATCCAGCCGGTCTTGCAATACTCCGACCAGCTTTTGGAATGCGTCCTTGGCCATCTCAATAAGTCTTCGGATATCAGTGTCGCATTTAGCGTCCCCTGCCTGAAGGCTTCCCAGATATTTAAGCTTCCCTGTCGGCTTGATTCTACTGTTCCCGACCTGCAAGTCGCATTTCGGGATCATCCTTTTTTCTCTTAGATTTTTTTAAAACAGAAATTCTGTCATGAAATATCAAACATTCCTATTTTAAAAGTCTCAGAGAATACATAATTATTAGTCCTATTCTACCTTATAATGCTACTAATTAAAATACTTAAAGTATTGCTTGTTCCTATTTTTACTTGTACTTTTTCAGTGAAATGTCCGTCGGCCAAATGTCCGGCCATGCACACAAAATTACAACAAACTCGGGACGAGGATGAGTCCATACTAAGAGAAACATAGTTCTAAACATATTCTAGTGGTTTGTGGTTATTTCTTTGTTCAACGTTAAATAGAAGTGAACATTACTACTACGTCTGTGCGTGGCATATATAAACCGAAAAGTCTGGATCAGTGAAATTGCTTATGTCAGAACTAGATTCTTCAGTTTCAATTCCTGAGTGACCATTATTTCATTTATTTTAGTTTGTACCTCATCCTCTGTTTACACTCTTGCTTCGTTTTTCTTGTGTCTTTTTTGTACTTGTTGCTTACTTACTCCGTCTATAGAATTCTCAGTATCTTTCTGTAGAACAAAATTTCTGTTTCCGGGTTCAGAATTCACTGCCATATAAGAGGATGGTTATCACATGTCTTGGAGTGTTTGACTGCAAATAATGTGACAAGAACATGCCAAAGACGGTGCTATGTCTTCTCTCCCATTCTCGAAATGAAACGAAGCAAAAAAATGGGAAAAAACTCTAAGAATGCACAATTCCATTCTTTATGGAATACTTCAAGAAATATCATAGTTAACACGTTCCCTGCCAAAATTAGGAAATCTGAAATCTAACGCCAAATTTATAAAAAACAACTTGGGCAATTAGATTTTTATGAGTTGATTTATAGCGTCGACTGAAGTCATAACATTGTTTTGCACGCTAAAAGTACTGTTGGCGCCTGCAGATAACAATTATATAAGGAAATACCAAGCACGAGATAACTCGTCGTCGGCGTCAGAAAAATCTACCACCCAGGTGTTATTTATTGGCTGGCAGTCAATATGCTAAAAACATTAAATCTGAGAACCTATCGTCTGTTTTATTTCCTACTTTTCTTCATTTTTATAATCTAAAAGATTTAAAATATCATGTTTTACCCGCTTCTCGCGCGCTCTTTTGCAAATTTTCCCGCCGTTTCAGGGTAAACGCGGGAGTTTAAGCTGTAAGCCGCTTCATCAGCCTAAAGCTGCTGAAGTTGCTTCCGGTATTAGTGAAGTGAAAAGTAAGGAATAAAAAAAAAATTGGTTTAACATTTTTAAAAGAGCTTTTCTTTTTAAATCATTTCACCCCAAGCAAGGTAATAAAGCCAATAAGACGAACGGGGTTACTGAGTGTAAGATAATATGAGTAAAAAAAAAAAACATTATCCAGGAGAGAAAACAATCAAAGTACAAGAATTAAGAAAACACAAAATAACGATTGACATTGCATTTAAATTTTTGAAGATCAAAGTTGACATGGAAGTAAAAAGCCGGAAGAGAGTTCCACAAGCGAGAAGTGTGATAGAAGAATCTGTTAGCATAGAACTTACGGTTACATCTAGCCATTTCAAGTGTAAAATTATGAGATAGTTCTGCCAATCTAGTCAGTTATGCGGCATGCGTGATACACTAGTACTGCCCTTAAATTCATGAAGTCAAGGTACGATAAAGGGAACTTCATCAAGATAATTACAATGTAAGTATTTATAGAAAAGTCACAGGGAAGCTACGTTATGGAAATGGGAAAAGTTACTGAAGCCAAAATGCCATTTCTTTCGGTTATTCTGTTTTAGAAAATGTTATGAAAAGCTGGCCTGTTTTATTAAATAAATCCAAGAAATGGACGACTATTACTTGTTGATGAAGATGTTTTAAAACGCAAATTAGATGAGTAAACATTCTGAAGATGTAGAATCCTTGAAAGATACTGCACGCAGAGCATTATATAAGCTTATCCAATAAAGAATTGATTATAAAACAAAATTATTTTGTTATAGTGTCATAGTTGTTTAACTTTGATAATAGAGCAAGAATGGCTACTTTTATGTCCGTAATATTTACCATTTGCTTGCTCCGACACGAAAAGACAAGTAAAAAAAACATCGAAAGATACTTCCTCTTATTTAAATAGACAAGAACACATGTCTTGTACCCTTTTTTCCTCTTTACTTTTTATTACGAGATCATACATTCAGAAAAGCACGCACACAAATGTACTCAACGTTCGCAAGAATACAAAAGGGCCGTTTCACAACCTTGGTACATTGGCACGAAATAACAATGGCTTCAACAGACGACACACATTACTGCACAAGTAACTTTTAGAGACAACAATGCCGAGGGATAGTGGACAAAAAAATGGAGATAGAGAGGAAAATAAATCTAATGAGTTGTTATTTGTCCTTCATTCAAAATCGTTTTATATTAAGCCGCGAAACACCAACATAGCCGCCATGATTGTGCTGTGTTAGTCACGTGTTTCCGGTTGTCCCTTTGGACGTGAACAAACACAATGGAAACCAGTGTCGAAGTATTACATTGAGAATAAACGGGAGAAAAGTAGGATGAGGAAAAAGAAAAAAAAGAAAAGAAAAAAAAATAGAGACGTGGTCATTTTTGGAAAGCTTTGAGAAAGTGTAGAAAAAATATGTTAATAAAATGGGGAAAAATGGAAAGAGAATGAAAAGAAAGATATTTACAATCATTTTTTAAAACTTTTTTTTTACCTATCTTTCTTCCCGGCTACCTACATACCGTGCACTTTTGCTTTATTCCGGATTATAAAAAACAATTAAAATAAATGTAGAGAAGAGAGTGTACAGGGTGCGGCTGGTATCTGAGGACATATTTTATGGATTAGTAAAAACCTTGCTGAACAAATGAATATAATTATATTTGATTACAAACAAGTAAACATGAAATTTAGCTAACTATTATTTAATTTTATTCAATAAAACCACTACTAGCATCAATAACTGCCTCTACACGATGTCAAAATCAGCTGCAAATTCTGATGAATTGGTCTTTATTTATGTCAGCCATTATTCGAACTATTGCAGCTTTAAGAGAGTCTTTGGTGTTATGAGTCTGTGTATTAACTTCCTTCTCAACAACGATCCACATATAATAGTCTAATGGATTGAGATCTGGAGCGTTAGGAGGCCAAATGTTGGGTGTGATGTGGTCGTACAAATGGTCAGCCATTCATTCTTGTGTTCGCAGAGCCTTGTGGGATGGAACCGAGTCCTGCTGGAATATGTAAGGCCTGCCGTTGCATATGTTGTCAATCCAGGGCTTGACAACTATTTCTGGAACCTCAATGTAAGCATCAGCATTTACTTTAAGACCTTGTGGAAAAAATGTCCTTTTTTCAGACACATGCAGTTTTTTGGCAATTGACCTCATTGATTGACCTCGGTTTTCATCAATTGTCTACTTGACTTCCTGAATAAATTCGGATGTTCTCACTTTATCAGAACGTGCAGAATGTCTTTTACGTTTTGATACAGACATTGGGGAACTGTCAGCGTCTTCTAACTCTTTTCGTATCTTGTGGACAAACGATCTTGCAACTCTGAGGAAACGTGCAATATCCAAATCGCTATGATCAGCCTTTAATGCCACAATCACAGCAGGCCTTTTCATTTCATTTGTTATCATAGGGTTTGCCATTCTTGATTTCTGAAAAATAAAATCATTAGTAGTGGGAAGCAGTATTAATCTTAAATCTGTATGCCCTCAAATACCAACCGCACCCTGTATATATAAAGATCATCGCCTGTTTTAACGTATAAGACACATTGTTCGAAACGGAGAGTCCCGAACATTTGAAGGCAATCGACTCTGTTGTCAAATACACACAACACCATATTACAACATGCACCACACTGCAGATTCCACATTTTACCAAGAACAGCAGAGACCCGGAAAGAGAAATATAAGAGTCGTGTTCAGAATCCCTTATGTCTATTTTCGCAGAAATACAGGGGTTGGACAAAATAATTGGAACAGGTGCAAATTCCACTCCTATATTTCAAAGACCTATTATATTAAGAACTTTAACTAAAACTTTGTAATTGCAGGTTATATCCATTGTAAATACGTTTATCTATCTAATTTACTGTCTTTGTCTTACTTATTTTTAGAATTTAGCAAAATTTAAGCTAAATTCGTGACCTCTCCGAGTTAAAAAA
>OZ038483.1:130155130-130165130 GCA_964036315.1 Acanthosepion esculentum | reverse complement strand
CGTGGTGAAATCGATTTTAAACAAAAAAAGGTTATGTTCATCATTAATTAATGATAGCTAAGGACCAGAAGCTCATGATATATTGGAATGAGGTTCAAATATATATATATATATATATATATATATATATATATATATATATATATATATTATTCAAGGATCATTTTCCAACTTATTCAAGATGAAATTCGCCCTCTCTAACCTTCTAACTTTCTGTCCTGGAGTAACAAGTTGCCTCACTACTTTCACATCCGAATTAATTTTCAAGTCTTTTTTTCACTGCTCTTTGGACTGTCATAGCTGAAACTCCTCTCTCACGTGCCGAACGTCCTATGGATTGATTTGGTTCTTTTCTTTTAGCTCTAAGTTGAAATGAAAATCCCTTTTCCTCTTGTGACTGTCTCATCCATTTTCTCTACCGTTCGCTCTTTTTTAAACTTATTCACTGTTCTTGATGGTTCTTGAATGAACTTTGAAGATGGAAGCCAGATTATGAATGTTGGTATCATTACTGGAGGTCTGAGTGATTTTTACCTCTTACCATTGCTCAGCTGATAAGACAGTGGAGCTGAGACAAAACACTTTTATCTTGTTCTTTTTCTAATTGAATAACTCAAAGAGCTTTTCAGTGATCCTTACGACAAATGGCGTCATTACTTTTTTTTAAAAATATTAAACATTTTGTGGGATGGCCATTTTGTCCACACAAGGCATATATATATATATATATATATATATATATATATATATATATATATATATATATATATAATTCTTTATTTAAAAATTATGACATAAATATGTTATAAAATCACTACAAAAATAGCCATTTTGTTTTAACACCTCCGGTGTCATATCAAGTGATGATGTTGGATGTAGAATAAAGGGTTTTAAAAGTTTCAAATTAATTAACGATCCTTCGTAAGGGGAAACGCTGTTACATAAGCAGGAATGACCAATCAAAATACAAGTATACGGGAATTAAAAAAACTTGACAACGAAGTAAGGTTATAATAGCTATTAAAAACTTTAAAGTTGGGGTTTTACTAAAATAGAATTTATTCTAACCAATAAGTATTAAATTATGTGATAAAATTTGATATTAACATTAAAGGTAAAAAATTACCAATTTTAAAATCTAAATTTAATCTCTATTAAGTTTAAAAGAAAAAATACATATGTTATTCAATTTATTTAATGTTTTATTGAAATTACGTTAGAACAGACGCTAATTTCAACTGGTCTTCCCGACAAAAATGTATACATTTTAATTCCAAGTGTATGAATATATATATATATATAAACATGCATAGATACATATATATAGTAGTGCTAAATACATATACAGCTGATTTTGCGTATGTTTACACGTGAGTTGATTAAATGTATTGTTTACGTAAAAATGGATGTAATTATTTCGTAGTAAATAAATAAATAAATATATGTGTGTGTGTGTGTATCTAGAAAAAAAATTCTTTATGAAGACCTCAGAGCAAGCGCCAAGGTAGATTGAGGCGTGAAGCTAAGGGTCAACAATATTTTATATCTACATACGCTCTATCACCGCTATTCAACCTGACAAATTCTAAAACAATACACACACACACACATATATATATATATGTTTATATTTATATATATATAAATTTATATATATTGAATAATCTAGATCTATTGTGTTATTTTTTTTATTTTAATCCCCTCAAACTCACGGAGGAATTTCTTAGTGCTGTTACAAAACTGATTAAGAAAGACGCCATAGTTTTGTTTATTTCTTTTATTTTCCCAAGAACTTTCAATCTCATCCAAGATCATCTTCAGGGGTGAATTGCTAAGACAAAAAGGTAATGTAATTGATAGTTGTGATTTTTTTGTAAATGCGCATGAAACGCGCATCGTTATAGTCAATTTAAAAATTAATTATTAAGAATATGTAATGGCCGTAATTTAATTTATATTTTTTATTATTAATGTTTAAAAATAATATACTTAGATGATTCAGGCCTAAAGGAAGATATGCTGCCTACATATATATATATATATATATATATATATATATATATATATATATATATTGGAAGCATGTTTACATTGCGACATGTTTCATAGAATAATTTAGACAAGTTTGGAAAAAACAACACACTGATGATGACATTGTGCTAATGTCGAAAGTACTCGGAATAAACAATATGTATTAACACAGTAATTTTCTTTCTTCCTTTAATAATGACAGCAAAAAGGTTGGCCGTGAATATGAAAGGATCCGAGTGAAAATAAGTAGACAAAACTTTTCTAAATTATTCAATGAAACAGGCTTTTATATATATATATATATATATATATATATATATATATATATATATATATATATATATATATATATATATATATATATATATGATAAAATATAATTTTAAGGTATACTATATTTATGTCTAAATCTCAGAGATAATGCATCTGTAAATATACAAGCGGATGCCATCGACAGGCGACGTTCTGTATCCAGCTTTGACGAAATTTTCAAGCATGATGCTTGAAAATTTGTTCCAGCTGCATACAGACTATCGCCTCTCAGAATCAAATTGGCTCCAGAATCAACAGTACATATTTTGATATACACTTGGACATGTGCTTGTCAATGCGTATATACGAATTCTTTCCTCATAATCAAGATTTAAATGTCTTTATTTATGAACATGTTTTTATATTAATGATCACACACTTACACACACACACTCATATATATATGTATATATATACATATAGAGAGAGAGTGAGTGAAAGAGAGAGGCAGTAAATAAGAGAGAGAGTGAGAGAGAGAGAGTCAATCGCGTATCTAGCGAAAAGTTCGTTTCGCTAACAAAAGAAAAACGAATGAATCGTTCCGAGTTTTTGTTATTTTTATTTGGTCTGTCGACATCAGTAAATACATAAGTATAATTATCTGGCTAAATTTGATTTGTCTGTCGCGAAATAATTATGCCGATATATTTATTGATGTCACTTGATCTGGGAAACTTAATAAACCGGAGAAAAAATATATTTAGCGTCTATAAAACAGAAGCAGAACGTACGAGGTCACCATTTCAATCCTAATTCGAAAAGTAGTCGGATAATTTGCACAAGACGGGCATCCTTAGCTAGGGATATAATTTACACGAACAATGCTTATCTACGGTCATCCTCTTCACAATGAGGAAGAACATTTTTATTTTACACTAGAAATGTCTATTTTTCAAACATTAACTTAATTTTTGTCAATGCACTTAATTCTGTAGATAAAAATTAATTACATACTTGGAACATTATTTCATATAAAACATAATATCGAATTACAAGCTTGCCTAGTTATTGAACCGCACTCGGTTGCATGCATATATATATATATATATATATATATATATATATATATATATATATATATATATATATATATATATATATATATCCAAATGAACGAAAAGAATATAAATTGGGACGTTCATTACATTAATGTAAAAAATGTAATACAACAGTTTATAATAATACAACAGTTTATAATAAATAAATATTTACATGAGAACATGCAAGTTAGTAACTTGCATATTTTAATGTAACAGTTTATAATATCTATCTATCTATCTATCTATCTATCTATCTATCTATCTATATATCTATCTATCTATCTATCTATCTATATAGAATGCGATAGGTAAATTGTCGTCATTTTTAATTTTGCGCATGCGCATTGATAGTTTTTCCATTTTTTAGACTGCGCAGTAAATTAGGGTCAGTTGGTCACCGTCTGTAAGAAAAAGTGCCCTATGGGGCATTTTACTCCGCCAGAAATTAGGAAACGACATGCTGTACTGCACCACACACACACACACACACACACACACACACACACACACACACACATATATATATATTCATATATAAATATAAATATATATATATATATATATTTTTTTTTTTTTTAAGCGTATCACCCCAAGCAAGCCTGGTGGCCACTATCACGCATGGGGTTACAGAAGGGTTGGAGGAAGAGCAGATAGGAGTGGTAAAGGAAGGGATGTGGAGAAAGAGAAGGACGGAGGGTCGATCAAGGCAGGGGGGTTACAGAAGATATAGAGCGAGAGCAGACAGGAATGAAAGATGAAAGGAAGTGGAGAAGGGAAGTGGATAGATCAAGGCAATTGGAGATGACGATTGACGCTACACTTAAACCGTTGGAGATTGTATTTGTCAGGGAAACAGTAATAGGCAAGGGAGTTCCATAGGCGAGATGTGCGAGACATGAAGCTATTGGAGTAGAAAAGACGTCTACATCTAACAGTTTCAACGGTGAAGGGGTGGGAACGGGATGCCAGCCTCGTAGGACGCTTAAATTCACGAGGCTTAGGGACAAGCGAAAGCAACTCCTCGGAGCAATTACCGTGGAAGTACTTGTAGAAAAGGCAGAGCGATGCAACATCGCGTCTGTGAGAGAGCGACTGCAGACGAGATGACAGATCAGGGCCAATCATATTACATATCCGTCTCTGGATCTTATCAAGAACCCTGAGGCAACACGCAGGGGCCCCAGACCATAAATGTATATATATTCTCTCTCTCTCTCTCTCTATATATATATATATATATATATATGTGTGTGTGTGTGTGTGTGTGTGTGTGTGTGTGTGTGTGTGTGTGTGTGTGTGTGTGTGTTTCGTTACAAACGACTGACAAGATTTTGCAGTTAATTTTTTTATTTAATTTTCATATGTTCTTATAATTTTTTTTCTTTTCTGGGCATAAATACAAAAAGGTTAATGGTCAGTGTTGAATCAAACCAGGAAACAGTAATATTAAAAAGTTCTCAATACACGTGTTAAAAAAATAAAATTAAATTAAAAATAACATGTAGAGCTTTTAACTTTAAAAATCAGGAGGTCAGTTGCCTCCGCTACCTTGGTTTCAACCTTACGGTTATCCTCAGGCGATTTATAACAAATGACTTCTTAACGCTTTATTTTTAATAAAACAAAAAGTACGTTATATTGGTTGTTGAGACTCACTTTAATGAGTGGTGCTGGTGCATAGTAAAATTCGTCGAGAAGCAGGCATGAAACTGGAAATATTTTCTCTTGAAATTGCGTCTGCTTACCGGTATATAGAGTATTCGATTTGCAGCAATCGTATTAGCAAGCTCTTATCAAATTCTACAACGGTATTTTAAGAAAGATATTATAAAATAGGTGAACTCAAACAAGAATCAGTCAGTTATGTGGCATGCGTGATACACGATTAGGCGATCATGTATCTTTCGATACATGATTAGGTTGTCATTTCTATCTGCGGTATACAGTTGCCATCCAAGGCTACAGAACCTGCTATTTACCTATAGCTGTGTAAAGCCCAGGTAGAAGAAGAGGTATCATACCATTCCCAAAGGAATTAGCACGTAAGTGAAAGTAATAGATTCGAATGGAATTCGAACCCGGCTCTCCGATTCATCAATCCGAGCCACTATCCATTATTCTCTACTCGGCGTCATTTCTTTATTATCTAGTTAAACCGTAATAACATTCATAGCTTTAGAGGACAATGTTGAGAGAGAAGCATCTATGAATGAGATAAATTAAAATGTTTCTGTATTTCGAAATCAAATATCTTTCTTTTTGTTCGCCGTGTCCTTTCAGGACGTAGGCGATCATGGCTTTCCCTCCCCCTCTATCCCTTACAGCTCTCAACAAGTTCCGTCCCTCTGCCACCTCCCCCCAGACCACGTTTTGTCGTCCATTGCTTAACGGACGTCACGTAACGACTCATTATTCTATTCTTCGTTAGCAAAGAAATCCTCCGGTCTTGCAATACTCCGACCAGCTTTTGGAATGCGTCCTTGGCCATCTCAATAAGTCTTCGGATATCAGTGTCGCATTTAGCGTCCCCTGCCTGAAAGCTTTCCAGATATTTAAGCTTCCCTGTCGGCTTGATTCTACTGTTCCCGACCTGCAAGTCGCATTTCGGGATCATCCTTTTTTCTCTTAGATTTTTTTAAAACAGAAATTCTGTCATGAAATATCAAACATTCCTATTTTAAAAGTCTCAGAGAATACATAATTATTAGTCCTATTCTACCTTATAATGCTGCTAATTAAAATACTTAAAGTATTGCTTGTTACTATTTTTGCTTGTACTTTTTTGGTGAAATGTCCGTCGGCCAAATGTCCGGCCATGCATACAAAATTGCAACAAACTCGGGACGAGGATGAGTCTATACTAAGAGAAACATAGTTCTAAACATATTCTTGTGGTTAGTGGTTATTTTTTTGTCGAACGTTAAATAGAAGTGAACATTACTACTACGTCTGTGCGTGGCATATAAAAACCTAAAAAATATTTCTATCCTCTCTCGGCTATCGACAAGAAAGGCAAGATGACGTAACGGACGGTAATGACATCGAAGATGACAAAAAACAACTACTTATGCTGACAACATTGATGAAACCGAAGGGCAGAGTCTCGTCTCGGGAAACTGACTCCGTTTTTATGTGGTCTACAAGGAATTTTTGCCCGAGCCTACGATATCCCACGATAAAACTCGGGCTTGTACCACATCTCGCTGCGTGGGGCAGTGGGTAAATACCTATGACGTCGACCTTTGACACGAATAGAAATGAAGCAGACTAAAAATGTGCTTAACGTCTGTCTGAATAACTATTTACATCGTAGTTGTCCTCGTCTTTATTGCCGTTTCGGTCGTTGTACGCTACAGTCTTCTTCAGGAGATATACGTATGAATGTCGAACCGAACCCTGTATTTAGTCCACATATTCCAGTTGATAAAAACATTGGTTGAATTAATCCAAAAGGTGACTTAACCCAAAAAGTTGTGAGTTCAATTACCTGGCCACAGCAGAGGTGAACAAAAATACTTGATGAGTTGAGTTACTAAAGGAAATTAATTAGAACTGAGATATCCAGAAAAGGCATGGCACGTGGAACTAGAACAATCTACTCCAGTGAACTAAATAAAGCGTTCCGTTCGAAATTCCAACGAATATCACCTGAAGAAGGCTGGAGCGGATAACGGCCGCAATGACAGGAATATGAGAATAAGGATCTGGACAACAGTCCGAACAATGTAAATAGTGTAAATAGTTACAATACTTCATCACAGAAATATAGAGAGATCTTGAAGAAGGCCGGAGCGTCAAACGGCCGAAATGTTTTAATTATGAGAATATGGATGTGGACAACAGTCCGAACAATGTAAATAGTGTAAATGGCTACAATACTCCATCTCAGAAATACAAACAGATATCTATGAGAATGTTAAAACACACAGGCAAAATAAATACTATGTTTGGTTTGTGACTTAAATTATTTGTTATACATTGCGTATTATACACGAATAATTATTGGTCTTCGGTAGGAAAAGAAAAAGGAAAACTTGAAAGAAATCTTGTCGTCTGAAGAGGCTATTTAAGAACATGATATGAGGTTTCAAGGTAATGTTTTGGTATTGTAGCATCTTGCGATTTTGAACAAATCTAATACAAACGCGTCCTATTGTCAATTTCCGTTATCCCTTTTGCGACGTACGGTGTCCGTTAATAATTAAGTATAACTCAAGACTCCAATTTTAAGATAAAGCAGTATTTAATTACAACCGCAAATAAATACGTAACAAGAACAAAGAAGTAAAAGTCAACCAAAGATAATTAACCATTTCAGTGAATACCTTGTTAGCAGCTCGCCCCGGCTTAACGTCCGGTAAATCCTAAATCAAAACCCAAATCATCGACACACAATAATTCACACTAATTCAACTGGATAGTTTCACTCAATAGTCATTCATTCAACTCAGTAGCCTGACACCACTGTTTATACACCTGGCGGAAAACATATATTCATAAGTACAGAGTGTCACGCTCGAACCTCAGTGTTGGTAGTTACTCATTTTCTTCCTATATGATAATCTCCTATCCTAAATGTGTTATAACTTCTTGCTCACCAGACAATTCAGATCTTTGAAAATTTAAATGCAAGGTTCATTGTTATCTACTGTCTTCTTGAATCCTCTTCTTTTTATTCTTCTCGCTCCTTAATAATGTTTATTTTTATTTTTCTTATTCTTTCACACTCACTAACCCCTTGTGTCATAGTGGCTTTATTGCCTTGCATGGTGTTAAATGATTAAAAAAAGCTAATCAATACACCGAAGTATTTGAAGCGGATTAAAGTATGAAGATGGATTCATTACTTTCATTCGAATCGCAGATCAAACTTCCTGTTTTAAAAACGTTTACTTTAATATTGGGGAAGATTATATTAGTATCCGACAAGAACCTGTCACTTGATGGTACAAGCTCCAAATTTGGTATACATGTGCTCCAGGACCCATTCTGGTCCTGGGTATGACGATAAAGTGCATTCGCGTCCTGCGTAAGACAATAAACTACATCCGCGTCCTGGGTAAGACAATAAACTATATCCGCGTCCTGTGTAAGACAATGAACTACATCCGCGTCCTGGGTAAGACGATAAACTACATCCAACAGCAAGACATCTGATCAGGAGGCTTTGAGAAGCATGGATACACCTCTTATTTCCTGGTGTTCCCAGATCAATTCTGACCCGGGGTGGTAGCACCTGTTAGGGTCCCAGCTTTGGGAAACTAGTTAACCCCAAACTGAAGTCAAAACACTATGAAAGTGTAAAAATAGGTTTTAATACTAGCAATACATTTTTGTAAAAAAATATTACCAGCAATAAATTTTTGAAGGAAAAATATTGCCAGCAATACATTATTACCAGCAATAGATTTTTGAAAAATTACCAGCAATGCATTTTGGAAAAATATTATCAGCAATACAAATTTTGTCGACATTAAGTAGCCCATTGAGTTTGATATGCCGTAAACCAAACTAAGCCAAACCAAACCAAACCAAACCATGGGCCATTCTCTCAGAAAAGTAAGTTACCCACGTTGAAAAACAAATTGGTCGCCATTTTTCAAGATAGCCCTCTCATAAAATATGAAAAAGGTTTTTCAGTGCTAAATGTCTCTAAATAGGGACATGCTATTGATCCAAATGTTAAACAGATTGTATTTTGACTGGATAAATATGTTTTGACAATAAAACTCAAAAACATATATTTCAATACATAGAACGTTAAAATACCATTATTCCATCAACATTTAGTTCAAACACAGATTCATACCACTTCAAACAGCGGCCATCTTGAAAAATGGCTGTCATTTTGTTTTTCAATGTGAGTAACGTACATTTCTGAGAGAATAGGCCCTGGAGCACATGTATAGCAAATTTGGCGCTTGTACCACCAAGTGAAAGATTATTTCAGTAATCCGATGCACTATAAGTCGTACTTCTTGGAATAAAAAGGTGAAGGAGTCAGACATATATACTGTTTCTTTTTCAGTTTTTTTAACAGAAACGAGGATGACAAAGACAAAGGTATTTTAAGAATTTGAGAAAAGGTAAGAGAAATATGTATGAGATTCAATCAGTAGCACAGCACTCGGCATATTGAGTCATATACGCAACGTAAACTTAATCTTGAAAAACCGATAAGGAAGGAAGTATCTTCTCTTTCGTAGATTGTTAAAGAGAGAGAGAGAGACAGAGAGAGAGAGAGAGAGAGACAGAGAGAGACAGAGAGAGAGACAGAGAGAGAGAGACAGAGAGAGAGACAGAGAGAGAGAGCTGAAGTGTGGTGGCTTCTTTAATAATGAAAAGTAGATAACTGACAAAGTTCGATAGACGAAGAAGAAAGTCAGAGACAATGGCTGGTTGACGAACTGCTGATAAGTCAGAAGACTGATAAACCCCAAAAAGTCGACAGAAAGAGTGATCAACCGATAACACACACACACACACACACACACACACACACACATATATATATATATGTGTGTGTGTGTATGTGTGTGTGTGTGTGTGTATATGTGTGCCGTGTTAAGAGAACGAGATTTGAAATCTAAACAGATCGATTGGTCGATTCGTAGATA
>OZ038483.1:130090130-130150130 GCA_964036315.1 Acanthosepion esculentum | reverse complement strand
ATAAAAGAGATCTAAACAGATAAATAGATAGATTTGAATCTATCTAAGCAGATAGATAGATACATCAAGAGGTTAAACATATAGATAGATAGATAGATAGATAGATAGATAGATTTGCACGTGCGCAAGTAGTTGAGACAGGAAGAAAAATTCTGGCGAGCAACAAACAAAGGAACGCATCGACGTAAGGGGGTGCGGCGGCGGGGGTGGGACTAAAGTCTAATAATTTATAAAAAAGCGATTGCAGATGAAAAATGAGGTCAGGCGGGTTGAGGTAATCTTCGGCGGCTATTCGTCCAGTTTCAATCAAGTCGTATTATTCAGGGCCTCAGTCCAGATTTATGTCACTTAGTGGCAACCATACAGTAAATTGATTTTGTTGGCTACCGCAACGATTTTATTTTCATTTTTTTTTTACCTCATTCTTCTGTGTCTGTTTCAATCAATTATGTTGGTGTGTTTTCCTTTCAGAGCTTATGCGACCGGGTGGCCGCTCTGATCGGCGACAGTTTGTACTTAATGTCACGTATATATACGTCTAAATTTGCAATGTTGCTTGAAGATATGGCTGTGGAAAACGAATAGAATACGCGCAAAGTGATGGTGTCAACAGAGAGAGTTGATGATCTACTTCGAAATTTAACGGAATGTTTTCTTTCGTAGCTGGAGTTCCCGGAAAGGAATCTCCTCAGAGTTATTTCGTTGTAGATAACCACATTCTCTGCTTTGAGGAAAATTCAAAATTCCCGCTGATGTTACCCTTTTGCCCAATTCGTAGTAGTACGTTGTCATCAATGATGTAAGTTTCAAGTTTGACATTTGTAAATAAAAACAAAGTACAGATAACTCTTTAAAAAGATTGTTTTAACATGGTAATTGCGTTAGGAACAGAACCCATTTTTAACATCATCTGCAGTATGCAGTTTTTCAAGTGGTATTTGCGGAGCTGATTCAACGGAAAATTTCTTTTTTTTTTTTTAATCATTTCACTCCAAAACAAAGAAAATAAATCCACTAAGAAGCTACCCGATAAGCCGTGATCGGCGGGGTGGGGCCCGTGACGAATAGAATTGATGACGGTGATGGAATTGTCGTTTTAACACTTCCATCATCATTCAGGCATTTGGGAAATGGGGTTTGGGGTCTGGATTGGCGAGAATGTTAATTCCAGCTGGTTGTTAAAATGCAAGCCTCATGTTCTGGTCTTTTAAGAGTAACGAACTGTTACGTGACGACTGTCCTCATATATGGCCGTGAATGCTCGACAATGATATTTACATTTAGAATCATTAATAGACAGGTGAAATTTCTAAGGGCACATAATGAAGAAAGTGGACTTAAAAAATTTGACACTCACAGGAGGCACCGACGGCAATAAGGACAGAGGACTGCAGCTCATAATCTACCTAACGAGCTTGGCACAACAGGGATTTGGAGAGACTGCAAAATGACAAAATTTACTAAGATCTACAAAGAACAGAGAATTGTGGGAAGGCATGATCGCCAACATTCTGAAAGGAAACGGTATATAGAAGAAGTGGAAGAATTTAATAGCGAAGTACCTTTTCATCGGAGCAAGTTAATTGTTAGAGATTTTTCTATCTATCTTATGCTCGACCCTTTGAGCCCTGACCACCGCTTTACCGGTGGTAGAGAAAAATGACTGAATGCCCAGCAACCAGTTAAACGGTGGGTAAACACTTGCGTCGTGTTTTCCTATTTGTTGTCTTATTTGGGTAGACTGGGACACAAAGAAAGAATTCTGGTGATAAAGTGAAGGCATGCAATCATACTCTCTCGCTGCTAAGTATAATGCTTATATTTTTTGTAACAATTCTTATATCTGCCATGAAACATTACATAGCAATGATTTGCGAATTTTGACTCAGGAGCTCAGACAGAAGGGTTAAAATTGTTCAAGAACGTAGGGCTTAAAGGGTTAAGTGCCATTTTACTTTGCTAAGTCAATAGTATAGTTGTATTTTGTTTTAACTGGACTCGTTAATAGTTAAAGATTTTTCAGATCTTGTTAATAGTTAAATATTTTAATACCACAACTACTTTTTACTTTTATTTTTTACTTGCGACATTCAATGATTTCTTGTAAGTGTTGTTAACTGGGGCAAGTAATGACATGTTAATTTTAAAGCCTTCAGAACGAAATTGTCATTTTCTATTCACCAGAGAGAAGCATTCTTCCTTCAGTCGGCATGGCTGATGTAAATCTCCGGGAGAACACATCAGTGTGTTTCTTTTTGGTTTCCACTGGTATTAAGTTGGGTGATTTTATTGACTTTATTGCTAAGTCTTCTTTTATGAATATTTTTTCTCATCAGATTCCATCATACCGATTTATAAATTTAGCATTCGTCCGAGTATTGAATATTGCTACCATATCTTGGCTAGTGAACCTGCTATATATCACGACAAAATCCAAATAAATGTCTGTAATATTATCGGTCTTAAATTCAGTCACTTTCACAGCGTGACGTGGCACCGCCCCGTCTCTTCCATAAATATCATAGCTATTGTTCTAATAAGCTTTCGTTCTTGGTATCTCGACCGGATGCATTTAAGTGTATTACTAGATTGGCAGTTAGGTCTCATCGATCGACTGTTGAATTAGGTAGATATAACTGTATGTTCTATCACGATAGCTCTATTTCTGACCTGTTTAACTCTTTTTAGTGTTCCTGCATCCTTGCCATTTAAAATCTTAAAAAATTAAATGCAACGCTAATCGCAATCTTGTATTTTTCTGTACTTTTATTGTGTTTTCTCCTTACTAAAGTCTTCCCGTCGCATTTCAGTCCCAGTAACCCCTTGTGTGTTAGTGGCACAAAATACAAAAACAAAGAAGAAACTGGACTCCATCACCGATACGTACAGTGATTTTAGTACTGATACACAAGACTAGAAGCTCTCTCCCTTTAGGGGCATTGTTGCAAGGCCATATTGTGCCCACACCAGGCCAAGCGATCTGCATGAATCATGTGCCTGCGTAAAATTATTCAATCTTTCTTTCCTTTTTTTTATTGGAGATTTATATTTATTTAATTCTAACTAGGTCAAGTGACTTTCAGCCTGTTGATATAGTATTAGATACAAATAAGATTTCTGTTCAGATCTGGGCGTGGTTCTCCTATCTTGTCGACATCTCTCATCTGCTTCCTTTACGAAATAAGCTTTTAAGCGCCGATTATTTTTATTTAAAAAAATAAATATAAGAAAATACTAAAAGTTTTTGCTTACTACATTTGATTATTTCCTTTTCTCCCTTACATTTCAAAATTATTAGAACATTGATGTTTTTTTTTGTTGCACTGCATTTTTGAATGCTGTAGTTTGATGATTATTGTGTGTGTGAGCGTGTGTGTGTGTACGTGTGTGTGCGTGTGTGTCGTCTGCCATTTTCTATTTTGTTCAATGATTTCGTCTTGATTTCTGACGCTGAAAATTTTTCTGATATATTTTTGGAAACTGCCAACGGGGACTTCCTTTCACAAACACCGCCCTCTTCCTGTATTCTCTATAAACACCACGTATATATTTATTAATTAACACTGTACTTCTTTCTTTTTTATCGTTTGGGTGATTCTAATTTTTCAATTTATTTCCATATATTAAATTTAGTTTCTATTTCGTTAAACCTTTTTTCTGTTTTCTGTTTTCTTTTTATTTGTTTCTTTCTTTTTTTTTTATTCGGTTCAAATGATTTTTTCTCGTTTCTTCCAAAGTCCTTCATTTATTTTTCAATTAGGTTCTTCATTTTTAGTTGCCATTTTCTTTGTTTGTTCTTTTCTTTTTCCCGTCTTTCTGTCAATTAATCGTTCATTCCTCTTTTTTTTTCACCAATTATTTCTTTCTTTTTAATCTTTTATGCATCTTCCTTTCATTTTTCTTTTCTTTTTCGTTTCTTTTTTTTATACTTCTCTTTCGTTTCTGGGAAGCGTTTTGACAGAGGACAGTAAATGCGACACTGAGATCCATAGACGTAGTGGGATGGCCAAGGACGCATTCCAAAAGCTGGGTAGAGTATTGCGAGACGGGAGGATTTCTTTGATAACAAAGAAAAGAATACTGAGCTGTTATGTGACATGTACTCTTCTTTACAGCAGGGAATGTTGGACGATTTCCTCAAAGATGAAGAAGAGACTCAAGGCGACGGAAATGTGGTTCTACAGAAGGATGCTAAGGATAACATGGACCGAGTGTGTGAGCAACGATGAGGTCTTGTGGAGGATGTAAACAAGGAGAAAGCTTATACTTCACACCAGGAAGAGGCAGCTGAAGTTTCTGGGAATCATGGGGAAAGAGGGCCTGGAGAAACTGATAGTCGCATATCGAAAAGAGGGAAAGGAAGACGAGGGAAAACAAAGACACAAGGCACAGAGGATAAAGGCGTTAGTTAGATCCAGTGACAGGACCTAAAGAGTGTGAGTTCAATACCCGGTTAAGGCAGTGGAGAACTTGGAGAGGGGAATTAAGAGGAGAGAACTGACAAATGACATCCATTAAACATGGCCCGTGGAACAAGAACAGTCTACCCCAGCGAGCGAAATACAGGTTTCAGTTCGACATTCCAATCAACGGAAGAAGGCCGGAGTGTACAACGGCCGAAACATTGTATAAAATATGGCGACAAAGATGAGGACAATAGTCCGAATAATGTAAATAGTGTACATAATACCTCATCTCAGAAATATAGAAAGATACTGAAAGGCTGGAACATTGTAATAAATATGGCGACAAAGATGAGGACAATAGTCCGAATAATGTAAATAGTGTACATAATACCTCATCTCAGATATATAGAGCGATACTGAAAGGCCGAATCGTTGTAATAAATATGGCGACAAAGATGAGGACAATAGTCTGAATAATGTAAATAGTGTACATAATACTTCATCTCAGAAATATAGACAGATACTGAAAGGCCGAAACGTTGCAATACATATGGCGACAAAGATGAGGACAATAGTTCGAATAATGTAAATAGTGTACATAATACCTCATCTCAGAAATATAGACAGATACAGAAAGGCCGAAACGTTGTAATAAATATGGCGACAAAGATGAGGACAATAGTCCGAATAATGTAAATAGTGTACATAATACCTCATCTCAGAAATATAGACATATACTGAAAGGCTGAAACATTGTAATAAATATGGCGACAAAGATGAGGACAATAGTTCGAATAATGTAAATAGTGTACATAATACCTCATCTCAGAAATATAGACAGATACTGAAAGGCCGAAACGTTGTAATAAATATGGCGACAAAGATGAGGACAATAGTCTGAATAATGTAAATAGTGTACATAATACCTCATCTCAGAAATATAGACAGATACTGAAAGGCTGAAACGTTGTAATAAATATGGCAACAAAGATGAGGACAATAGGCCGAATAATGTAAATAGTGTACATAATACCTCATCACAGAAATATAGACAGATACTGAGAGGCTGAAACATTGTAATAAATATGGCGATAAAAGATGAGGAAAAATAGTTCGAATAATGTAAATAGTGTACATAATACCTCATCTCAGAAATATAGGCAGATACTGAAACGCCGAAACGTTGTAATAAATATGGCGACAAAGATGAGACAATAGTCCGAATAATGTAAATAGTGTACATAATATCTCATCTCAGAAATATAGACAGATACTTAAAGGCCGAAACGTTGTAATAAATATGGTGACAAAGATGAGGACAATAGTCCGAATAATGTAAATAGTTTTTATCAATTGTTCGTTCCTTTCATTTCCTTTGTCCTTCTTTCTTCTGTCATTCTGTTCTTCCCTCCACCCATTATTTTTTTTCCAATTCTACTATTGGACTATCCTTCTTTCCTTTTCATACATCCTTCCATATTTTCAAACTGTTTCCCTGCATTTTTCTGTACGTCAAACTAAATTTTTTTCTCGCTTTTTCAACTGTAATTTTACATTTCTTGTTATTATGTGCTTGCAGATGTTCTCAGCGATTTTTTTTCAGCACTGCTTATTAAACACAAAATAAGAAAACTTATTTTCCGTTAGAAACATTTTTGGATGTTGATAGATGGCATCCTTATTTTTGTTCTACGAAATACCTGTTCTTTCTTTCAAAAAATTTTCCTTTTTCGAAGAAATTTCTTTTTTTTTTCAAAATCAATTTAATTTCTTTCAATAATTTGTCTTTCATTCCATGTTTTCCTTCCTTTAAAACCTTTTTCTTTCTTTTAATGTTTTCTTTCTTTTCATGTTTTTTTTCCAAATAACTCATCCTTCTTTCGAAAAAAATTCTGTCACTCTTTCAATAATTTAAGTTTTAATAAAATTCGTTCTTTCAATCATTTTTTATCCCAAATATGATTTCTTTTTTCCAAATGTGTTCACTTTATTTCAGTATTGTTTTCAGAATAAGCATTCCTTCAGCATCTGTTTGCATTTCTGAGATGAGGCATTATGATTACTTGCATTATTTACATTATTCGGACTGTTATCCTCATATTCATTGCCATATACACAACGTTTCGGCAGTTGTACGCTCCGGCCTTCTTCTGGTGATTAGATCTCTGAGATGTGGTATTATGATTACTTTCATTATTTACATTATTCGGACTGTTATCCTCATCTTCATTGCCATATTCACAACCTTTCGGCCGTTGTATGCTCCCGCCTTCTTCTGGGGATTGGATCTCTGAGATGTAGTATTATGGTTAATTGCATTATTTACATTATTCGGTCTGCTATCCTCATCTTCATTGCCATATTCATAACGATTCGGCCGTTGTACTAACCGGCCTTGTTCAGGTGATTGTAATTTTTCTTCAATATCTGCCTATATCTCCGAGATGCGCTATTATGATTACTTGCATTATTTACATTATTGGGACTGCTATTCTCCTCTTCATTGCGGAAGAGGCATGGCACGTGGAACTAGAAGAATCTACCCCGGTGGACGAAATAAAGAGTTCGGTTCAAAATTCCAATCACCTGAAGAAGGCTGGAGTGTACAAGAGCTGAAACGTTGTGAATATGGCAATGAAGATGAGGATAACAGTCCGAATAATGTAAATAACGCAAGTAATCATAATACTTCATATCAGAGATATAGACAGATATTGAAGAAAAATTCCAACTTCCTGAAGAAGGCCGGTCGGTACACCGGGCGAAACGTTGTGAATATGCCAATAAAGATGAGGATAACAATCCGAATAATGTAAATAATGCAAGTAATCATAATACCGCATCTCGGAGATATAGGCAGATATTGAAGAAAAATTCCAACCACCTGAAGCAGGCCGGAGCGTTCAACGGCCGAAATGTTGGGAATATGCCAATGAAGATGAGAATAACTGTCTGAATAATGTAAATAATGCAAATAAATATTCCTTCCCTTAAAATAACTTTATCTTCTGTAAACGATTTTTTTTTTCGAAATATATTTCTTTTTTCATTTTAATGCCACCTAATTTTTTTTATATACTTCCTTTATTCATTGTTATAATTCTTTCCAGGCTGTAAAGTCATCTACGCGCGAGAACCTTACAAAATGCCTTCATTCAGTGATCTTTTGTTCTGTTTACTTTCTTAAATACAAGGGACATCAATATTTTGTCCCTGGGCTCAGTTTTCTTTTGTTTAATCTCTATTTTTTCTCTTAAATAATTTCCCCTTCGTTATTTTCTTTCTGATTCTTTTTCTTCCTTTCTCAAAGCATATTTTCTTTCTAGGACACATTCAAAAACACACGTCACTGTTTTCAACCTTATTAAATAAATAAATCCTAGCTTCTTTAAACTACACCCTTGTACAAATTAATTAATTGAAACAACCGCTTTAGTTTCCTTTCTTTCACCATACGTCAGTTTTTGACCCACTGGAGTGACACGGTGTAATCGATTTCTATTTTTTTCCTCAGTTTAGGTCATTTGCAGTGGTGTGCAGTAATATGAATCTATTTTAGATAGATAGATAGATAGATAGATAGACTCTTGTGCAAATTAATTGAAACAACCGCTTTAGTTTCTTTTCTTTCACCATACGGTCAGTTTTAGGCCCACTGGAGTGACAAGATGTAATCAATTTGTATTTTCTTCAGATTATGTCATTTGCAGTGGTGGGTAGTAATATGCATCTATTTTCGGGGTGTATGATGAAATTTGTTTGGCCTTGAAAAATATTGCTTCATCCTTGATTGTATCAGATTCTGATCACGCCAAGATACTATTGTCTCGACTTTCGATTAGTTGTCCTACGGCCATTTTCTGCAATGGACGTTACTCCAAGGAAGTGTATGAAAATTGTAATGCTGTAAGACCACTCTGGCAAGCCATACCAGTGATCAAATCAAAGTACTATCGACTGTCTCGGAAACTCTCCCGATCGGCAAGGAAAGGCTTCATGGACATACGAAGTAATGTCATGTGAACTGGGTTATGTTTCATTGGAAAAATACAAAAAAAGTAAATAATAACGGAATTATTTGTTTTGTTTCAATTAATTTGCACAAGGATGTATTTTGCGGCATTTAATTTTCGGAAAAAAATTAAAAAATTAAATGAAATAGATATTCTTGAAACATTTATTTTTTCGTGGTTATTTTCTAAGCGTTGCTTAGATGTGGCACAAGACCGGAAGTATGGGGCACCCAGTGAGGAACGAACTCACTTTTCAGTCGTAACTAGCGATGTAAGCTTGCTAACATTTGCACCACGCAGAGGCGCTCTGTCTTTACGTATTATGTGACGCTAAAAACGACACCCGGAAGAATTGAAAATAAATAGGCGGACGTAAAAAACATACATTTATTTATTTATCTTTTATATAACAGTTGCTTTTAATTGTATCCTCAGGTTGTTTTATATTCTACTGTGCGTCAGCATACTGGAGATATGCCCAACTTGTTAAGTGTTGCGCTGTGTGTCGTCGTTGGCTTCTCGTGGTCTATCCGGAATTATTCAGGCTCCAGTGCAACACTCAGAGACTGTATAAACGACAGATAATTTTCTTAGCTTTTCTCCACTCGCCGACATCGTTTCTTGGAGGAAGCGACAGCGAGAGGGAAACAGAGTGAATGGATATCAAACGGTTGTCTAACTACCCATAACTACATGATGCTTGAATCTGGGAGCGGGAAAAAAGCCTTCATTCTACTCTTTTTGCAAACGGACCGATTGTGTCCGTATAGATTTTAGTCTTATATCAAAATTTAAAGAAAGACAATACCTCACTGTTCACATTCCACGCACATGTTCTTCAAAACATTTCCTCATCCTCATCATTATTTGTATCGGGTTAAGGTATTGTAGATCCATGGATTACAGATAGCGCGAGATCCCCACTAATACGCAGTCAACCTTGCCCTACATACAGCGTGATGACCACCATAAATATGTGTAGGTACTATTATTGATCGGAACACAATTGACAATCCTTTTCCACACTGTTCGGTCCTGTATTGCTGTCTCCAGATGCCCAATGTCCAACCCTGAGTCCCAGGCTTTGGTGTCTGGGAAAGTCAATTTTCGGGAGAAGACACTTCCACAAGAATGCCATAGGAGTAAGGATGAAACGATTTCCATGTCTGTTCGGTGACAGTGGGCAGCAAACCGTAATCGTTTTTGTTTGAGCTTAAAAGAGATTGGTCCCAGTTCTCTGTAAATTGTGTTAATCGTTGCATGGGATCTCCAACTGATGTTTTTTCATCTTTCTAAGCAGAGTTGTATATGTTCCATCCAGTCGTCTTTCAAGACACACAGATAATGTCCAAATTTCTGATCCATGCAGTAGGTTTGGTTCAGTCAATGTTCGAAAGGTTTGGACTTCTAAGGAGGATGGAAGGTTCGAGCACCAGATCTTGTCAAGTTTGTTACCCGCATCCCATTCAAGAATTTTGCGGATGGTGAAGTCTTTTTGGAAATCTGTTATGTGAGATCCAAGATATTTGAAGTTTTTGATGGATGTATTATTGAGTATTTTAGTCTTATATAAGAATTTAAACAAAAACAATTCATCACTGTTCACATTCCACGCACATGTTTTTCAAAATATTTCCTCATCCTCATCATCATTTTTATCGGGTTAAGGTATTGTAGATCCATGGATTGCAGATAGCGCGAGATCCCCACTAATACGCAGTCGACCTTGCCCTACATATAGCGTGATGACCACCATAAATATGTGTAGGTACTATGCCTGATCGGAACACCATTGACAATCCTTTTCCTCACTGTTCTGTCTTGTATTGCTGTCCCCAGATCACCAATGTCAAAACCTGAGTCTCGAGCTATGGTGTCTGGCAAAGTCAATTTTCGTGAGAAGATACTTCCAGACGGATGCCATAGGAGTAAGGATGAGACGATTTCCATGTCCGCTCGGTGGTCATCACGCTGTATGTAGGGAAAGGTCAACTATGTATTAGTGGGGATATCACGCTATCTGTAATCCATGGATCTACAATACCTTAACCTGATACAACCATTCAACAGTTTTTACTAATGCCATTGCTATTAAGATCAAGAAACCAGCTAACAAAATTGCGTCGCTACAGTGTTTCTGCAAAAATATCTCTCTGGAATATATTATTATCCATTTTCTGCGGAGCACCCGGCACGTTAGCAAAAGATATATTTGCAAAGTTAACGTTGAAAATATAACGTCTTCTAACCTACATTTTTTAAATCGGTATCATCCCAAGCACGGCAGTAATGCGAATAGAGCACAGGGGGATTACAGGGTGTGGAAGAATTATGAACAGTTTGGACTTTTAAAGAGGATGGAAGGTTCGAGCGCCAAATCTTGTCAAGTTTGTTACCCGCATCCCATGCAAGAATTTTGCGGATGTTGAAGTTGTTTGGGAATCTGTTATGTGAGATCCAAGATATTTGAAGTCCTCAACTCTTTTGATGGATGTATTACTAATCAGTACGGTCAGTTCTGGTCAGTACCTCAGGGTTAGCCATTTTCGGCCAGCCTACGTATGCAAGGGCACATGGCTCAGTGGATAAAGGCGTTAGTTAGATCCAGTGGCAGGACCCAAAAGAGTGTGAGTTCAATACCTGGTTAAGGCGGTGGAGAACTTGGAGAGGGGAATTAACAGGAGATAACTGATAACTGACATCCATTAAAACATGGCACGTGGAACTAGAACAGTCTACCTCAGTGAGCGAAATAAAGGTTTCACTTCGACATTCCAACTACCTGAAGAAGGCCGAAGCGTACAACGGCCGAAACGTTGTAATAAATATGGCAACAAAGATGAGGACAATAGTCCGAATAATGTAAATAGTGTATGAGAAGCAAGTCTATCCTAGTAAAAAGGATATTCACTGTAGCTCATCTTAATTCACCTGGACAAAACATAACCCTGTTAACCCCTTCAGTCAATTAAAAGCCGAAGCTATGAGAGTCTTGCCTAGTCAGGCATATTTCAATAATATCGGTACTAGTAGTAGTAGTAATATCAGTCGTAATTATTAGTATCATTATTAGTAATAGTATTAATATTAGTAGGATTATTGTTAGTAGTAACTTTTTCGAGTTTTTCTTTCATCTTATTTTTGTTGCTTTTCAGGATGTTTTATATTCTATGAATGTTTTGAAAACTGCATGGATGAGAAATGAAGAAGATGAAGAATTAAAGATGATATTAAAAAAAACTCTTCATCTAAGAAATTCAGACAACCTAAGACAAAGTTATCTCCCTTCTTTCTCTTTCTTTATATAAAAGGTGAAAGAATAAACGAACGCAAGTCTTAAAGCCATTATAATGAAAATAAGTAATTATAAAAACGACAACATATAATCTGAAACAAATGGGTATGAAATGGGGTTTATGAAATTACAAGAAATTTTTATTTGTTCCTCCATTTTATTGTATAACCAAAGTTGCACGTTTGATCAAATTGTGGAATGTTCCACATTAGCCTTTAACCCCCTTCAGGAAAAATGTATTCTTCTCTGAAAAGCCTTTAACCAATCATCATCTCGTTTTTACAAATCCATTCTTTTTATTGGTTAATAAGCATCAAAGTGTAGCAAAATTCCAAACGAATCCTATTTCCCGCCAAGCTCTTTTGAGCCGATTTCGCTACACAAAAAAATCTATAAATTAACTGCAGCTGACTCAGTCCAGTCAGTCAGCTACCGGAGTTCAACGAGATGCTACCAAACACCACGCGTGACAATTCACTGACTCATACACCATATTGAAATCTCAGCAAACTTTCATCAACCATTGTCCGCGTGTTAACCAATGCCTACAGTTGACTTGAAAAGTGAAACAATTTCACTATTTAAAAAGTAATTGTATATTTCACCAACTTTAGCCTACACAGACAAAGGCAAGCAACTTTTAATAACATTTATTCTTACTTGTAAATTACACACGTACACACACTGATAAATGAACGAACACGTATAATTTCTTTATTCTTGCAGAAACCAGATCATTTTAAATTTCTTAACAATCAAAAGGTACCAATATTTCTTAACAACATTCCTGCACAAACATTCCTTATGACATTGTCTTAATTATCACAACAAAAAACATTTAACTGATGAGATGCATTTGATAGGCATCGAAACACGACTACAATTGTGTTGCGATTTTGACATGTTTTCGGTGTAACATCCTAAAATGAATAATATTGCTCTACTTTGTATTGAGCCCTCTTTTAAATTAAATGTTACGAACGTTGGAATTGTACTCTATTCTTTCTGATCTCATGGATATATATATATATATATATATATATGAAGACATTTTTATGTATAGAATTCTTTTTATAGATATAAATATTTAAGTAAATGCTCTGTTTATAATAAACAGTATTAAACAACATTTACCGGCTTGAATGTCCGAGTAATTTTCATAGAAAATATTCGTCCTCCGACAGGAATCGAACCTGTATCCTATACGGAACTGTGATATAGCCTGACGTGCCTTTAACCAATTTGGCCACAGAGGAGCGTTCGTTTAGCAAGGTCGATTTTACTGTTTTTAAACTTCAATCTTCCATGAACCTCTCACGTATAGGATACAGGTTCGATTTCTTTTCTATGAAAATCTCCCGGACATTCTTGCCGGTAAATGTTTAATACTGTTATTATAAACAGAGCATTTACTTAAATATTCGTATCTATAAAAAGAATGTATAAACATAAAAATGTCTTAAAATAATTGTCGGACATTGTCCATTTCATAATATATATATATATATATATATATATATATATATATATATATATATATATATATATATATATATATATATATGATATTGCTGTTATTGTATTGAGTGATTTTAAATTAAATGTTACGAACGTTGGAATTGTATTCTATTTGTTCTCATCTTATTTGGATACACACACACAGACTCGCACACACACACACACACAGACTCGCACACACACACACACACACACACACACACACACACACACACACACACACATATATATATATATATATATATATATATATATATATATATATATATATACATATATATATATATATATATAATTTATCCTACATTTAATCCCATATTTCAGTAGACACGCCTGTAATGGAGTATCTTCATTTATACAGACATTATACAGGCATCTTCTCCTCCTCCTCTTCTTTTTCTTCTTTTGTGTGTCGTGTCCTGTCAGTGCGTAGGTGATCATGGCTCTCCACAATTTCCTGTACTTTGTAGCTCCTAATAAATTTTGTCCTTTTGTTATTTCTCCTAAACCCTGTTCCGCCAGCTCATTCTTCTTCTCTGTGCCGTGTCCCTTCAGGACGTAGGTGGTCATGGCTCTCCAAAATTCCCCGTCTTTTGGGGTCCTTAATAAATGTTGTCTTTTCGTTATCTTCCCTCAACGTTGTCCCGTCGTCAATTTATTCCAGCTCGCTAGTTAGGTTAGGCTTTGTTTTCCTCTGTCTCACTTACGTTAGCTTCAAGTATCACATTTTACGAGGCCTCTTATTTTGTGCCCTGATGTCTCCTCCTGATATTAAGCCTAAGTTTCCATTTTGCTTTCACATTTGAAAATTTCCTCGTTGCTCACATATTCGGTCCATGATATGCTCAGCATTCAAACCACATTTAATGACATGCGCTGCACTTCAGTCATCTTGCATTCACCACACTCAGGAATCTGAACAGATGTTAAATACGAAAAATGAATATTTTATTTTAAATTTATGTTCGTCCTTATCAGATTTCAAGTTAAAAAAGAAAAAAAATTCTCAAAGTTTTTTTCTGCCTTTCTTATCAGAGTTTTATATAAAATTATTTTCTGGGTATGTTTAAATATAAATATAAAATTATTTTCTGGGTATGTTTAAATATAAAACATAAATATAAAATTATTTCCGGGGTATGTTTAAATATAAATATAAAATTATTTTCTGGGTATGTTTAAATATGAATATAAAATTATTTTCTGGGTATGTTTAAATATGAATATAAAATTATTTTCTGGGTATGTTTAAATATGAATATAAAATTATTTTCTGGGTATGTTTAAATATGAATATAAAATTATTTTCTGGGTATGTTTAAATATAAATATAAGATTATTTCCGGGGTATGTTTAAATATAAAGCATAAATGTAAAATTATTTCCGGGGTATGTTTAAATATAAAACATAAATATAAAATTATTCACGGGGTATGTTTAAATATAAAACATAAATGTAAAATTATTTCCGGGGTATGTTTAAATATAAAACATAAATATAAAATTATTTCCGGGGTATGTTTAAATATAAAGCATAAATGTAAAATTATTTTCTGGGTATGTTTAAATATAAAACATAAATATAAAATTATTTCCGGGGTATGTTTAAATATAAATATAAAATTATTTTCTGGGTATGTTTAAATATGAATATAAAATTATTTTCTGGGTATGTTTAAATATGAATATAAAATTATTTTCTGGGTATGTTTAAATATGAATATAAAATTATTTTCTGGGTATGTTTAAATATGAATATAAAATTATTTCCGGGGTATGTTTAAATATGAATATAAAATTATTTTCTGGGTATGTTTAAATATGAATATAAAATTATTTTCTGGGTATGTTTAAATATGAATATAAAATTATTTTCTGGGTATGTTTAAATATAAATATAAAATTATTTCCGGGGTATGTTTAAATATAAAGCATAAATGTAAAATTATTTCCGGGGTATGTTTAAATATAAAACATAAATGTAAAATTATTCCCGGGGTATGTTTAAATATAAAACATAAATGTAAAATTATTTCCGGGGTATGTTTAAATATAAAACATAAATATAAAATTATTTCCGGGGTATGGTTAAATATAAAACATAAATGTTAAATTATTTCCTGGGTATGTTTAAATACATTTTGATTAAGAAGATTTTGTTGATAATTTACATTACATTTGTCGACCAACTTCCTACCCAAACAATCTGCCCATATATATATATATATATATATATATATATATATATATATATATATGAAAATGTGGAAAAGACAAAGCAAAATCCGAATATGTGAGTTTACTGTTTTTATTTTGTTTTTGTTTTTTTTATTCTGTCGACGTCAGACGTTTCGGTCAAATAGACCTTCTTCGGGACATGGTTAATGGAGACATATTTATATTAGATTTAAGTTAGATGAAGAGACGATATATACAGGACTGGTCAGAAACAGAAAAACTGAGATTCTAAAGTCTGAGTATTCTTTCTTGGAGTCGGATACGCTGGCGTCGCGTGGGCGGCAACTACGAAGACCTGCGCACAAACTTAAATCTAATATAAATATGTCTCCATTAACCATGTCCCGAAGAAGGTCTATTTGACCGAAACGTCTGACGTCGACAGAATAACAAAAACAAAAACAAAATAAAAACAGTAAACTCACATATTCGGATTTTGCTTTGTCTTTTCCACATTTTCATCATACCGTCGGATCTACATCCACACATTTGCTTACATATATATATATATATATATATATATATATATATATATATATAGATGAAAATATTTGAACATTAACTTTTTTTAAGTGTTTTCTTCAACTTATTTATACATTTGAAAACATTTTTTGGAAACTCTCGACAGCATTCCGGCAACTTGTAATTTATAAACACGGCAAATAATTTTCATCCTATAAAATCTATCTATCTAACTATCATTTTTTTAATCATTGATAGACTTATTGATTCGTTTTCTATTTCTTATTAAACCATTGCAGGTTTATAAGGGCAAAATATATTTTAGATTGTAAGCGTTTGGGCGGGAGATAATAAAGATTTTTTTATTCATGTCATACCAGAGAGGAGAATAGGTGGATTCATATACTCCCAAAGAGGATTTTCGCGTAAGTAAATACGAAGATCCCAATCAAAATTGGAACTCGGTTCTAAGATTAACAATTCGGAGACATTATTCACTATATAATGGAACTCAGTTCAAAGATTAACAATTCGGAGACATTATTCACTATATAATGGAACACTAGGTTCTAAGATTAACAATTCGGAGACATTATTCACTATATAATGGAACACTAGGTTCTAAGATTAACAATTCGGAGACATTATTCACTATATAATGGAACACTAGGTTCTAAGATTAACAACTCGGAGACATTATTCACTATATAATGGAACACTAGGTTCTAAGATTAACAATTCGGAGACATTATTCACTATATAATGGAACACTAGGTTCTAAGATTAACAATTCGGAGACATTATTCACTATATAATGGAACACTAGGTTCTAAGATTAACAATTCGGAGACATTATTCAAAAAAAAACCTTCGGCAAATTCAGGATCACAGAATCTGTTTTTCTTTTTCAACTTGAAAACACGTTGCACTGTAACTTGACATTGATAGAAAATGGATAATGAATCTCAGAAAGATGTTCGAACGTGAATTCATCTAAATTAGAGATTCTTTGAATGTGGAAAAGAATGCGGAAATAAATTTTATACCTTTTATCAAAATGTATTTGACGTTTTTTTGAGCAAGCGTAGAATTTTTCAGCTACAGTATTTTGCGATGTTACTATAATATTGTGACAATATGGCGGAGGAACTATTTGTACACTGGTCCTGCTATGACTGTTTAACAGTCAGTTGCAGCATAAAAGAGGAAAAAAGGAAATAGATTTCGACAACACATTTGCATTTCATATCCGGGAAGTTTGTCTTTCAGTGACAACGCCTTTAAACAATTCAACCATGGAAGCCGATGTCTGAACAAAGCAGAAATTTACTATCAATTGCTAATTCTCTACTCCAAATCACACCTTACAGAAAGGTTTGGTTTCGTTTAGTTTGTTTTACGGCATATCAACCTCAATGAGTTATTTAATGCCGACAGAATTTTTATTGCTGGTAATATGTTTTTCTTCGAAAAACTATTTCTGGGAATATTATTCCTTGAAAAAATCTATAGCTGGTCATATTTCTTTTTTAAAAGAATGTATAGTTGTTTCTATTGCTGGTGTTTTTAAAAGTATTGCTGATAATAATTTTTCCTTCAAAAATTATTGCTGGTAATAATTTTTTAATTACAAATTATTTCTGGTATTAAAACCTATTTTTACACAAGTTTGGGTGTTAACTATTTGCCTATAGCTGGGACCCTAACAGGTGCTACCATCCAGGGTCAGGGTGGACCTGGGAACACCAGCAATTAAGAAGTGGTTCCACGCTCCTCAAAACCTCCTGATCAGGGGCTCTGCTGTTGGACGTAGTTTATCGTCTTGCCCAGGACGCGGATGTAATTTATCGTCATACCCAGGACGACCTTACAGAAAGGCTGCGCTTTTTTAAGTGGAAACACTCTAATATTAAACGTAAATCAGGTGTCTCAGAGTGATTTTCCAAGCGTATCCTAGATGTGGCACAAAGTCGAAACCATGAGGATTGAACTCACTACTCGGTCATGATTGTTCTAGCGAGACAAGCTTGCTAACCATTACACCACCTGGAGATGCCTGAAATAGGTATCTCATATGTACAGTTAAGGTATCTGATAGGTTAATATTTATCCATATGCCATCGACTGCTAATCCCTGTGTCTGTCTAATATTAAACGTTAAATGGGTGTCTGATATGCAAAGTTATTTGACAGGCGAATGTTTCAATAATTCAACCACAGAGGCTAATGTATAAACATAGCAGAAATCTACACTAAAATTGCTAACTCCAAATCACGCCTCATTTTTTGCCTTGATTACCTTGTAAGCATTTCACATTATTTGAATTCTGTTGCAAAATATTTTCTTTACTAATTTCTGCTTGCTCTTTTTTCTTCTTATTATTATTGTATATGGTTATTGGCTAAACTACAGGGGACGGGGGAGAAGTTGGGCTCCCTTAACATGCGGCATGCAGGCCCACCGGCGTGTGGACACGTGCCTCTGAACCAAACCCCAGCTATGAAAATCTTCGGGAGATGAAAAAGGCTAAGGAGTAAACCCTACACAAATCCGGAGTGGAGCCCCTAAGGCGGATGGACGGCACTTTGTGCTACCTTCCGGCAACTCCTGCAGCCGTACTGGTACCAAACTGTATTGGTTCATCCTCTCCTTTGGACTCTGCTAGCAAGGCCGAGAGGCGGAACTAGACGTCCGGGTTGCCCTAGTTCTCCATATATCCCCGCCCAGTCTCGTAGCGCACTCAACGCTACTCCATCGTCTCCCGAGACGGACAGATGCCGAAAACGATCATGGTTATATAGTGTTGATTAATAGTAAAAAAAAAAATATGATTAAAAATGTGATTTGAAATATTTAGAAAAATACAGTCGGCTCCGGAATGCCAGGACAGGTCAACGGGGAGAAACCGTGTACTCAGCTTACAGGACTGACGCAAAAGTGTAATCCCAGCTGACATGGAATGTTCTTGCAACGTTGTAGTCACGCCGCACTTTGGTTGGGGGTTAGGTGACGTTGTGACGCCGTTATTATAACCTTACATTCACCTATTTTACTGATCTCCCCACCAGACTGACCACGCCTCCCTAATATTGTTACAATGTTATGCTAGCGTTGCAAAATACTGGAGCTGAAAAATTCTACAATTGTTAAAAAAACATCAAATACTTTTTCATAAAAGGCATAAAATTTCTTGTCGAATTTTTAGAAATTAACAATTATTTATTTAGACAAAGAATTCAGATTCTAATATCTTTCTTGAATTTATTATCCATTTTCTGTTAATGTCACGTTACAAGGTAACATATTTGCAACGTTACAATTTGAAGGGACGTTGTGGGGGAATCTCCAAAGGAAAGATTTTGTAACGTGTATGTAACGTCGCTGAAACATACTGACGATGTCATTTTGTTAACTCGGAACACTGTAATATTTAACGTAAATCAGATGTCTGATAGGCACAGTAAAGGTATTAAAAAACAATTATTTGTATGTATTAAAAGTGTAGCATTTTTAAATTAAAGCTGTTACGTGACATCTGTCCTTCTTTACGGCAGCGAATGCTGGACGATTTCCTCAAAGATGAAGAAGAGCCTCGAGACGACGGAGATGTGGTTCTTCAGAAGGATGCTATGGATATCATAGACCGAGCGTGTGAGCAATGATGAGGTCTTAGAGAGGTTGCAAACAAGGAAAAAGCTTATACTTAACATAAGGTACAGGCAGCTGAAGTTTCTGGGACACATAATAAGGAAGGAGGGCCTGGAGAATCTGATACTCACGGGTCGAATAGAGGGAAAGAGAGACAATGGAAAGCAGCGCGTGACATTCCTGGCGGGTTTGAGCAGGTGGATGACAGAACGTGGTCTGGGGGAGATAGCAGAGGGAAGGAACTTGTTGAGAGCTGCAAGGGATAGAGGGGATGGAGAGCCATGATCGCCTACGTCCTGAAAGGACATGGCACATAAAAAGAAAGAATTATGATGAAAAATCCACGTTTTAATATCTTCCTGAAGTTTATTATTCATTTTCTGGTAATGTCACGTTACAAGGCAACTTGTTTGCACCGTTAGAAGATGCGAGATCGTTGTGGGGCGTCTACAAAGGAATATCTATGTAATCTATGTAACGTTACAGAAACATTGTAATGCTGCCATTGTGTTGCCTAGGCATCACACAGGGTTTAGTACAGTTTACTCGTCGGGGTAGAAAGCTTCATAATCAGGGGAAACGGTAGGGGCACTTTTAATCTTTCTCTCACTTTTTATATGCATCCTTCTTTTGTGGGTTTATCCCACTTGACTTTCCTAAAAAACCGCCGCCAGGAGACGTTCTATACAGACGTATATATTTTTCTCTATTTCCTTTTCTCTTTTACAAATCTGGCTATAAGATGTAGTCACACGTGGGGAAAAACAAGTGTACCCCACTGGGGCACGTTCTATTTCAATGTCTTACTTTTCTATCGTCAATTTGTGTGCTCTTTCACACAGGTGTCTTTCAGATAGGCCTACACAAATTTCATACACACCTTCTCTAGTTTAAACGCTTAATGAAACTAATCTTTAAATGTATTCTTTTATTGTAATTGTAATTCTTTTGTTAATAAATGCTTTGTTTTTTGTTTTATATTATTTTTATGTAGCCGTTTATTAATGGGACTCACATTTGAGTCCGCAATCATTTTACGGGAAAATAATACTAGAAGACACGTGTTTTCTACCGAAAGACAACAAGCATTTCTGTTACACTTTAAACAAATACGCACGGGCATGTTGTTGGGAGTGTACAAAAATATGCTTTTGCAATCCTTGTGTAGCGATACAGAAATGTAGCATCGTCATTCTGTTAGCTAAGAAAACATAGTTCTTATCAGGAAGATTGCTCCCCTCCACCAAATATATATATATATATATATATATATATATATATGAGTATACAAATAGAAAAATGCCGTAAGAATTGTTTTACCGTTAACAATAACATTTTCAAAAAACCACAGACGACATGCATTGAATAGATGTCAGAATTCGTTGAAAAATACATCCCTACCCTACCTAAACATAACCCCTTTTTCGAACATAACTAATAACTGATACAACAAAAGTTAATAAAAATGAACACACTACCACCCCTTGTCTGAATGATTGGATTTCTCTGTATCCTTGGAAACGGTGAATTATGAATTTTTTTCTGTGCCTTTAAAACTAAAATAAGTTACTCCAAAATTCGCTTGAGGATGAAATGGAACTAAAGATTTTTAATTTAATTACAAAATTAAATTCGAAGCTTTTAGCTTCCATTTTTGAAACATGTTTATTACTATGTAGCGCTAAAAACAATATTTTGAAAGTTAATTTATGATATTAATGTTCTGTAAATTTACATTGAGCACTATTGTGTAAAAATAAAAATATCTATAAGAACACCGGATTAAAACCATATTTTAAATCAGTTAATTTATAATATATACATATATATATATATATATATATATATATATATATATATATATATATATATATATATATATATATCACAACCAGTAGCAGAAGGAGGCAGGAATTTGTTTCGGTTCCTTCGGGCTATCGAAGATGGTCTGTCGAAATGGTTACGTTATTTGAAGAAAATTCAACCTTTTATTCTCTTTCCAGTCAATATTTTGACTAAAGTGTAAACTGAACAAAAATGAATTTGAATATATATTTCGACTACACCTCCCCACAAAGACGATTACTCTCCTTTAGGAATATACCTCCCTTCTAAGACGATATATCCCCCTAAGACTATACCTCCTTTCTAAGACGATACATCCCCACTAAGACGATACCTCCCTTCTGAGACTACACCTCTCTTCTAAGACGATACATACCTACTAAAACAATACCTCTCTTCTAAGATGATACGATTCCTCGAAGATTATACCTACCTTCTAAGACGATACCGCCGCACAAAGACGATACCTTTCCTCTAAGACGATACTTTCCCTTTCAACGAAGAAGATTCAATATATTATTACAATTGATTTTGTGTCAAACCCGTTTTATTACAATTGGTACGATGACAAGCCGGTTTTGTAAACACGTTTTTATTACAAACTATTTTACCTGCTTAGCGGATGGAAATGATTTTTTACTGAGATAATAATGATAAATTGTAATAAAATATCCAAGGTTTGCTGAAAAGTCATCGGCCTGACCAAGAAGGGAATTACTTGCAACTATGGCTTATGTTATCCTAAATATTCACCTGCAGTTCAATATACTTAGTACATTGTTGATTCTAACTCTTCGTCATTATATTTTGATTGATTTTCGAAGTACTGCTCAATTGATGCTATTAGCTCCGATTTATTAGGAAATGTTTCCCCTTTAAAATTAGAAACAGGAAAAAGTTGATAGAGTAAAATCTAAAGAGTAGGGTGATTGTTCTATTGTTTGGTTTGGTTTTGTTTGTTTTACGGCCTATCAACCTCAATGAGTTATTTAATGCCGACAATATTTTTATTGCTGGTAATATTTAAAAAAAAATGTATTACTGGTAATAATTTTTTCAAAAATCTATTGCTGGTATTAAAACCTATTTTGTTCATTTTCATAGTGTTTTGACCCCAGTTTGGAGGTTAACTATTTGCACATAGCTGGGACCCTAACAGGTGCTACCACTCCGGGTGGACCTTGGACTAACAGCAATTGAGAGGTGGCTCAAAGCTCCTCAAAACCTCCTGATAAGAGGTCTTGCAGCCGGATGTAGTATATTGACACACTGAGGACGAGAATGATCTATGAACTCAACTCCAAAATTCTACAAATCATCAGGCTTGCCAATTGTAAGCATTGTCCAACAAATTGAGGGCAACTTTCCATAACTTTCCTCTCCATTTTTGTGTCAATTCGTCTTTGAATCGGTACAGGAAGTTAGGGAAATATTCGCCATTAACTTTTTGGCCCTTCTTGAAACAATTCTGTCGTGTGGTTTGATGTCTTGGAAACGGTGTTTTCTCTTACTATAATTCCCATTTCCTGTTCTGCCATCCATTTACACAAGCACGTCAGGTAGGTTACTCAGTGCACTATGTCCTGTAAGTGTCAAATTTTGGTCTGTCGTGTTTAGTTCCTGAAATGACAATCACAGGACATATTGCCCTGTGATTGTCATCATTAGTTACTGGAATTTTCAACAGCGTCTTTCTGATTCAATATAACTTCTTTAATCCCAATAGCAATAACCTTTCATTTAAAACCTTTCGGTACTGAATACATTTTGCGTATATATATATATATATATATATATATATATATATATATATAGTAAAAAAAAGGAAGAACAGCAAAATATATGAAACATGGTAATTTCTGTGTAGCGATGAAACCATATTTTTAAATCAGTTAATTTATAATACATATATATATACATATATATATATATATATATATTTGTGTATTTAGGCAGCAATCCTTCTTTAAAGCACATTTCATTAAAAACGACTGACAAGGTGCTTTTATTTAGTTTTTTATATAATTTCTCGTGCGATCTAATAAAGTTTTTCTTTTCAGAGGATAAATTATATAAAAATTGTCCGAATGTTCTTTTTTTCCGAGCGCTTTCGGCTATACATTTAGCCATTATCAAGGATTGTATTTCAACTGTTAGAATTAGAAATAGTTTGTTATGTGTATGTTTTCTAATTCTAACAGTTGAAATATAATCCTTGATAATGGCTAAATGTATAGCCGAAAGCGCTCGGAAAAAAAGAACATTCGGACAATTTTTATATAATATATATATATATATGTCATCCAGAGACAATATATATATATATATATATATATATATCCACAGACAGAGTCGCTGTATCACATCTCGCCACTCATCAGTGTGGCTAGTTGCCCGACTGCTTAAGGTAGGGAATTTTAACGTCTTTCTCTTTATATATCATTTGGAAAAAACAAAACAAAAATACCCCCCCCCCAAAAAAACCCCCCAAACTTCTGGACCTATTATAATGTAGTTACCTCCCCTGACGTTTACATCATTAAATTTAAACAGTACAGTACATAACCATAGCGTTTTCCACTTTCAGGTGTATACAACAATATTTGTCTTAGATTAAAAAAAACACTAATGATGACATTGTGCTAATGACCACAGTACTCGGAATAAAATGAATATGCATCAACATGGTAATTTTCTCTCTCCCTTTAATAAGGATACTAAAAAGCTTCTCCGTGAATATGAGAGGATCCTATTGAAAATAAGTAAACCAAAATTCTCTAAATTATTCACTGAGACGTGAATAATATATATATATATTTATATATATATATATATATATATATATATATATATATTTACACACGCTCTATCTCTGATATTGAGCACTTTATCTTATAAATATAGCACACTTTAAGACTATATTTCTTCATATATATATATATATATATATATATATATATATATATATATATATATATATATGTATATATAATTATATGCATCGTTTATACGTTATTTTTATAGATACAAATATTTCAGTAATAATATTGTTTATAATATGTCCGAGAAATTTCATATAAAATATGTGTGCTCCGACATGAATCGAACCTGTATTCTACACGGAACCGTCATATAGCTATAGAGGAAGTGTCTGGTTAGCAAGTTCGAATTACTGCTTTTAAACTACAACTTTCCCGAGATTTCTCTCGAAAGATCTTATCTGCTCGAACATATTTCTCGGGCATTCAGGCCGGTACATGTTGTCGATACTGTTTATTATAAAAAGAGCATTTACTTATTTCTATCAACAACTTAACATATAAACAAAAAAATATATTTAAATAATTGTTGGAAAAGTCCATTTCATATATATATATATACACATATTTATATATATCTACAATATATATATATATATATATATATATATATATATATATATATATGGGAGAAAATTGTACAATGATTTTTTATATGCCAGAACAATGCTAAAAAAGTCTATGACAAAGAGGAAAAAAATTATGTGATGCATTTCATCTTTTACGTTAAAGGAAAACATATTTCATAAAATATTCATTAACCTTAATAATAAAAAACACTCTTCTCTCCTTATATTTTCAAAATAGAGAATTTAATTTTATTACTGGACAAACTTAACTTCTAACATTGCCATTACGTTGGCTATATTCACATATGTATTGGTAATAGGACTCCATGATAACCTTATCATCATCTCCCAAGATTGCTTTTAGCATCTGCGCGAAGAATGGCCATAAATTGTTCGTGGAGCTTCGCAGATTTCAATCATTCCACTTTCCTATAAAAGACACGGAACTGTGTGTGATTCTGCAACTGTGGCTATTTTTGCTTTGCCATTTTGTTATGGATGCACATATTTCAAGCCAAGATACAGGAAAGCATTTTGATCTGGCGAGGACAGCGTAAGACGAGACAAAACGAGAACACATGGGGTGACAGAGATGATCTACAGGCTTACTGAATAACCGACGTGTATTTGCATACATAAACTGTTACAAACACACTCATATATCTATCTATCTATCTATCTATCTATCTATCTATCTATATATCTATCTATCTATCTATCTATCTATCTATCTATCTATCTATCTATATATATATATATATATATATATATATATATATATATATATTATTAGACACACATACACCTGTATATTTATGCATATTTATCGACAAGATATACGCATATATTGATAGCTATACAAATGTTAAACTCACTGTCTCTGACTCTCTGATCCCATATTTTTTCTCTCTCTCTCTACCCCTTTCTGTCTTCCTCGCCTTCTCTTTATATCTATCTATCTATCTATCTATCTGTATATATATATATATATATATATATATATATATATATATATATATATATATATATATAAAGAAGAGATTATAGTTGTTTCAATGTGAGAAAAGTGTATAATTTAAAGAGAAAAGAGAAGCTGCAAACTTTTTGGGGTTATAATGTGCATTTTTTAAAATATTATACTTTCTTTTCTCTCTCTATCTCTCTCTCTCTCTCTCTCTCTCTATCTATCTATATATATATATATATATATATATATATATATATACATATATATATCTACCACTGAACATATATATATATATATGTGAAGAAATATAATCATAAGGTGTGCTATATTTATGGGATAAAGTGCTCAATATCAGAGATAGAGCGTATGTAAATATAAAAGTGAACATTGAAGTCAACACTTAGAGGCGACAGTCTGTTTCATTTCCGACGCAATTGTCAGACCTGACGATTGCGTCTAGCATGAAACAGATTGTCGCCTCTAAGTGTTGACTACAATGTTCACTTATATATATATATATATATATATATATATATATATATATATATATATATATATATATATATATATATATGCGCCGCGGTTCGATTTTCGCTTCCAGCGTATCGTATGCACGAATTTATCGTTGCTTGGAAATCTTCCATGCAAACAAAACAGACTATCATTGTTGTCATGTCGTGTATTGTTTAATTTATTGTAATGTACTTGTCATCTCTGATGATGGTTTATATAAGCTGAAAGCTTAGATAGGATTAAAAAACATGTATCAATATGGTGATTTTCTTTCATCTTTCAACAATAATGTTATTAAGCTTATCAGATGATATGAAAGGAGTTTGCTTAAAATAAAACGACAAAACTTGTCTATATTATTTAATGAAACACGCATCAATATATATATATATATATATATATGTGTGTGTGTGTGTATGTGTGTGTGTATGTGTGTGTGTATGTTTGTGTGTGTGTATGACAGGTACAATGACAAATTAGACAGAAAGATGGTGGTTGAATACAGTCCAAATGAGTGGGGAGAATACAATTGCAATTCTGTTTTTATAACTACTATTAAACACTTTTTCATATTTTCAATAAAACAAAATGCGCAGGCATTTTAACAGACTTGTGTGGATTCTTCTAAGAACACGCGAGTCTTAACCTTTTCAAATCACGGGTCAATCGTTATATATCCTCCCTATCCTCATAATCTTCATTTCCTCTTTCACTCATATCTCACACCGCGTGTATTATTACCATTTTAGCAATAACCTCTTAACTTGACTGACATTGTAAAGACTGACTTTTAATATCAACTATGTATCTATTATACACCCTTTAAAATCTATCTGTTTATCAAATATTTGCGGGTTATTTAAAGGCAAAATATATTTTAGATTGTAAGAAATTTGGCGTGTTATAATCATGATTTTGTGATACTTACTAATGAACATATAGCTTAGAGGAGAATAGATGATTTCGTATGTTGCCGATGGGGATTTTCGCGTAAGTGTATACAACGAGCCCAACTAAAATTGCAACTAGGTTCTACCATTTACAATTCATAGCCATTATCCAGTACCTCTTCCCTTTTTAATCATTTTATCACAAATAAGGATATAATGTCACTAAGACGCAAGTCGTTTCTGGAGAATAAGAAGACTTTCAGGAGGAGAAAAGACAATAATAGAACAGGTTTCAGGGAGACAGAAGATGGTGATAATGCCACTAAGACCCAAGGGGAGTTCCGGGAATGAAAAAGGATGAGAAGTTTTTAACGCGGAGAAAAGACAATAAAAGAAGAGGTTTCAGTATGACAGAAGACGACGATAATGCCTCTAAGACGCAAGTGGCTACTGGGAGTGAAAGAGAATGAGAAGACTTTACTAACGAGAAAGGACAATAATATTACAGGTTTCGGGAAGACAGAAGACGACGATAAAGCCAGTAAGAGGCAGGGGTTACTGGGAGTAAAAGAGAATGAGAAGAATTTCGTGAGGAGAAAGGACAATAAAAGAACAGGTTTCAGGAAGACGGGAGATGGAAATTTGCGTTACTTTTAATTTTTTGAACATTTTACGTGATAGGGAGCAATAAATCGAAAAATATTTCTGCAACTGATAAGTGCGAGAAAAGAAACAACAATAAAACGATGAGGCCTAGTTGCCAGTCAAGTAATACGCTTCAGTTTATGTAGTCGAGTTAGAAAGAAACAATTGACATGAAAATCTTTATAGACGCCACTTCACTACCGAGGGAAAGTGACTGAAGTCGAAATGCCAGGGCAAGATCGATATTGTAACAAACCCTTTTTTGTGAACCACGAGATATATAATCGGAACACTAAAACATATATAGCAGCAATATCTATCTATCTATGGCATTCTGTTCCCGAACTATCTATCTATCTATCTATCTATCTATCTATCTATCTATCTATCTATCTATCTATCTATCTATCTATGGCATTCTGTTCCCGATCTATCTATCTATCTATCTGTTCCCGATCTCTCTCTTTCTCTCTCTCTAACTCTCTCTCTCTCTCTCTCTATCTATCTATCTATCTATCTATCTATCTATCTATCTATCTATCTATCTCAGTCTGTTCATATCTATCAATCTGTCTATCTAGCGATATATCTAACGTAGTAATATTTATATCGAGAAAAATAGAAAAACGGGAGAATAACACTTACGATTATGTCTTGGCATTTCGACTGTAAAATGATTAATGCAATCTAGTAATTCCAGCCAATTTAGCAATGCGTTTGAATTCATAGTCTAGGTGTCACAGATGAGAGTTTATCAGAACAATTATAATAAAAGTACAAATTAGAATAATTACCATGAAAGGCTAAATTAAATTGTGGAAAAATGGTGGGAAAATGACTGAAGTCCAGATACCTGGTCAGGACCAATAACATTGCAGATTATTCTTTGGATTCTATCAAGGTTCTTTAATATATAGCAAAGTCACCAGACTATATACGGCAGTAATATATATGCCTCAATATATATATATATATGTATGGGAATAATAGTTCTTTGTTAACCAGACCAAGTGAACATGAAACCGTAATATCAACGCAACCAAATGCCTTCCTGTCCCTCGTAAATTTCTTGAAAGTACCAATTGGAACAAGCAATCATCATCGAAGAATTCTTCACCCAGCGACGCCATATTTCACTTCGACTAACACCCGATCTCGTTTCATTGTTCTCTCTTATTTATCCTCTCTTCTCGTTCGATTCGAGAGTTCATTCAATGTTAGGCGTTTGTATTTTTATCGCCATCTTTACGATTGAACCGTCAGGACAACTGCCATATTTACACATCTACTTAGTTTGTCAGTATTCTTTCACAAGTTTTAGTCGGCAATAAAGTTAGTAAAGTATTTGCCGAAGAAATCATTTCAGGTGTTCTATTCTGGGCGATTTAGTAGATAGAGCCATAAGTAATTTCCGTTTTTGGAACCAATGTGGTGTGATGGGAGTGTGATTTAATGGAATCGTCAGTTTATTTTGTATGAGTTCTTTAAACGCAATGAAGCACTAAATGCACATTTATATGATCAGCAGCTACAAGCTGGCCATAAAACTTTAGCTGAAAAGGCTCGTCAATGAGAAAAATATTATTCGACTCCATTACAACATCCTGCACGATCACCAAAGTTAAACAACGTCAAGCCTGGTCAGTAACTAAATGGGTGACCGATTGGGAATACCAGGCGCTGTAAGCTTGGATGTGCGGGTGGTGTATTGGATAATGGCTCGGAATTGTTAATTGGAGAGCCGAGTTCCGATTTCAACTGTGTTCGTTATATTCACTTACACAAAAGATATCCTTGGGAAAGGTATGAATATACTTCATCTCCCCCAGCAATGGGTTAATTAGTAAAATTTTATCCATAAATTATTAATATCTAAAAAAATTCTTACAATCTAAAAATGTTTTCTCGGTTTAAATAAGCTACAAAGGGGTGATAAGCTTTAAAAAAAAGAAATCATCATCGTTATACTAGATTGATTCATAAATAATTTCCGTTAAGTATAAATATGCAGTACACTAACATAGCTTAGATCTTACACGGCAGTGGCAGCATACAACGTGGATTAAAGGAAAAAATCTAGTTTTCCATGATAGCGCAAGACTACATGCAGCAACAATAATGCAATAAAAAGAAAACTGGGATCTCGGTTGGTTTTGTTTGGTTTGTTTTACGGCATATCAACACCTCAATGGGTTATTTAATGCCGACAAGAATTTTATTGCTGCTAATATTTTTCTCCAAAAATCCATCAGTAAAAAGTCATTTTTACAGGTGGAAGATGAATATTACCAATCATCCAATACAAGGCCCAATAGCCACTCAAAGTAGAGGCTTAAGGAATGAGGCTGTTGTAAGAGCGTACAAGGGGAGAATAAGTGGTACTATATATAGGATAGATAACGGTTGATTCTAGAATTGAAAAGATTGTAGTGATCGGTTTAGTTTGTTTTACGGCATATCAACACCTCAATGGGTTATTTAATGCCGACAAGATTTTTATTGCTGCTAATATTTATATTTTTTCAAAACGGTATAGCTGGTAATTTTTTTTCAAAAATGTATTGCTGGTAATAATTTATTGCTAGTAATAATTTTTCTTCAAAAATTAATTACTGGTAATAATATTTTACAAAGTATTTCTGGTATTAAAACCTATTTTTACACATTCATAGTGTTTTGACCCAGTTTGGATGTTAACTATTTACCTGTGCCTGGGACACTAACAAGTGTTACCACCCCGAGTCAGGGTGTAGCTGGGAACAACAGCAGTTAAGAAGTGGTTCCTCGATCCTCAAAACCACCTGATCAGAAGTCTTGCTGTTGGATATAGTTATCGTCATACCCAGGATGCGGATGTTGTTTATCGTCTTACCCAGGACGGGGATGTAGTTTATCGTCATACCCAGGACGCAGATGTAGTTTATCGTCATACCTAGGACGCAGATGTAGTTTATCGTCATACCCAGGACGCGGATGTAGTTTATCGTCATACCCAGGATGCGAATGTAGTTTATCATCTTACCCAGGACGCGGATGTAGTTTATTGTCATACCCAGGATGCGGATGTAGTTTATCCTCATACCCAGGACGCAGATGTAGTTTATCGTCATACCCAGGACGCGGATGTAGTTTATCGTCATACCCAGGATGAGGATGTAGTTTATCATCTTACCCAGGACGCGGATATAGTTTATCATCTTACCAAGGACGCGGATGTTATTTATCCTCATACATAGGATGCGGATGTAGTTTATCACCTTACCCAGGGTGCGGATGTAGTTTATCATCTTACCCAGGACGCGGATGTAGTTTATCCTCATACCCAGGATGCGGATGTAGTTCATCCTCATACATAGTATGCGGATATAGTTTATCGTCTTACCCAGGACGCGGATGTAGTTTATCGTCATACCCAGGATGCCGATGTAGTTTATCGTCTTTCCCAGGATGCGGATGTAGTTTATCGTCTTACCCAGGTCGCGGATGTAGTTTATCGTCTTATCCGATACTGGATCTCAGTTGTTTTTTTCTAACCAATTCTCCAAATCCATATTACATCCCATTAGTGTTTCGATCGTTGGAAAATGCAATTGCGGGGAAAGCGTTCTCTAATGAAAAGCCGAATGGATCTTTCATCGAAAAAAACTATTTTCTTTTCGTATCTATCTATCTACATACCTATCACAGTGTTGTAGTATATCTATCTATCTATCTATCTATCTATCTATCTATCTGTGTTTTCGTATCTATCTATCTATCTATCTATCTATCTATCTATCTATCTATCTATCTATCTATCTATCTATCAGTGTTTTCGTATCTATCTATCTATCTATCTATCTATCGATCTATCTATCTATCTATCTATCAGTGTTTTCGTATCTATCTATCTATCTATCGATCTATCGATCTATCTATCAGTGTTTTCGTATCTATCTATCTATCTATCTATCTATCTCTCTATCTATCTATCTATCTATCAGTCTTTTCGTATCTATCTATCTATCTATCTATCTATCTATCTATCTATCTGAGGATTAATTTCCGATAGCTCTTATTCAACACCAACCGGTCTATCAGCAAAACATAAATGTTGAAGAACCTGACTAATTTCATTTCGGCGTCAGGCGCCATATTCCTTTCAAAAGAACTTGTGAAATCGATTCAACGAAAGACACTGTTTGATAAAAATAACCCTTCAACTGTTTTTTTTTCTTTCCTTTCGAAAGACCCTCCTTTACTGTCCCTGTTTTTCAATATCAACACTTTCAATTTTCAGACAGAATGATCCACTCGATATCAAGAATAGGTAAACATAAAAGATTTCCAACTGACTTTTGACAGCGGAACCACCATTTGTCAAGAATAAAGCACCAAACGCGAATTCTGCTTGTGTCAGTTCGTGAATTCCATTATCCGTCGTCGTTCGCTTGTTTTTCAGTTCGCAAAAAAAGCCCCCGCTCGAATCATAATGAAAAAGATAAATCTTTTTTGTTCCTCGTTTCGACCAAAGAATATTTGCCCATGGCCAATTCACTCAATGAAATCCAATGTGAGAGCGCTTGTCTTAGAGCGATCAGAAGCAAACTAACCTCACCGAGAAAGGTTTCTAGATTTAATTGGTGCTCTCCTTTTGTGGCCTTTTGCTGAATGAATTGAATTTTTTTTTATCCCGTGGCCAGTAGGGTCGTAGGGGCACGATATGTACTGCAGCCACTGTAGACGTGGTGTTTCTTTGGCAAGAGAGCCTGAAAGAGCCAATCTTACCCAGGCCGGTTTTGAATTCACGGTTACCTTCTGGTTGACACCCAGGTCAGTTTACAAATATCTATCTCCTCACACCATTAACATATCTAGACCTACTACTCTCTATATACTCTCCTCTACAACCTCCTCCTCTCTCTTACTTGTCTTTTCACTATTCCTTTTACTCTTTCTTTTTTCCTTTCTTTTCTTTTGACTGGCTTTTAAAATTAGTCTTAAGCCAGCGCCATTTTGGTTTTTCTTGTTCACCTGATGGATTTGAAAATACTTATGAATTAATTTTAATTGATAAGGTTTAAATGACGATCATGAATATTATGGAGTAATCCTAATTCCTATTGTTTACATTATATATATATATATATATATATATATATATATATATATATATATATATATATATAGATATATATATATAGTCCGCACGTTTTCAATTCAGAGTTGTCCTTCTGCTAGACCATTTGCCATCCAATGCTATAGAACCCAGTCTGCTCTGCTATTTACCCTTTGCTAGGGGGAGAACAAGAGGATTCATATCTTTCCTATGGTCCATAAGTATTTCTATTTTAAGCCCTTACTATGATAACGAGCAACTAATCTTCTTTTCAATGCTTTTCCTCTTCAGAAGATCGTCAACCAAAGATTTCTTTTATTTATTATCTGCGAATTGCTATGAGTTTTTGAGAAAAATGAAGTGGTTCCCAATTATGTCTACACCGTTTGGAATTCACTGTTGTCCTAGATTGAGTTCGTTTCAGCTTAGAAAATCTAGTCTACCTTGCTATTTAACACATAGCTGGTGGGAATGCTATAGGTTCGACTTTTCTCAAGACTCGACCGGAATTTGAACTCTGCATTTCCGAGGAAATAGTTGTAACGCATCCTGCGCAGATAGCTGACATCGTTGACGATAGAATTGGACTTGTTTTTCACTTTGGCTTCGTGTAAGACTCAGCTTATTCTGAAAAGAATTGGTTGAAAACTGGCGCTCATTTTGAGACCAGAAGAATCGTTGCGAGATACGCCCAGAAGACTTAGTAGTGTCGGGATATGACCCTCCTGTGTTACTCCAGAAATATCCAGCTAACATTCGGAAACCTTTAAAAGCTAAAAAACATCGCAGGAAATATGACCATTGGTGATTCTATACTGAGGATGGTAAGGAAGGGCCATTGATTTTGCCTGAATCCTAATCTGAAACACAAATTTATAATTTATAATATAAAAGCATAGTTGATGCAAGTAGAACTCGTATATAAAACCCATCGCTACAGATGCTGGGAAAATAGTCATTTTTTTGTACCAATCCGGAAAGTACCTGACTCCTCCTGCCATACACCACTTTACAAAACTCCGATTAGACCAAAAAGTGTTTCTGACCAATCCTCTGTCTCCAGCCTCTACAGAGTTCAAAAGCTTTTACGCGGCCTTTTGGGTGATGAATTTTATTCCGCTCTGTTACTACGAACGAAACATTGTCAGACTCTCATTATTCTCTCGTTACTTTCATAGCAAATGTTCACACGAGCTACATTCCTTAGTTCCTCTTCACAGCTAGGACCCACTATGCCATGTACAGAAGATCGACGCATCCGTATTCCCTTCGTATTTCGTTGCTAAGGAGGAAGTTTCTCTCAGACAGCTTCTTTCCAAGAACTATTACTTTATGGAACAAACTCCCAAGTAGATGCTTCCCTGATCCCTACGATCTTAACCTCTTTAATACCCTCATCATATTCATTTCTTACTTCATCTTCTCAGTTCCTCAAAACAATCTCTTTCAGTAACCCTCTACATTGAGTGGATCTTGAGCCTTCTATTGAGGGAACAATCAATCAATTATGTGCCATGCGTGATACACGCTTAGGCGATTATGTATCTTTTCGATACTTGACTCCAGCAGTAGGTTGACATTTCCTTCTGCGGTAGACCAATTGCCATCCAAGGCTATAGAACTCGGTTTGTCCTGCTATTTACCTTCAGGGAACAATACTATACAAAATTAGTAAAAATCTTGTTTAATAAATTAAGCGAAAAGAAATATTAGCGTTTTGCACACAAAGTTGAAACAAGTAACTTAACCTTTTATCTTCGCTTTGAGGAGATGACGCCTGAGCCAAATTTCAGCTTCTTAGGCGGAATATGGGGCCTACAACTTGGAATATACATACATACGTGGTGATTGCTACCCTCTCACACCTGGCATCATTCCTGATGGCTTCCGTCTCGTCCCGGCGTCCATGGACTCTAAGATGTCTCTTGAGACAAGCATTCAATTCCATACATTCCAGTCACGTATGATAGATAAACGCCGTATCCTTCATTGGATCTGCATTACTTACAGCTACCCCGGGTACCGCCAGGAACTTTTTTAGTCCAGATGATGATTTTCCAAAGCTTGTTGCAAACAACACATATACTATCAGCAGGATGGTGAGTCACGTTGACATAATTGGTTTGCTTCTGGTTGTAGTGATTACCTTTCAGATGTTTTGCATAACCTGCCCTCGACAAAACATGCATTTACATGCACGGACACATACCACATTTCCAAGACTGAATATTAATTGGCAAATCAGAGCGCGTGCCTCTTCGAAAATCATCTGATGCTTAAGACATGATGATTGTCACTTCTTTACAGAAGACCACCTCTTCATTCGGTAGATCTTTTATTCAGAACTTATGACTTCTTCATTACTGGGATACAGTTTCCCAGCCAATGTTTTTTTTTCGTGTTGGGAAATTGATGAGAGTCAAATCAAGAGAACAGGGAGACTCATTAAACATTACAAAGCCACAGTTATGCAGAGCAGCCATTGAAACCAATGCTGGAGTATTGTCCTGATGAAACAAGACCCCTTTCATCTGGACATTAGGTCTTGATAGCCTTTTGTAACTGCTTCAACAAGTTGACATAGCACTCTCTTTTTTGAAGATAGTCAATAAACCTTTTGCATCCCAATAACTGAGGCCATCAACTTCGATGCAGTTGAAACATTCTTGTCCTCCTTTGGAACAGCTGTCGGGCGGGGTGATTCTACTACATGGATTGCCACTTTGTCTCTGGCTCAAAGTGATGAACCCAACACTCCTCCTGCGTTAGAAAGCGTTCAAGGAAACCAACTGCATTTGTCTCAATGTCAGATTTTCCTCTAATGTGATCGGTCGCTGTATATAATCAGGTGTCAGAAGACGTGGGACCCACCGAGCAGAAATCTTCTTCATGCCAAGATCATTGGCTAAAATATTTTCAACACTGTCATAGGATATACTAATAGGATTGGCGAATTGATTCGTAATCAATCACTGTCAGCCATCACCATGTGCTGAACAAGATCAATGTTTTCCTCAGGGGTGGTGGTTTCAAGACGTCCAGACCTTGGGTCACTTTCAAGACTGTCCCTGACCCTTCAAAATTCAGCTGCCCACTTTTGCACTGTTGATAATGCTGGAGCTTAATCCCCTAATATAGCAGCAATGTCAGTATGAAACGCTGAAATGAATGCATGGAAGATTTCACAGCTCCAGCATCACTGCCGATGAGCTTTTCAGGTCTCCCTCGTATATATATATATATATATATATATATATATATATATATATATATATATATTGAACGATAAAAATTATTAAAAAAATTAAAATCTTCAGACACACTAGGTTGTAGATTAATATTCTTTCGTTTTTATTATTATAATTTCATTTAGATTCCTCGACTAGTTTCGGCTAACATAGCCATCATCAGGAGAAAAAAATATTTCTGCTTGCTAGTAGCAGTAAATTGCAGAAATGAATGTCTCGGGGAAAATGAACTTTTGTCTGTAGTTTTTATTTGTTTTTTTATTTATTTTTTTTTATCTTTTTAACATGAGTTTATTAACATTCCTTGTGTTGGTCAAACAGTCTCTTTTAAGTTGTCATTTGAGATAAGAGCTGGATGGATTCATGCTAGTTTGAATTCCCTTGGTCAGTTTGGCAGATTTATTGGTTCCTGGAGAGGGGGGTGTGTCTCTGTTAAGTGTGTGTTGTTTGGTTCTTAGGGAGTGAGTGAGTATGATATATATATATATATATATATATATATATATATATATATATATATATATATATATTTCTAGTAATTTCAAGCCAAGTAAGGCAATAAAGTCACTAAGACGCGTGGGGTTACCGAGTCTGTGACAAAAGATTATTAAGGTGAGAGAACAATAACATAAAAAGTATTATGAAGGCAGTGGATAATTATTAACACTGCATTTAAATTTTTGAAGATCCAAGTTGACTGGAAAGTAAGACGCCGAAAGAGAGTTCCTCAAGCGAGAAGTGCGATAGAAGAAACTCTTAGCATAGAACTTGCGGTTACATCTAGCCATTTCATCTGTGCAATGATGAGAACTTGGCTCGAAGTTACAAGAATGGAAAGGAAAATACGGCGGACGATAAGAGATGGGGATTTTGTTCAATGAAAGTGAATTCATGCTTTATTGTTAGTATTATTGATTATTTAAGTTTTACTTTAATTTAAAATGTGTTTTTGGTCGTATATCAATGTGATAGCTTGAGAAAAGGGCATTTCTTTTGAGAAAGTAGATATTTAAAAAAAAACTAGTTCGTATATTAATATTATTTTATTAGTAGTGTCTTTGCAAATACATTTATTTATATTCGACTGTTCACACACGCATATGCTTCTCTCTCTCTCTCTCTCTATATATATATATATATATATGTATCTATATCTATCTATCTATCTCTCTCTCTCTCTCTCTCTCTCTATATATATATATATATATATATATATATATATATATATATGTGTATATATATGTGTGTGTCTCTCCAATTGATAAACTCGAGAAAGCCACCAAACACATCTATTATTTTCTTTATGGACGTTCATATGTGCAGAGAAAATTGTTTGGCTGTCACAAGCACTAACCCCAGGGGCCAAATACGGACAGAAAGAAAGAATATCACACTTTTCAAGAAATCAAAGACTTTCTATTTCAGATTGCAGCCAGACTTTAGCAGTTGGAATCATGTATATATGGCCTTATTACTTTGAGGTCTCAGAAGAAACCTTTTTCACAAGCCGAATAAAAAGACGTTCATTACTTTCATATTTACTTCCATATAAATTGTTTCGCCAAAATACACCGATTCCAGTTTCTTTTACGCCGAATGAAAATTTAACATTAGCAGCATCTATAGTTATTTATTAACAAGAACGTAGAAATAGTTTTAATAGTTATGTATATATCAACTGAAAGATTTGAAATAATATTTCTTGTGGGCAAATATACTGTCTGAACTTAATGACAGTAGCAGAAAGCAAGTCATTGTCAGAAATAAAGTGAATTTAGGAATATTTTTCCTTCTTTTGTGTAGGACGTTGGCGGTCATGGCTGTTCACAACTTCCCGTTCTTAGTACCTCTTAATAATTTTTTTTTGACATCTCTCCCAAACCTTGTTCCGCCATCCATTCTCTCAAACTCGCCAGGTAGATTGTGAGTTGTTTTCCTCTGTCTCTTATTTTCAGTCTGTCCTGTGAGTATCAAGTTTTTCAAGCCATCTTTCCTCATTATGCGCCCTAGATATTACAACTCTCTCCATATTGCCATCATCGCTAGAACTTTGTCGTTACTAACATGTTCGGTCCGTGATATTATCAGCATCCTTCTGTAGAACGACATTCTCTAGTCCCACTCTTCGGAGATTGTCTAGCATTCACTTATATATAGGAGGACTGAGGCTACATAACAGTTTTGTAATCTTTTCTTTGTTTCCAAAGATGTATCTATATTTAAATCGGAATCACACCAAGCAAAAGCCGCTAAAAGCCAAGGGGTTGCTGGAAGAATATGCAGCATGTTGAGCAGAAGGAGAAGATACAAATTTTTGCAGATTAAAGTTGTACATTATTTACTTTATTCGGACTATTGTCCGAATCTTTGTCGGCATATTTATTACAATTATTTCGGCCGTTGTATGCTCCGGCCTTCTTCAGGTGGTTGGAATGTCGAACTGAACCCTTTATTTCGCTCACTGGGGTAGACGTGTTTAATGGATGTCAGTTATCAGTTATCTCATGTTAATTTTCCCTCTGAAAGTTCTCCACTGCTTTAACCGGGTATTGAACTCACACTCTTTGGGTCCTGTCACTGGATATAACCAACGCCTTCATCTGTGCCATGTCTCCTTGAGGACATCTGTGTATGAATTTCTGGGTATTATAAACCTAATGTCTTCAGCAACCATTTTTACCAGTGCTCATATTGCAATTTTTGATGTTATCAATACAGTTTTTACCAGAGCTCATATTGAAACTTTGTTGTTGTTATCGCTTTTCTTTGGCACTCCTTATTGCTGGTTCCCATATTGTATTCATTTCTATGCTTGATCGGCTCAGGAAATAATGTACATAATACCTCATCTCAGAAATATAGGCAGAGATTAAAGTTGGCTGGAAAGCGTGGAGCCAGAAGGGAGATCCACAATCGAGAAATGCGAGAGAAGAAACTGTTAGCAAAGATTTTACGGTTATATCTAGTCAGCTCAGCTGAAAATTGATGAAATCTTGAGGTCAGTATAGCACTGGGCTTAATTTCAAAAACTCTAGGTACCATAGCGAAGAGCTCAACCGAAAAAGTACCATGGAAGTATTTATAGAAAAGACATAGAGAGGCAACTTTACATCGATGGAAAAGTGACTGGAGCTGAGCCGCCAGATCGGGACCAATAATATTGCAGATTCTTATTTGGATCTTATCAAGGGGCTCAAGATAAATTGCAGCAGCACCGACAGGACTCAATTCGCTTTTGCCGAAGAGTCACGCTATATATATATATATATATATATATATATATATATATATATATATATATATATATAATTATATATAATTATAATATATATATACATACATATATATATATATATATATATATATATATATATATATATATATATATATTTATATTATCATTGTTTTTTTTAATATATAATCATCGCAAAACCGAAATTCCCATGTTTCAAAACTGAAAATTTAAATTCAATCATACAAATTAAACTTAAAATATAAAATTCCGCTCCATTATCAAGCGATGCTAAGAACGGGGTCGCGATTATTATATATTAAAAAAAAAACAATTATAATGCTCTAGTGTTGCATCGAGCACTGTTTTTTTAAAAATAATTATAAATGCTAAGAACTTTGAATCATAAATCTGATCGTTCTATTCTTCTTTCGTATTATTTAATATATATATATATATATATATATATATATATATATATATATATATATATATATATATATATATATATATATATGGTGCGATGGGTAAATTATTGCCATCTTATATTTTTAATTTCACGTATGCGCATTGCTTGTTTTTCATTTTATCGACTTCACAGTGTCGTAGGGTCTGCGGGAAAAAGAGCACAATGATGATATTCACTCGGCTAGACATTTGAAAACGGCATGCTGTACGGTTTGGTATTCGCGCCAGGAGCTCCAATGCAAACATTTCAGAGTGTTTGGATGTCAATTTGAGGACAGTGCAGAGGATTCGGAAAGAGTTGGATGAGTCTAATGGTGATTACGAAGTTCCGGCAGATTGGAAAACTCACTCTGATCATTCTGATAAGAAAAGAACTCCAGAATTTGTTGGCGAGGGACTCAAACTCAACACGGTGTTCTACATCACGTGCCTAAAGGAGGTAGTGCTGTCCTGAGCTAAGAGGATAGCTGCTGGAAGACTCTCTGTCTGGCAACATGGCTTTGCACCATGCCACATAAGTAGAGAATCCAGACATGGTTGTCATACAAATTGTTGCGACCACATCACCCCTTACATCTGGCCACCTAGCTCTCCAGACTGCAACCTCCTTGATTATTATGTATGGGGCGCACTTAAGCGAGAGACCAACAATATTCCTTGTAACCCCAAAGATGAACTGAAGGCAAGGATTATGCCAGCATTCAACAAATTAAACAAGGAGACCGCCCAGAAGAGTTAAAGGAGATTCTGACCTCGCCTGGAGGCCGTGGTTGAAGTCAATGGCGATTATACTGAATAGATTTACTCTTTTGTATTTCGTGTAATTTTGATAAATATATCTGTTAATATGAGATGTTAGTATTATTTTCAGTTTTGCTTAATTCATTCGATAATTTATTTTACGCTTCCTGTATATATATATATATATATATATATATATATATATATATATATATATATATATATATGAAGAAATATAGTCTTAAGATGTGCTATATTTATGGGATAAAGTGCTCAATATCAGACACAGAGCGTGTGTAAGTATAAAAGTGAACATAGAAGTCAACACTTAGAGGCGATAGTCTGTTTCATGCTAGATGCAATCGTCAGGCCTGAAACAGTCTGTCGCCTCTAAGTGTTGACTTCTATGTTCACTTTTATATATATATATATATATTTATTTATATATATATATATATATATATATATTCATATATATATATATATTCATTCATTTATTATGATTGATATGTTTGATTATATATAATGATTTCTTTGTAATAATTTCTTTTTTAACTCTACTCTCATAATAATATCTTTATTATTATTGCAAATTTTGTTCTGGATTTATATAATATTTTATTTAATTATATGTTTAATATGTTTACTTATATAATAGTTTCTTTGTAATAATTTCTTTTTTAACTCTACTCTCATAATAATATCTTTATTATTATTGCAAATTTTGTTCTCGATTTATATAATATTTTATTTAATTATATGTTTAATATGTTTACTTATATAATAGTTTCTTTGTAATAATTTCTTTTTTAACTCTACTCTCATAATAATATCTTTATTATTATTGCAAATTTTGTTCTCGATTTATATAATATTTTATTTAATTATATGTTTAATATGTTTACTTATATAATAGTTTCTTTGTAATAATTTCTTTTTTAACTCTACTCTCATAATAATATCTTTATTATTATTGCAAATTTTGTTCTCGATTTATATAATATTTTATTTAATTATATGTTTAATATGTTTACTTATATAATAGTTTCTTTGTAATAATTTCTTTTTTAACTCTACTCTCATAATAATATCTTTATTATTATTGCAAATTTTGTTCTCGATTTATATAATATTTTATTTAATTATATGTTTAATATGTTTACTTATATAATAGTTTCTTTGTAATAATTTCTTTTTTCAACTATCCTCACACAATAAATTTATTATTATTATTGTTGTTTTGTTCAACTCTGCTTTTGTTAGAAAGAAAGATGTTATTTTCTTCTTTGACGGAACGTCTATTAAGGTCACCCCATGCGTTCCTCTTGCTCTCCTGCGACGTTTCTCCTCGGGTTTTTGGAAGACAGGCTTTCTCACTATCTTTTCATTTACACACACACACACACACAAACACACACACACACATGTATCTATATCTATGTATGTATGTATATATATATATATATATATATAAATAATGAAGCACAATGTGTATGGAGTTTTGGCAAGCGAGTTATTGGCGTTCCGTTTGCTCTCGCGGTTATGAGGTCAGACGATTAAGGCCAAGAGCCTAAACTTATTCACAATGAAATAAAATCAGAGTCACCCGACACCCTGTATAATATTTTATGAAACACAATTTCGGCCTGCTGCTGTTTCTCTTTTCGCCTTTCTCCTTTTTTTTCCGAGACGGGTGAATAAACAATACTTCTTTGCCAATTCTTAGCATTCAGTTTGGTTTGTAGCAAATAATTCGGGGGAGACTTGGAATCCTATATCCGCGGCGAAGCTTTCGTTTCCGAATCAAGAAATCTAAAGAAAGAAAGGAATAAAAAGCGAGGACATTGGCAAGCAAGAAACGTGAATGAGAATTGAAATCGATGAAGATCAACGAAACATAGATAGAGAAAAAGCCGCTTATAATGATCACCCTGTAACAAGGTCTTTTAGATCACAATAAACAGACGAATTTAGCCCATTAATTTGCACCGCACCCAAAATATCAGCAAAGATTTGGGTATTAACGGGTTATAGATACAAACCTATGATTGATGTCGGACTTTTTAGAAATTCTCTTTTACGTTTCACCATGTAATACTGGGGGTTTTATTCTAATTTTTATCATTAGTAGTTTATAGTTGACATTAAAGGGTCAACTGAGGGAGATGAGATGTAGAAGGGTTTATATTTTTGTTATGAATTCGCTGTTCCAAACAACTATTCATTATAAAACAATTTCCGGTAACGAGAGTGTGACAAGCGGAACAATTAAAACTCGTGTTAAATGAAGTATTTGGAAGAATATTCAGGATTATAATAAAATAATTATTTTCCCTGTTAATCCTTCTTCACCTCTTTTTCACCCCCCCCTATTTTCCTTTCTCTCCCTGTAAACTATAAGCCAACAGAGTGGGGGTACCTCTGGATTCAATAATTAGTAAATTTCACACCTTCTTTGGCTTACTAAGCTAGGATAATGAAACTATTAGTGCAGAGCATTCAATTTCATTTTTAGACAGCGGTTACATAAGATTTCAAATTCACTATCTCTAAGATTAGCCAGCACATTAAACAAACAAAGGCAACCGTTTGAAGAATTGGTATTTAATTTCATTTATTATTATTATTATTATTATTATTATTATTATTATTATTTGTGGATGTTATGTTTCCAGCTGTGTATCCTGTGGATCCAGGTCCAAACTATGGTCCTTAGGGCCTATAGGAGAATTGTCATTCAATTGATAGCACTTTTCTTAGTATATGGGATGTTCAGTTGTTGTTGTTGTTGTTGTTGTTGTTGTTATTATTATTATTATTATTATTATTATTATTATTATTATTATTATTATTATTATTTCTTTTGATTTCTGTTCCATCCATATTTCCTTTCGGGTCCCAACAAGTGATCTCGATTGAGAAATGGCATTTTCAATTGTTCATTTTTGTAAAAAGAGCTAAAAAAAATATATCCAAGCTCTGGTAAGATTTTTAAAAAAATGCAAAGATACCAGCAAAAATTGCAACATGAGCATTGGTAAAAATGGTTGCTGAAGACATTATGCTTATAAGTCCCAGAAATATGAGTTCAATACCCGGTTAAGGCAATGGAGAATGAACAGGAGATAACTGATAACTGACATTCATTAGACATGGCATGTGGAACAGTCTACCCCGGAGAGCGAAATAAAGAGTCCAGTTCGATATTCCAACCACCCATATACTAAGAAAAGTGCTATCGGCCGAAACAGTGTAATAAATATGGCAACAAAGATGAGGACAATAGTCCGAATAATATAAATAGTGTACACAGTACCTCATCTCAGAAATATAGACAGATACTAAAATACTTTGGTCTTTCCTCTTAATAATGAATAAACATTTTGATGATAAAACTACGGTTTTATTAAGTTTGGGAACTTTTTTCATCAGGCTATACTGTTTTTTCAGCAAATTGTTGATTATAGAAGTATTAAACTCATTTTTGCATAAGTGATGGTTTAATAATGGTACAATTTGTTATTTTTGTTATTTTAGTGCAGTTAAAAACAAAAATGTCACTTTTCATGCAGATCTATCGTCACAAACAGGTTGAATATATTAAGGAAACCTTAGAATTGTTTGCACAAAAACAATAATTTTATGATAAAAATTTATTACACTATTTACATTATTCAGACTATTGTCCTCATCTTTGTTGCCATATTTATCACAACGTTTCGGCCATTGTACGTTCCGGCCTTCTTCAGGTGGTTGGAATGTCGAATGGTCAAAATGTTGTGATAAATATGGCGAAAAAGATGAGGACAATAGTCCGAATAATGTAAATAGTGTACATAATACCTCATCTCAGAAATATAGACAGATACTGAAAGGCCGAAACGTTGTAATAAATATGGCGACAAAGTTGGATCTTTTCTAATTGATCTCTTTAGTTCTAAGTTGAAACGATGATCCCTCTTCCCATTGTTAGTTCCTGATCCAATATTCCTCTCTAGTGTTCCCTCTTTTTTTACCGTTCTATTGATGCTTCTTGAATGTACTTTGAAGATAGAAGCCACATTATGAATGTTGGCATCATTACTGAAGGCCTGAATGATCGTTTTCCTCTCACTATTGCTCATTTGGAAAGACAGCGGGGCTTACACAAAACGATTTTAACCTGTTCTCTTTCAATGATTCTTACGACAAATGGTCTCAAAATGGCTAAACCTCTCATCTGAAAACCTGGAAAAAAGAAACTCAATTAGTTTCGTGGTTTGTTTTTAGATATTAAACATTTTGTGGAATGGACAATTTTGCTGTTACACCCAGTATATATATATATATATATATATATATATATATATATATATATATATATATATATATATATATATATATATATAAAAATTATATTTATGTGCATACAGATAACTACTAAAAAAGGGACAAAGTTTTATGAGATTAACAGTGTGCATATGTGTTCTTTTAAACAGGTATTTCCTTTTAAATCTACTCACCACGACTTTGGTTTGATCCAGTGACTAGAGCCAAAGAGTCTTGATTTCAGTACCAGGCCACAGCAGTGGTGAACCAAATACTTGGAGAGTTGATTTAATGGGAAACAAGTGAGACATCCGGAAGAGGCATGTTACGTGGAACTAGAACACTCTAATTCGGTGGACGAAATAAAGGGTTCGGTTCCACATGAAGAAGGCCGGAGCGTACAACGGCCGAAACGTTGTGAATATGGCAATGAAGATGAGGATAACAGTCCGAATAATGTAAATAATGCAAGTAATCATAATACCTCATCTCAGAGATCCAATCACCAGAAGAAGGCTGGAGATTACAATGGCCGAAAAATTGTGAATATGGTAATGAAGATGATGATAACAGTCCGAATAATGTAAATAATGCAAGTAATCATAATACATCATCACAGAAATATAAAAAATAGCCCCCCCCTTCGTGTGAATGTGTAGTTACATCAACATCACTTTAATCATTGAGATGTAGACTTTAATATTAAGTGTTGTGATCTTTTTTAATACTAAATCCCTTTTGTTTTGACGAAAATTAGATATCATATACAGTTCTAACGTTTCAACTGTTTTGCCCTCCGTCCTTCATCAGATGTATGTCAATCCGGGTAATCTACGGGACAATTGCCTAATGGATTGGTTTATCAATTCTGTATTTACGTGTTCAATCCCTGGGCTGTGCTGTGTGTAATTGGACTCAGTAGAAACAGGGCAAGCTATAACAGAGTAGTACTAAAAATAAGAACTAGACGATATATCCCTAGATATGGGCAGTGGAACGAGAACAGTCTATCCCCGTAGATTAAATAAAGGGTTCTTTTCGGAATTCCCTGTAGGTTACCCGGATTGACATATATCTGATGAAGGCCACAGGGTACAAAGACCGAAACAGTGTGATAGCAACAGCAAAGAGAAGGAAAATACTTTGTGTGTAAATATTGATAACTCCAAGAAATTCAAACAAAAATTAGACATTATGCGGTATGCTTTTTTACTAAATTACTTGTATTTTGACAAACATCCGCTTCAACAGATGCTATGGAATAATATTTGACTGAAATCGATCTTGGATTGCAGCCCCCTTAATCATTAATTTTTAACCCATCAATCGATCCCATGAGCGATAAGAGCTATAAAGCAGTAAATTTACTAAGAATTACAAAATAGAAAATTTAGTAAGAGCTAAAATGACAGGAAATTGTGGAAAGACATGATCACCAACATCTTGAAGGGACAAGGCCCAAAGAGGAAAAAAGTCTACACTACAAACTTGTCTGCTCCTAAACGCAACTGAGAGTAAGCATATTCCAAGTTTGTCGAAAGTGTATTATTTGATCCACCCAGATCACAGGTATTTTTTTTTTATACTTGTCATAGAATTAAGAGCAATTCGTATAAAAAATATTCTTACATCCACCCGAGCGGCAAACTGACGAGCTTAAAGTAGGAGTCCCACATCTAAATGGTGAAACATTGCTCAAGCTCTCACGTCATTTCCTATCTGAGGATACTTCAGGTACCAAGGATTAGTCCAAGTTATCTCCCCTTGGAGTGGTACTGATTGTGGGTGGAACATCTACTGTTTGAGGGCGTTGTACTTCATTTTAAACCAGATGACTTTCAGGAACTCGCAGTGAGCATAGTTATTCATTAAATATATCAGAAAATTAAAATAGAAAAACTTAAATTTTCGTAGTAGACAAGAGATGTGATCAAAAAGTATCGGGACTGTTCCTATGGTAACAAAGCTAACATACGCAGAGTGAAACCGTTTGCCACAGAATGACCTTAAACTCTGTCATGACCGCACACTAAGTTATAAAGTTCCCGCACACTTTCGTTGTTTATAGTAGTCCTTGGAAGGGAAGTGTGTAGAGTGTGGTCGTCTCAGTACACCACAGACGTTCCATCAGTGACCATAGCTTGTGCAGCAGTTTTTGACCAAGACAACATTGCCCAGGTCCGACAACCATTATATTCCGAGGGTCTCTGCCTTTGCGACTTTTTCCTTTTCAAAAGTCAAATCCAGCTTGAAAGGAAGAAAATTTCAAGATGTCAAGGTAATCTAAGAGAATGTGACGGGGTAGTTTCTCAATATTCCAACAAGAAGTTTCCGGAATGCTTCCATCAATAGAAACGATGCTCGATAAAGTGTGTTGCTTCAGAGGGGGACTACTTCGAAGGAGATTAAATGCCGAATTGATATGTGTTGTAGTTTTATTTTTATAGCATCAGTCCCGATACTTTTTGATCAGACCTCGTATAATTTAAGGAAAACTGCATAGCGATTACTCGCAAATGGTTTTCAGGCCGCTAGTTCTAAAATACTTGTTTGTAAATAGTAGAAACAAATCTCGTGTGTTTGGCTTAACTCAATGTAGCAATACTTCTTTTGTCGTCATGGAGAAAAGATGAAAGAATTGAACATACTCACTCATTCTCAGAAGTATACGTAATTAACGGAAACGTTTCAGCTAAGGTTGTAAAAAGGGCATTATCACTGTAAAGGGCAAACGCATTATCACTATAAGGGCAAATGCATTATCACTGTAAAGGGCAAACGCATTATCACTGTAAGGGCAAACGCATTATCACTGTAAGGGCAAACGCATTATCACTGTAAGGGCAAACGCATTATCACTCTGTCGCTATATATTATTAGTGTTTATATCAGTGAATAATGTTTTGTCCTAATTCTTTGTGGTGGCATAACATTAATATGTTCTTATAATTTTTTTTCTTATTATCAATTTTTAAGTCACTTAGATAATGAATTGCTTCATTGATTTGTGACCAGTGTTGAAACAATGATATTCGACTTTTTGAAAGAGAAAACGTTATATATACATACCAGCATGTTGACATTCAAAAATGTTAATTAAAAACTTTAGAATATCTATCGTGAAAAAATCAATAGATTGGATGAAGAACTGATTTTTCGATTCATAGCATGTAACTACTGATACAAAATCCAGTTGATCAATATTCTGATGCAAATTTTCAAGAGTCAGGATTTTGTCCTTTTCTAGAAATTGTGCCAGCCCATCATTTTGATCATTTCGCATAGAAGCAGAAATTGTATTTGGTTATTCTTGGATTTGGTTGAGTACTAAGTAATACACTTGATGGCAAATGATCAAATACTGATGGTGCATTTCTGGGTCGTACTTTTCCTCTAATAACCACCATTTTATAATCAAATGGAGAATGCCTTTCACAAACAGCAGTGTTTGGTTTGTCAGGAGGTGTCATCTCGAGGTATAACCATTGTTCTTGCTTATTCTGATCCTGTGGAAGACGAAATAAACTAACCTATTTGGTTCATTATAGTTACCATGGCAACCTGTTATACAGCACTTATTGACCAAATATTAACCAAACTATTATTTTGTAAAAATTACATGGTGCTTCTAAAAATGTTATGAACCTTATAATCTGGAGGGTTTGAACTTTGGAATTTATGTTTTAGAATAGAAAGAAAGATGAATGAATTTGGGGTTCAGAAAGGGGACTTTAGAGTTTGGAAAATTAAATTTTGGATATTCGTATTTTATGGGGAGGGGGCAAATCAATGATCTTCTTCCCCATAAAATATGATTATCTGAACAAAATTAACCAGTTTAATATTTTTACACTATATTTAAAAAAAAAATTTTAAAGCTTTTCACCCCAAGCAAGGCTGGAAGCCACTTGCACGCAAGGGGTTACAGAAGATTTGGAGCGAGAGCAGATAGGAGTGGTAAAGGAGAGGATGTGGAGAAAGATAGTGGATCGATCAAGGCAATGGGTTACAAAAGATTTGGAGCGGGAGTAGATAGGAGTGAAAGTGGAAAGGATGTGGAGAAGGATAGTGGATAGATCAAGGCAACTGGAGATGTCGATTGACGTTACATTTTACTGTAAAAATATTAAACTGGTTAATTTTGTTTTATATTTTTAAAAACAATGCTAGTAAAATTCAACATAAGTTTTTTTAATGACCCGTAAATAAGTATTTTTTTAATTTTTAAGTCAATATATTTGTTGTTATCATAGACAAAATATTAAATTAATTTTTTGTCAAATGGACAGATTTTTGTCAAGTAAAATAGAAAAATTAGCGGTGCAAAATGTTATTCATTTCTTTGTTTTCTTAAAAGATGTTTTTATCATACTTCACGTGTTATGAAGAAAACACAAATTATTCATTAGAAAATGAATTTTATAATCAAGATATTCGTTACTATGAAGAATAATAGCATAAAGTAAAACATTTAATTAACTTTCTCTGGCAAAATTCTTAATAATGACAATTTTTTGTGAATTTCGCTATTTAAAATAATAGCAAAAACGTAAACAATAGAAAGACGATATTAAAAAGATAATGTTTTTCTTTTACATATTTGTGGTATATTTTTCAAAATAGTTGTAAAATATTAAATTTCGTATTGAATTTAATTTCTGACATTAGCTTTATGTAATAAATTCTTTAATAATTGTGATTTTCATTAATTTTGCAGTGAAAAACATTACATTTTTATTTTCTGTTTTATATTTATTTACGAAGTACAGAAAAATTCAACATACATTTAAAAAAAATACCTGTTACTTTAAAGAAAAAACATAATTTATTCAAATATATTTAATAAAATTAATTATTCTTAATATGATCATTGTGGAAGAAAAATAGAGAAAAATATTAAATTTAAATGAACTCTTATGTGATAAAATTCTTAATGACATTTGCGAATTTCGTACAGAAAAAGTTTGTTTAAAGATAAAATATGCAAAGTTAAAATAAACATTATACTTACATCAGTATTTTAATTAATAAACTAGTCAATACGAAGGTAAAACGTAAAAAATTCTTTAAAAAAGTTAATGTCTGAATCCAATTCTAGCAACGAACTATCGCGTATTAATTGTTCGCCCCTAGTCGACTACTGCTCTAAACTCGGTGTACAGGCTTGACTTAAGGATCTCCTTAATATATACATACACACATATATATACATATACATATACATATTCATATATATATATAGAGAGAGAGATAGACATAGATAGATAGATAGATAGATAGATAGATAGATAGATAGATATTCTGGATGACTATATAGACTTTATGAATTTAAGTGCAGTACTAGATTGGCAGCTAGGTCTCATCATTTTACAGTTGAATTGGCTAGATGTAACCCTTAATTTTATGTTAACACTTTCTTTCCTTGCACCTCTCTTCCGGTTCCACGCTTTTGAATTTAACTTTGTTCTTCAAAATTTTAAATGCAATATCAATCGTTATCTACTGTCTTCTTGATTCTTTTTCTTCTATTGTTCCCACTCCGTAATAGTGTTTCTCTTTTTTCTTATTCTTTCACACTTCTCTCAGCAATCCCTTGTGTCTTAGTGGCTTTACTGCCTTACAGACTTCAGGGTACGTATCTAAGATTGACTCTTGTTCTGCTCTTCAGGTTCCAAAATAAGAATATATTCTTATCTTGAACGTGACAAGCGAATTATAGCCAAACTCTGAGTTGGCCTTCGATAAGTATCTTGAATTTTTATATTTATGCGAAAATATTTTTCTCTCTAGATATCTTCTGAGAATTTTATCGAAACAATTTATGTTCACCATGCCATGAGTTAAATGATATGAGTTTACGGATATCAGTACATATTATGATATACGTATATGGAGAGGGAAAGTGTGTGTGAGAGATAGACAAAGAGAGATTACGTCACGAATTTCTTTAAGAACTAATGTTCTCCACATTTCTAACTGAATATTTTAAAATCTCTGAGCGAACGTAATATTCTGGGGAAATTCTTCTCGTATGATTAATGTCACGTCAGGGTGTTGGTGATCATGGCCTTCCATAATTTCCTGCCCTTTGTATCTCTTAATAAATTTTGTCTTTTTCCTACCACTCGTACGACCTTGTTCGTCATCCGTTCACTCAAGCTCACTAGGTAGGTTATGCGTTGTTTTCTACCACTCGTACGACCTTCTTCGTCACGCGTTCACTCAAGCTCACTAGGTAGGTTATGCGTTGTTTTCTACCACTCCTACGACCTTCATCGTCATCCGTTCACTCAAGCTCACTAGGTAGGTTATGCGTTCTTTTCTACCACTCGTACGACCTTCTTCGTCACGCGTTCACTCAAGCTCACTAGGTAGGTTATGCGTTGTTTTCTACCACTCCTACGACCTTCATCGACATCCGTTCACTCAAGCTCACTAGGTAGGTTATGCGTTGTTTTCTACCACTCGTACGACCTTCTTCGTCACGCGTTCACTCAAGCTCACTAGGTAGGTTATGCGTTGTTTTCTACCACTCCTACGACCTTCATCGACATCCGTTCACTCAAGCCCACTAGGTAGGTTATGCGTTGTTTTCTACCACTCGTACGACCTTCATCGTCATCCGTTGACTCAAGTTCACTAGGTAGGTTATGCGTTGTTTTCGTCTCTCCCTTTTGCTTTAAAGTCCTCTTGTGAGGATCAAATTTTCCAAACCATCTTTTTTCATCATGTTCCCTTGAAATTTCAACTGTCTCTTCCCGATGTTATGTATAAGTGTCCTTTTTGTTTTACACTTTCTCTAAAACATTATTTTTGCTCACATGTTCGGTCCATGGCATTCTCAGCATCCTTCTGTAGAACCCTATTTCTGTTGATTCAGATCTCTTCTTTATTTGTGAAGAAATTGTACGGCATTCACTGAATCTATGGGGACTGACATACATAACAGTTCAGTACTCTTTCCTTTCTGTTGCTTAAAAACTCTTCATGTGTGAGGAAATGGTACCGCATTCACTGCCATATAGGCGGACTGATAATTATATAACAGTTCAATACTTTTTCCTTTGTTTCTGTTGCTTCAAGTCTATTTTTCATCTGTGATGAGATTTTCTAGCATTCACTGCCATATAGGAGGACTGATATTACCTAATAGTTCAGCACTCATTTCTTTTGTTTGTGTTGCTTCAAGTCTCTTCATCTGTGAGGAGATTGTCTAGTATTCACTGCCATATAGGCGGACTGATATTACATAACAGTTCAGTACACTTTTCTTTGTTTCTGTTGCTTCAAGACTTTTTTCATGTGTGATTAGATTGTCGACTATTCACTGCCATATAGGAGAACTGATATTACGTAACAGTTCAGCAATTTACTTGACTGAAACTCTAGTTTCAAATTCGAGTAAATCGCTGAATTTATACGGAATCAAATAATCCTGTGACCGAGCCAGTTTATCACTGATAAGAGAATTTGTTTTGGAGTTTCTATCTCAATAAAAATATTAGCGCTATCAACTTGATACTTCCCGATAAACTTATTAAGATTTAATAATTAATTACTGCAGCGATATAAGAGGAGAGGGAATAAAATCACTTTTTTTAAAAGGAGAAATGGATAAATAAATGCGAAGAGGCAATAATGAAGAATTATTTTTATAGGAAAACAAAATAGATAATGGAGGAAAAAAGTTTAAAAAATTGAATGAAAAACAATAAATAATGAAAGATGGACGATGAGGAATTATTTGAACAAAAGAAAAAAAGGATATATAAAGAAGGAAGCAAGATTAATAAAGGTGGGAAGATATGAAACGGTTTAAGTTGGAATAGTAAAAAAAATTCTTTTTGTTCAAGGAAAAATAAATAAATATGGAAAGAAAGAAAGCGAGAAAGAATTTGCAAAAAGGAAAAAAAGAAAGAAAATGTATTTTCGGTTAGAAAGAAAAAAAGAAGAAAAGAAGTAAATGAAAAGAAATGAAATAAAAATGAAAAAGAAAATACAGTTTAATCCCTCATATCCGGAATCCCTCATATCCGGAATCCCTCATATCCGGAATCCCACATATCCGGACATGATTTTGATGTGCGTATTTGAACTATTTGGGTGATATGTAACTGATTTGAAATTTCTGTTTTTCAGGAAATTTAATTTGAGTAATTGTTTATGCTTATTTCACCCTAATGGCTTTTATTGGTGCAAAAGATGATGGGAATAAGAGGAAAGGATGACAACGAGACACATCTGCAACAAGATGGCGACGACATGCATGATTGTGATGAAACCTTAACTGAAATTGAAAAAGCTATTGAAAAGGTTGTCAGTTTTATGGAAAGAAAGCCAGCATTCAGCTGTGACGATTGCAATAACGCATGCAGGGTTAAAAAGAACAAAGCAAAACGAAATGTGGAAAAAGTTGCGAATGACATTAGAAGAGAAAGAATCATCATGCAACAGCGATTAAAAAATTTTCGTTACATTATTTGTTTTGCATACGTGGCATACTTGATTTAATGAATTTTCATTAACATTAAATAATTTATTTCTTTTTCCTTAAAATCAATTCCGTTATATTTCACTCACCATTAGCTTATTTTGTTTACCATAAAACATTGAAAATAAATGTTAAACCTGATTTCAGTTCTTTCATTTTAATGTAAATCTAACCCCTCATATCCGGACTTTGTAACCAATTCCTCATATCCGGAATCCCTCATATCCGGAATCCCTCATATCCGGAATCCCTCATATCCGGACTTTGTAACCAATTCCTCATATCCGGGAACCCTCATATCCGGAATCCCTCATATCCGGATTTTGTAACCAATTCCTCATATCCGGAATCCCTCATATCCGGACTTTGTAACCAATTCCTCATATCTGGAAGGCCTTTTTAGTCCGGTTGTTACGGTAAAAAGAAAGAAAAATAAAAAACGAAAAAGAAAGATAAAGAAAAATGAAAGAAAAAATGAAAGTAGAACGATTTGATAGATAAAATAATGGCTTACGGACAATAAAAAATTGTTTATTTGAAAGAAAATAGTAAATAAATACGAACAGAAAATAAAGAAGTGTTTATTTGAAGGATAAAATAATAGCTAAGAAGAATAGAAATCTTTTATTAGAATGACACTAGAGAAAACAGATAAACCTACTCAACCTCAGTTATTCTCTGCCAAATTTATAGAGGCCTCGACTTAACTTCGTCCTTACATTCTCACCCTGTGATGTGTGATAGACTGCCAGCGACTGCATGAATCATTTGTTTTTAAAGCCGCATGCATTCAAAATCTTTCTCACAGCAGAAAACCGGATGCAGGGGTGAGATAACGTGCTTCCAAACTCAGCTGCCGGGACTGACCCCAGATCAACACTCTTTCTGTATCCGTTTCCCTTATTATCCGATGGGAATTGTGTTAAATTGTTTATTCAAGTATCATACTAGACAGGTATATTTAAGTGTCTGCTCAAGATTGTTATGGTCCAGTATCCTCGCACCACTGTTATGGTCCAAGGTTTGGGACCAAGGAAGAACAACACGAACACAAGAGTAGGAATAATAAAGATATATAAAACAGAATAATAATACAAGAAGTTGAAGGTGTTAGTATGACTGTCTGTCTGGTTTAGAGTGAACTACTATTGTCTCGACTCGTTCCGTCTCGACTCGTTCCACTTCTTTCTAATACGTCTCTCTTGAGAGGCGCAGTCTTTATAGTATCAGGAAGAGTTCATTGTGTGTTTACAGGTAAGTTCCCATATCAAAGATGATGAGTAAAAAATGATGAGGTAAGAAAATGGGAAAAGAGTTCTTCAACTCATCTATGTCCGTCGGTTGAGCCACTCATTAGCTTATCAAAGGATTGAAATCAGTTGGAGTCGGCCAACAGAAGGTCACGTAAAACACGTCGCACAGCTTTCGATATTCGATCAAAAAAAAGGCAATGGTGGGAGGCTGTTACGAATGGGATTATACAGATTATTTACTGCTGACGGTAATATTAACGTTAATGGTAATAACGGTATTAACCAGAATATTAGACGAGGAAATATTCGGCATCCACTGGCCGAGCAGCCAGGCTACTCGAGTGAGGCGTTTCTTCACGCAATGGGCATCGGGTTGCGATCAAAGTGTTGTATCTGTTCTCCTCATCTCTAATGATAATATTAGCCGTTTACTCATAAGGGAATATTCGGCATTTATTTATCGAACAGCAAGTCCTAATAAAATATTTGTGTTCCGATTATATATCCTGATTATATATTCTTATTATACAGGGTGTCCGTATATATATATATATATATATATATATATATATATATATATATATATATATATTTACAGGGTGTCCATAAAGTTCGTGTGCACTTTAAAAAATTTATAACTTTATTTGTATTTGCGATAGAAATAATTTGTAAAAAGGATTAGAAAGAAGTAAATCTATATTTTTTAAAGGTTTTATTGAAATTTTATTTAAGTTTCCACATGTCCTCCATCATTAGCAATACAAAGGGTAATACGTATTTGCAGCTCACGGAAAACATTTGCCAACTGATTTACAGTAATGCCTGAAATCACATTAGTTATTTTAGCTATACTTAAAACTAGGTACTTTAAACTCTATAACATTTTTTACAGATTATTTCTATAGCAAATACAAATAAAGTTAAACATTTTTTAAAGTGGACACGGACTTTATGGACACCCTATAAATGTAAACCAATGGATTTTTGATTTATTAATTAAACATAATTATGATGTGTTTCTTAAATAAGTTTCTTAACGTTATTTTTAATGAATAGACATATTTGAGTAGATGATCTATTTCTTTATTAAACAATATATTTATTTATTTTCATCTACAGGCCGCTAGATAGAAATAAAAATATATTGTTACATCCACTCAAGCAAAAATCATAGCTGTCTCTGAGATTCCAGGTAGACGCGATTTGAGAACATCTGCAGGCAGATGTGACAACTGCAGATAGACATGATCTTTTTCAGGCCCAACACCCCTGCTAAACAAAACACAACCTGAATTTAACTTGAGTGTTATATATATATATATATATATATATATATATATATGTGATTGTGTGTGTGTGTGTGTGTGTGTGTGTGTGTAATTTGATTGCAATATTTCTGGAAACATCCTACAATGTTTATAATATATTTCTACATAATTAGATACACCACATAACCATTTCCTTTGAATTTTTAAAATTTCATAACGTATTCTTCGATTTTTTGGCTTGTATAATAAAAAATCTTTTTCACGCCTTCACATGATTAAAAATCTTCGCCATGCACGTGATAACATCATTGCGTCTTTTGAAATTAAAATGATTTTGTAACGTTTATTTAGTTTGTAAAAATAAAATGTAGCAACATGATTCCGTTACAAGACAATTGGCAAATGTTTTAAAATATTTGACTCTATATATATATAAGACATTGTTAAAAAAAATTTGACCCTGAAGATGAACAATGACGTTCGAAAGTACTCGGTTATCTTACGGACCATATTTATTTCGATATAATTTTCAAATAAAAAGTCTCATTAAAAAATATGAGAAAATTCAAAAGAGAATATGCAGGACTAACTTGTCTTTGACATTCAACACAACATGCTTAATATATATATATATACACTGGAGAATTAGGATCACATTTATTTTATGTTTAATTTAAAGTACCTCCGTACCCTGTTAAAATATAATAAATAAATCCTGCTAAATATATTTTACAAATAGAATAAACTAAGTTTCTCTGGATATCTTAATAATTAATAATTATTTTATTTAAATCTCTCGGGTAATTTAAATTAAATCTCTTGGGGGTGTAACTTATACTATTGTACGGCAAATTCTAAATCTTTTGCTGAATTCTGAATATATATTTTTAAAATGTCCTTAACCAAACATTATTTTTAAGTTAAATTTATAAAAGTTTGTTAAATTGAATACATTCGTCAGATTCTTAGCCAGTAATTGATACAGTGTTTCTTAAACCCCATTGACTAAACAATAATTTCGATCAACCTCTACATCAAAATGCAACATTGTAGCGTATGTCATATTAAATCAGGTCACCTCAACACTTAAAGTCTACTGAAAATAAATCCTCTGGTCTTCTTCCTCCTCATTACATGTTCATAAATTTTAATCTTTCCTTCTCTTACTCTTTCTCCCTCACCCTCAATACGATATTTGTATCTCTTGAATTTAACCTGGAGTAATTTGGTTTGCGGGTCTGAAAGATTGAAGGCTATTTCATAACTATCTTGAAATAAAGATTAATACCTATGTTATTTTAAGTTTTTGATGTTCATTAATTAATAATTTTGCTCTGTCTCCGACATAGAGCTCTCCTTGGATCTTTATCCTCTTGGAAATTCCATACAGATTACCATTTTTATTTTATTATATATATATATATATATATATATATATATATATATATATATATATTTAAAGACATTTTTGATATGTTTAACGTTCTTTTCATAGATACAAGTATTTAAGCAAAAGCACTGTTTTATAATAAACAGTATTAACATTTACCGGCCTGAATGTCCGAGAAATTTTCATAGAAAACTTTCGTTCTCCGAACGGTTAAGGCACGTCACGCGAAATGACGGTTCCGTATAGGATACAGGTTCGATTCCTGTCGGGGAACGAAAATTTTCTATTAAAATTTCTCGGACATTCAGGCCGGTAAATGTTATTTAATACTGTTTATTATAAAATAGAACATTTGCTTAAATACTTGTATCTTTAAAAAGAACGTTAAACATATCAAAAATGTCTTTAAACAAATTGTCATAATTCAATATATATATATATATATATATATATATATATATATATATATATATATATATATATATATATATATATATATATATATATATATATATGGGAAAGAAAATTCTTATATGGAAATTACTTGTCGTCCCAAGACAAAATCCTTCTGTTAACATAATGAAGTTTTTTTCTTCTACATATTGTCCGTCTTTTTATTGATGATCATGTAATTATGCCTTTATTAACAACGATCCAACTCTGCCGAGCGAGGTTCGAAACCGGTTAGCTCACTCGATTTGCATATTTTTTCTTTTTTTCTTTTTGTTTGTTGTTTATAGATACTTTGCTTAATTAATTTTTATTTCGTTACTTGCCTTGAAAAAGTCCACATTGGACGAAATGCGTCGGCTAAAACTAGTTTGTTTTTTTCCTTTAAACACACACACACAAACATATATATATATATATATATATATATATATATATATATATATACTTGTATATTTAGGCAGCAATCCTTCGTTTATGCATGTTTCATGAAAAACGACAGACAATGTACTACGGTTAAGCTTTTTCTTTAATTTTTCTTGTCTTCGAACAAGAGCTTTCTTTACAGAACAAAGAGTGTGTAAAAACTGTCCAAATTTTTAATATTTCCGAGCGCTGTCAGCTATACCTTTAGCCATTATCAAGGATGATTCGATTTTTCAGATTAATTGAGTGTGTGCATTATGGGTATGTTTTAATGTTTTATAGTGATGTTTTTAACTTCCGAATACGGTCAGCACATTGTGGCCTTGTTCGTAGTTAATATTGTTAAGAGTTGGCTTTTTCTTTTTTATTATTAAAGCTTCCACATTTTAAACTTTTTTTTACAGGTGGATGCAGTTATTATATTTGTGTTTTCTACCAGTATGTTTCTAATAAGACATTTGGATAGTTTTTACACACTCTTTTGTCCAGAAAAGAAAGCTCTTGTTGGAACACAAGAAAAATTAAATAAAAGCTTAACCGTAGTACCTTGTCTGTCGTTTTTAATGAAACATGCATATATATATATATATATATATATATATATATATATATATATATATATATATATATATATATGTGGAGAGATATGAACAGACTGAGATAGATAGATAGATAGATAGATAGATAGATAGATAGATAGATAGATAGATAGATAGATAGATAGAGACCGAGGAAAGGGACAGAACAAGTGACAAACGCTGTCGTTTTACTTGGGAATCTCGCCAAGAATATGCGACGAATCAGGTGAAAAAAGATCCCTCCCTCCCTGGCCTAACTGTGAAGACAGGCAGCAGTACATCGCTACAAGACAACCCTTGCGGGCCCTGGGTGTCGAGTAACGGAGACTGCGCCAAATCTGGCACCCCCAGGGAGAATGTGACGATGCACGTAAACATATTTTGCTTCCAGTCTACAGACTGGCTTCCCTCCCAATGGAACGATCGACCAGGCTAGAAGCTCTGAGACCGCAACTTGAAAGATAAGCGCACAGACATATACACACAAGCACACAGAGACTCACACACACAGTGAATATATTTATATATATTTATATACACATATATATATATGTAATATTTATGAGCATCGATATGTCTCCATACACACACACACACACGCACACACACACACACACACACACAAACATATATATTTAAAAAAACAATGCTCAATGTAAATTTACAGAGCATAAATATTATAAATTAACTGATTTAAAATGATTTTTCGCTACACATTAATAACCATGTTTCAAAAACTGAAGCTAAAACTTCAAATTTAATTATATAATTAAATTAAATGTATTAGTTCCGTTTCATTTTCAAGCGAATATTAGAATTACTTATTTTTAAATATATATATATATATATATATATATATATATATATATATATATATATATATCAATGAATATTCATATTTTATGAATTTGTGAAAAACTTAGCGACAAAGTGGAAAACTTTTTTACGGGGCGCGTTTCGTTCTTTAGTCCGATAATGGCCTAAACGCCACCCACGAAAAAATTTTTCTAATTCGTCATAGATGCTCCTATCTATCTATCTATCTATCTATCTATCTATCTATCTATCTATCTATCTATCTATCGTATCCAGGTTCTCTAATTCTTTTTCTCTCTCTCTATAAATATATATTTATTTGTCCCAGATTGTTTCAATCTCTCACTCTGTATGTATATATATATATATATATGTGTGTGTGTGTATGTGCGTTTGTGTGTGTG